>JASEVX010000030.1:1197928-1417928 GCA_031761405.1 Serripes groenlandicus | reverse complement strand
TGGATACACTCTAATTCATGAGTTCATTTGTTAAGACAATATACACAACACTCTCCCTCTTCAAATGTAAAGTCATCAATTCAAATCCCAATCATAATACACCTGATAAACGTATATACATAATGCTTTAATTTGTTCCGATTGTGATTAGCCATTAAGTTCCAATGTTCACGATGACCTCAATTAACATAATCATTATCATTTAAAGCGGTACAAAATCCCAACCTCGTCGCCAATTTGTTGTGTATTACTACAAAGATTAATATTGAATACTTGGGTTATATAGAAATGTTTTATACTATGAGGCGTGGCTTTGAGTGGATACACGTTTATTCATGAGTTAATAAGTAAAGACAATATACACAGCACTCTCCCCTTTAAATGTATAGTCATCAATTCAATTAAATTTTGAAATCGCAATCATAATTACACCTGCGTTAAGTATGCACATTCTGCTTTAATTTGTTCAGTGTGTGAATGACACCTGAAGAAAGTAGTTACATACTGCTTTGATTTGTCCATGCATGTTGCGCTTGATCAAGTGATGTTGGCAGCGTTGCAATGCATTTTATTTGTTAATCATGTAATTCATATATTTCAACATAAAATTTATTTCGAGTTCTTTCTTTTGGGTAAGTGATGTCGAATCAAATCCATTGTCCGACTGATATGCAAATAAGTTACAGCATTTTTAGACAAGAACTATTGTGCGGATCGGAAAGTACAACGTGGGTCTTAGCTGGCAACAGTCCATTCATTTTTAGCTCGAATATTCGAAGAATAATGAGATCTTTACTACTCGCCCCTGGTTCGGCGTCGGCGTCTCCGTCGGCGTCCGTTAAAGTTTTAGGGCAAGTTGGCATTTTCATAAGTATTTAGGCTAGGGCTTTCAAATTTGGAATTTAGTTACATCATATACCTTTCTTTACATTGAATGATGAAGATGCCGAGTGTGACCTGCTATTTCGGGTAAAAAACATGATTTTTCTCAGTAATTTGTGCTAGGGCTTTCATATTTGGAATATAATTACATATAATACCTTTCTTCATATTGTATGTTGAATATGCTGATTGTGATCTTTTTGGGGTAATATACATGATTTTGGGTGGTTAAAGTTTTAGGGTAAGTTGGCATTTTCATTTATTTTTTTACTTTTTCTAAATAAATACTTGTGTTAGGACTTTCATATTTTGAATATAGTTACATCTAATACCTTCCTTAAAATTCAATACTGAAGATGCTGAGTTTCCTTCTTTTGGGGGTATAAACATGATTTTGGGTGGTTAAACTTTTAGGGCAAGTTGGCATTTTCATTTAATTTTTAAATTTTCTAAATAAGTACTTGTGTTAGGGCTTTCGTATTTGGTTTATAATTACATATAAAACCTTTCTTCACATTGTATGTTAAAGATGCTGAGTGTGTCCTTTTGGAGGTAAAACACAACATTTTGCGTGGTTAAACTTTTAGGGCAAGTTGGCATTTTCATTTATTTTTTTCATTTTTCTCAATAAGTACTGGTGTTAGGGCTTTTTATGTTTATTATATAATTTCATATAATACCTTTCTTCACATTGTATGTTGAAGATACTGAGTGTGACCTTTTTGGCTAAAAAACATGATTTTTGTTTGCTTTTGAGAATTTGAGATGAATTCATAATTTTGGGTTACATTCCTTTCTAATTGTGATTATTCATTTATCAAACATTATTCTTCAACATATCAAACAGGTTTTGGTGTCAATTATTTAGAAAACCTTTTTTAAAGGTTTCGCTATTTTTGGACTCAGTCAGTTGTAACTTTTGCGTTTAGCTTAACGTTAAAGTTTCGTTTTTAGCTCGACTATTTTATGAAAATGAGGATTTTACTACTTGCCCCGGTGTCGGCGTCCGGATAATGTTTTAGGGCAAGCTAGCATTTTAATTTATAACTCCAATACCCGTCATTCAACTCACTTCATACTTTACACATGTGTAAGGGACCATCACATAATTAGGTTAGATAACTTCATTGTATCCTAAATATGGAGTCATGGCCCTTGATTGACTTAGGAAATTTAGTTTTTTAAATTATAACCATTTATATGTATGTATCTATTCAGTTGCCTTTACATATAGAGTATATATGATTTAACGAAATATATAACGAAATAGTGCTTTATGTTACTAAGCGGCATATAGTAGAGCGCGCTGTCCACCGACAGCTCTTGTTAAAAAAATATTTACAAGAACGAACGAACAAACGAACAAATGAATGAATGAAAGAAAGAATTAAAGAATGAATGAAATAGTAAACGAATGAACGAAAAAACAAACGAATCAATGAGTGAAGGATTGCATCAATATATAAACCAATCATCCAATTACTCAATGAACAGGGGATCGAACGAACGGACGGAAAGCGAACGATCGATCGAACGAACGAACAAACTAATGAATGAAATAATTAAATAATAAATGAATCAATTCATTAATGAAAGTTCGAATGAGAGATCGATGAATATACATGTATATTTGGATAATTTTTAATGAGTATTATTTAAAATCGTCTTGATCGGTAATATCCCAAAATATGTCCGATCGTAATCCCCTATAAAGCTCACACGAATTCACAAAATGTGATTCTGCTTCTATTCCTGACCTGTTGCAAAAATAAATATGTACGCGATTTCAGTGGTGGCCCAATATATACCTGACATATATCGGGTCTCATTAGGGAAACATAGTGTTTATTTTTTAGGTTGAATTCGGTACGTTTACATCGATAGTGATGCCGGAGGGCAGTGAAATGATACACAGGATACTTCATTGTCTTTACTGGTAATATATAGGGTAATAAAACTCGGGTTTTATGATTTCGATATTTTTTAGTTATCGAACTTTTATTAGAACAACTGAAATGAAGACTCAAGTCTGTATTTCTAAATCCTGGGTGTGTTATTGCACGGGTGCCTCAGCACCAGTGCATATATTGGTTGTGAAAAACTGCCACTGGTATAATGGGCTTGCACATTCGCCGTGTTAATCGTCTTGATCGCGCATGCGCCTTACTTTACCGTCAGCTCTTGCATATGTCCGTAGCAGTTCGTCACTAGACTGGTTCTTGTTCAAGTTTGTATGCTAGTAGTTTTTTTATAATTAAAATGTAAATTAAAACCACAATTAACGGGTACCGGTATTAAGCCATCGCGGGTCACTCATCCAAGCACTAGCCGCGATGAACGTTGCTTAACTTTACGAAAGATAAACAACTCTACCAACGTCTCTATACAAGCCGGCTTCCAGAGTAAGGCTGTAGAAGTGATATTTATACCTGTTTTCGTTACATTTCTCTATCTTTTCTCTTGACTTCGACCCGAAGTCACACAACTGAACACAAGCACTATAGCAGAGCGGAGTCTATGTAACATCACTGGGAACCACTGGGGTTTCAACAATAGGGAACTGGGAATATTTTCATGAATGCGAAGTTATTGTGCTAATTTTTGCGTTTTTAAGAAAATATTAAGGGGAAAAAAAGGACGCGCATGCGCAGACAAATGTTTACTATAATTTTGGGAGATCAAGGTCAATACGTTGGGAAAAGATATTTTTGTTTTCGTTTTACGTATTTAACTAAAAACTATTGTTTTCATATATTTATATCATATATTTAAATGCAGGTTTCGTGTTTTTCGAATCAAACAGTATTACTTTAGCCATAAAATGCTGATTCCCGCACTAAAATCGAACTGCTGCATCTTGCAGCAACTCTTGTTAATGGTATATTACTTCAGTTGCACAACTGTCAATAATCAATAACGATGAACGGCTGGAGTTTTGGAGACTTTTTTATAATTGAAGAACATTCACAACTTCGTAGACAATAGAAATGTGATTTATGAGTATGCTAACTTGGCTCCTGATTTTTTTTATGCCTCGCAATTGTTTTTTATAGCATCAACTTCAATTATTTAAGTGCTGTTTATTAATTAATCCTTTCCATTATACAACAACTCTGCAACAGACGACTTTGGAAACACATATGCGAATATAATTATTAAATTTCTTTAAATTATAGTATACTCAAATAGATTTGAAAATATTGCGGCAATAGAATACATTGCGCAAAATAAGACCAATTTCTCCTTTGCGCAAAATGTTTTCAAAAGTCGTCTGCTGCACATGCATAAATGAAAAGACGGTTTGCAAATGCCTTGTAGATCTGCAAGATGCGGGTAAATGCGTAAATATGTGGGAAAATAAGTTCCAAAATCTGGAAATAATTCGGAAAAATGAGACTAATATAAATAAAAATTAACGAAGGTAAAAGACTAGCCATATACTTAAATATGTTTTATCATGAAGTATATTTAATTAAGATTCTTATACAGTCTTATTTATTGGGTGCGGGGAATGCCTATTTTGATATACTTATTGCCAGTCCTTTTTTCATTCAATGGATCAGTTCAATGGATATTTTGCGCAATGTGGTAAATACTCCTAGTTCTTTTAATTTGAGTTTAAGGTCAGGGAAGCTTAATTCATTCATGCATTTCCGGAAACTGTCCGGATCATCTTGCACTCTGCAGTCATTTCCATTAATTGAAATCCCGTTTCTGGTACCTTCTTTTGTTTCTTGTAATACTAATTAAATATTCAAGTTCCGTTTTACAAATTGTTAAAAATTGAAAATAGTTGAAATTGCCATTTTTATTATTGACAATCCAACACTCATAAGTCACATCAAAGTACTGAAAGTACTAAAGGTTGAATTGCGATCGTTTAATGAGAGATACAGAAGTGCATATATGAATATTTATTTTAAATAAATCCCCACAATGGCAGACAAGAAATGACGAAAAATCATTATCTCTGTTTCGTAGACGAATAGGACTAAAAAGAAAATCTCGAAAATGGGAATAAACTTCGATAAACATTTCACACACATATATACATATTTAGTTTTCACATTTTGATAAACAGTTAACAACAATAAAATACATACATTTTAAATGAGATAATTATACAAGTGACTTCATTCTTTTTTCGAAACTTTTATATAGGAAAATGCATAATTTGATAATGTTTTCTGGCTATTGCTTGTTAAGAGTTCGATAAATTTAGGAATGTTTGGTCTAGACCAATAATATTTTCTTATATAGATTTGTCTTAGATCATCATTTAACACTTTCCCCCATACAACAAATCTGCAGCAGACAACTTTGAAAACATTGTGACAAAAACGTGAAAAATGTCCATAAAAGATAACTTAATTGTTAACTAAAGTTTAAAGCATGGTGGCCAAAGGAGAAACTTCTCATCATGAGCAATTTCATCTTTAGCCACAATGTTTTCAAAAGTCGTCTGCTGCTTCTGCGTCGAAATGCGTCTGCAGGTGAAAACAAGTAAATGGACATTCAAGTAAAAAATGAAATTCGTCTTCTATTGTGTTACATAATTTGCATGTACGGTCTGATATAGAAGTCTCAACAGATTGTTTCCCTCTTCCAGTTTCAATTTCCAGATGGTGACTTAAAAGTATAAATTTTGTTAATGCAAATCTATATTTCTTTATTTTTATGTTGTCAAAATACATCTTAAAATCAAAGGATTTGATTAGAATATATGTTTTAGCTTTAGAGGTTTGACTTAGATTGGCATCCCAGTTTTGGATAAAAATATCTAAAATACTTTTATGAAAGCGTTAATGTTTTCGACACCTTGATTCATCCATACATAACTAACACCAAAATTATTTAATATATATTTAACCTTTGATGCCCAATTTTCTTTATTTTCATTTATATCATTTAACATTTGTTTGTATATTGCCTTTATGTATTTGCGTTCGTCTGTTCTCGTGACTTTTAACCAGTATTTAATTATCAAAGAAATGCGTTGTCACTTCCAATTCACCATATATAAAGTTATTAGTAGTCTGACTTTTGATGTGCAGTTGTTGCTTACAAAATCTAGTATGCAGCCTTTCTGTGTGTTATAGCCTCACCGAAGCCCCATACCTTGACCCCGTAATTAAGTATTGGTAGTATAAGCTTATCAAAATGTTCAAGTGTATGACTAATGGTGATATTTTTTAATACTGTTAAATACTGTTTATGCAAAAACCGCTTTTAAAGCTTGCCCTCCTATATAGTCAAAAGTGTGTTGAAAGGTCCCTCCTGAAGAAAATGATATGCCTAAATATATAAATTGGCTCACTATTTCTAATGGATTACCGTTGTATTTAAAAACTACTTTTTTCGATATTTTTCCATTTTTTCTAAATATCATGACGTTTGTTTTCTTTACCTCTACTGATAATTTCCTTTTTTCGCAATAACTAAAACGTTTTTCAAGACCATTTTGTAAACTGCACTCGCTTTCTGCAAAAAAATCTATATCGTCCGCGTATAGTAGTAAAAACAATTTCAACATGCCCATATCTACGCCGTCAAATTCATATAGAGACATGTAGTCCTCTAAGTCATTGCAAAAATAAATGCTGACATACAGTCTCCATGTGGTGCTCCAATGAAACAACTGAAACTTTCACTTAAGTTATCATATTTTACCCTTGACTTGATGTTTAAAAAAAAATGAAATCCTGGAAGCAGAATGGTGCATTTTGGTGACTTCTGAGGGTGTTTTCAATATGTTGAGGGAAGGTTTTCTTAGGTCATATTTGAAAATAAGATTTCATCAATTTTAGCAGTAAAATCCTGCCAAGACGTAATGAGTTGAGAACAAATTCGCTGAGAGGTCCATAATTTCAAACTTGCTAAATGAAAAATGTATTGTGTGCTGTATTGTCTACACAATCATTGTAATGTTGTTTATCATAAATAAACAATTTCCATTTTTTTTAAATAAAATTTTAATCAAAATGTGTGTCTCAGTGTTGTCTTCTTCAGCAGTTTGACAGCAACAAACTCTAAATCTGAAATTGATGCAATGTGATATTTGTCAACTCTGTCCCATACGTTTTTCCTGTGATTTGAACTCTCATAAAAAAGCACGGAAAGGGACAACTATACTTTCCCGACTTTAATTAAATATATTTTCAATTAAATTGTAAAAAATCTTTTTCTTGTTTTTTGAAAGTTTTGTCATTATTATTTAAGATGGACATTATATACTAGATTAGCCAACTGACTATCATTTGAAAAAGTGTTTCTTATTTAAACCTGTCCCACTTGCATACGTATTTGCAGCCGACGACTTTTGAAAACAGTGATGCAGAAGAAGAAATTGCTCATAACAAGCAATTTCTCCTTTTGCAACAATGTTTTGAACTATATTCAATGATTACACTTTGAATAAATGTGATTTTCTGTATTTTCTCAGATTTTTTTTTTAAATTCGTCTGCTGCAGAGTTTTTATATTGTGGGGTGGATTCTGATTTTTTAAAGGGCAAGCAGGATTGGGAATTGAGTGTTGCACTTATCATAATGAAACACTCGCCTGCCTGTGCATGTTTTAGCTTAACTTAACTTTTTAATGTTCTTTCCATCACCAACTCAGTAATCTGTTAGTAATCAACTCTATGAAAGAAATAAACGCGTCAAAATCTTGAATCGCGTCAAAATCATAACGAACAAACTGTCAAAACAAATGTTGAACTGTGTAATACAAATTTAGAATAAAAGGATGAATCAGTTATGTTGTAACAACCAATATCCGCGGGTCATTTACCTGATTTTGGCCGAAAGAAATGATCGATTTCTTGCAAGATTTATTCGTTCATTATTCGTTCTGCCTATTATAATCAAAGTATTCTAAACGCTTTATAAACAAGTGTTTAGAACATTGACTCGCAATATTAAAGCGCTCAAATGACTTGATGAAATCTCTTTCTTAGAAGTCGGGAATTTAGACGCGGACCTTGTTGAAAGCACCTATCTAAAATGCAAAAGTCATCGTTAATCGTCGACTTATTGTCGATTATACTCATGTTTTGCGGAAATCTGCTTATGGTATATGTGAAAGGAAAATTACCTATTGAAAACGAATGCATAACTAAAATGACATTGATGGGCTTCGTTACTAGAAATGAGCACATGTTCTATACGCAACTTTGTCGAAGGAATAGATGGACTGAGAGAAAGAGAAAGAAAAGGCTAAGCAATGCATACTATCATTATGAATATGAACTTGAACGAATATGTATGGACTAGCGCCTAGAATTTCGTACTAGCCCGATCCTTTATTCCACTCGCTTATGCTAGCGGGCGATTTGATGCTTACATCTCTGCCGAGAGAGAAGAAAGGATTACAATTTACAAAGGGTAATTGCGCGGTAAAGTGTTATATTGGCGTAATGAAATCTAAATAATTGTGTACTCTTAAATATGATATTTACACATTAAGAGACTTTGTAATTTTATTTGGATACCTAGAATAAGTGAATTTATTTTACTTATTTTACTTTTGCTTATGTTTGCATTTGTAATTCAGTCTGATTTGTTTGCTCTATTTTTGTATGTGTTCTGGGGTATTTACATCACGTGACCGCAACTCAACCAATAATTAATCAGAGACATATTTATTTCTGAATTAATTGATCGGGAAATGTAAATCGTCGGAATCGAGAAAGCTGACCTGCGGCGCAGATGTAATATCTACATTATCGGTAATTTGTCTTAATTGTGTTGAAAGATACAGACTGTGTAGACTTAGACACAATACACAGACGACAAACCAGTTAACATATGTCACAGTATAAATATTCCGATAATGCTTGGTAATCATCGGAAGCTTTCGCTAGCAATCACGGAAACATTTACGCTGAAAAGTTAGTAGTACTTATAGAAAATGTTAAAAAGGTCCAATATATCATTACTTTATTCGATAAAATATATGTCAAATAAAAGGTAAATGCATTTTCTACATCATGCTTCAGTGCCTTTTTAATTGTTTAATTTTAAATAAAAGATATTTATTGTAGAACATGTAAGAATTAACGAAAAAATACCGTTTTCTTAACGGTTTATATGTTATTAAGAGGGAAATTTGGATGACTGTATTCAAAGTTAAAAAGGATCAAAGAATTCTTAAGATAAAATACATATAAAAATATTTCCATGTAATTTTTGTTATCGATTTTTGACAGTGGCTGATTCTCATAGTTGAATATGTTGCATCAACAGTATTGTAATTGTTGATTAGAAGGACATGAAATACATCAATATCAAGTAAGGATTATGTATTGACTCGAGCTGAATAACCCCTTTTTTCTCTTTGTTTGGTTTCTTTGGGTTTCAAAATTATTTCAGTTATATCACGGCGACAGTTCACTTATGCATGATCTCTGGGTAAACAAACCAGTACTAATCTAAGAGATGAGCCTTGCCCTAGGACACTCCACCATGACCGTCGTGCTGCGACTGGGTATCGAACCCGGGACACCCGGTTTCAAATCCCCGACTTTGTCTCTTTGATATGCGTTCCACGTGCATTTGAAAATGAAAGTCATATTACACTTATGTTCAGAAATGGAGTCAGTAGTTAATCAACTTATTAAAGCCCAAATACGTTACGTTAAGGACAACTCACGGACTACAATTACAACTATTTTATTCAGTAATGTAAGGCCTCCGGCATATTATACATAATTTACATGTACATAATAAATTCATTGAAGTGACATGATAAACCTTTTGAAAATATTCGAATATATAAATAATTAGTATACGACACATACTTCATGATTTAATTAGAGACCTGGGGCCGTATTCCAGTAGCATCTTAAGTTTTTCCTCAAATTTAAGAAAATCTTATTTTTATTTCCTTAGCTAAGAAAATAAATTTCTTAAACTTATGTCGTATTCCAAAAGCATCTTAAGATTTTCTTACGTAAGATATTTTTCATTTTAAGAAATAAACTTAAGTAATTTTCCATTTCCGGTTTTCGTAATTATCGGTTTTTCCACCGCTCAAAATAGTATCGCAAGTCTAAAAATACATACACGAGCGCGCGTGTTGCGATTGCAGACGAATCTGTTTACAAATATGGCGACTGAAACGAAGAAACCTCGCTCATCGAACTTCTCGCTAAATGATTGCCTCGTCCTTGCAGAGGTTATGGGCGAGGAAAGTAGTGTGGAAGGTTTATCCTTCCACGCTTACTTGAAGCATAGATTTACAAATAGTAAGTAGATTGTTTTTCTTTGTAAACATTTAAACTGATTACTTGGAGCTGCGTTCGCTGAAAGTTTGTCTTTCTGTGTGGAATATCAAACCTATTTTTTCTTGCTTTCCTGTCACTATTCCGTTGGGATTTAAACTCTTCACATATTTTACATTACCATTGCTGTTTGATAGAGTTCCTTTTGTTTTTGACCCTTTTGCAACGAGTATTGAAGCAGATGGATAGCAAAATATTTCTGCACTCAAGACATTGCCAATTTTCTATGACAGCCTGTGAAATTCGCCGTGGTCCTATGATCCCTGACCAGTACCATTTGGCTCGGATCAGTGTAAAAGTTCCTTAGGCTAGTCTTATGTTACATGTAGAATATAGCATAACTGAACTAATAACATTCAGGATTTTCGGTCTAGTGAATTTAAAAGAAATTAATATAAATTACTGCTATGATAACCTTGAAATACATCTTCTTAGCATCAACTCTAAAATATACAATGTTTACTATTTTTCAGCTATAACATCAGCATCTACGCGGGAGAAATGGGCTGCTATTGCCTCCCATTTCAAGGCAAGGGCAGATGTGCCAAGAGATGTCCCTTCACTACAGAAGAAATGGGACAATTTGGTGCAAGTCCATAGAGGCGTGTATATGGACTTTATGCAAAGTCAACGGATGACAGGTAAAAAAACAAAAACAGGTCATGGAGAGATAAATAAATGTACATGTTACGTTCATTGATATCAACTCTTAAGCCCGGTTTTGCTGCCATGCACATCTGATATGCTTAATTTACTGAATTCTGTAACCAAGTTATAAAACAGTAACAAACATGATATTATTCCATTTGAAAAATGAAAATGGATAGCTTCTATCTTCAAGGTTTCTATTCGGTTCTTTATAATTTCACTGTCCATGTTCAAGTTGGTTTTAAAATATTAGTCGACTGGATTTGTCTGCTGGACTGATCTCAAAGTTTTTACTTACATTCTGTAGCCCTCTTAAAACAATATACATACATGTACTATGTGTATATATAGTGTTGCCTTTAAAATTTATTTAAAAATCGATAAATGTATGGAGCAAAGACCTAATAACACATTGTTATTAGGTCTTTGGATGGAGGGATAGTTTTGGGGTATGCGTAAGAGAGTCTGACAGTAAACAGTGATGGCACTGAATATTCATTTAACAACTGTTTAACTAATGTACTTATATTTTCAGGAGGAGGTCCAAACCAAAAATCCCTCTCCCTACTGACAGAGGCAGTGATGGATGTGGTTGGCAGGACAGCTGCCAACACATTAGGGGTAGCTGCTTGCAGCATGGACTCGAGCATGCTGCTGCTTAACCAGCTATAGTAAGTTTATCATTATTCTATTTATTACATGTAAAGGTTTTTCCTGATGTTCAACTGTATATGGCTTAATGATAAGGTTGAAGCATATGCACATCAAGTGTGATTTTTTTTCTGAGTAAAAAAAGTTGTTTGCTAAAAATAAACTTGATAGTGTGCAATTTATTCCTCATTATTAATTGTTTCTATTCGTGCATATATGACTAGTTAAGTAAATTCAGCAAGCGAAATAACAACATTAAAATTGCCCTAGCAGAAGTCTGAATCACCCTGGCAAATCTTTTTAATCCCACTGGATGACCTCAGAATAATATCACAACTGTGAATATCATTTAATAATTCACAATGAGAGATTAATTCATTTTATTACAGTGTCATATAAAAAGGAAAATACTGTATTGTAATAAATGTAATATTTTGTTTTGTATAACAGTGCCACTGCCCCTTCAACCTCTGTCAGCAGGGAGACACTGAGCAACACTGAGTCAAGGTATTCATATTAAATGTTATTACTTTGACTATGGGCATGATATTTTCATTAACATTTTCCTTAAAATGATAACAGTTTTTATGAAAGTATTATGCACTGTCGTTGGTGGTTGACAAGGTAATGTCACTGGGGATGAGATGCACTATATTTCTAAGGGTTGTGGTCAATACTATGAACACTATATTGTCATTCAATATTTCAATTCTCTTTCACATAGTTAGTACATGTACACAGGGTTTATCAATTTACCTAATGTCCTTAATATCACAAAGTTATGGTTAAACTAATGCAGAGTATCAAGCTTAGTTCACCAAGCTTTATATTCTATCATTGAGCTATCATATAGAGTAGCAAAGTATTTCCCAAAACTCATAGACTTGTCAATTTTCTTACATGTATGTAAGTATACTTTATTATTTATCACACAGTTCTATTTAACAAATCAGCCTTTTTTGTCATTCCATCTATGATCTTTAGGTCTCACCCACCAAGTGACAAATTAGTTAAATTAGGATTGATAAAAAAAAACCTGATTCAGATAAACTAGTAGCTTATGTATAGGTGTGAAATAAAACCCATTAATATAATGTTTAGGCTAAATCACATTTCTACAATAACAAAGCAGTCTTGGGAGAATTGACACAAATACTTTAATTAAAAAAAAATATGTAGTATGATTGTTATGAATTTACAATTAAATCTCCTTGTAAAATTTACCCTTTCCCACATATAGATGTTTTCTGATGCCTATGCAGCAGACGCCTTGAAAACAATGTGACAAAAGGAGTAATTGCTCAAAACAAGTATTTTATCTATTTGCTACAATGTTTTCAACCTTTTTCAGCACTTATACCTAAAGTAATAGACAGTTTTCATATTTTTGCCTAGAAGTTATCAAAGTCGCCTGCTGCAGATTTGTCGTATGTGGGAAAGGTTAAATGAAATCTATATAAAAAATACAAACATTTTGATACCAATTTATTGATTGATTGGGGTTTAACGCCATTTTCAACAATTTCTCAGTTATATCACGGCGGCCAGTTCACCTACTCATGCATTTCCTGGTTTTTTCACACCAGTACTCCACACAATAATCATCTTCCCAAGCAACTGGCTGCTTTTCCACATATACATTAGCCCATTGGTGTAAGAGGAATGACGCATGTCACATTGCCTTTTGTCAATTGTCGAAAAGAAAGTTGGCCGAGCTGGGATTCAAACTCACAACCCCTGGATTGACAGCCCGCGTCGCTACCGACTGAGCTACCGGGGCTCGGCCACATGATACCAAACATGAATACATAGATAAATATTCAGCAAACTACAATTATTTAAGGTAAATGTGCCTGATCATAAATTACCAATTAAGACATTTAAGGGTATTACCTTGCACTTGTAATTTGAATACACTGAAATCTCTAAAGCAACCACTAAAAGAAAATACAATGGTGCTTGTTCGCTAAGATGGCAGATTTCTGCATTACTCATGTCCTTTATTAACCCTTTCCCTAATATAGACGCTTTCTGACGCCTCTGCAGCTGAAAGCTTTTTGAAAACATAGTGACAAAAAAAGAAATTGCTCAAAACAAGCAATTTCTCCTTTTGCCATAATGTTTTCCACTTTTAGTCATAGGTTTTCCTTCCAATTAAAGAGGTTTTCTATTTTTTGACAAAATATGTCCAAAGTCGTCAGTTGCAGAATTGTCGTATGAGGGAAAGGGTTCAGCTGCCACCTGTCTTCTATGGTAGTAAAACTTAACCCTTTCCCTCATACTAAAATTGCAGCAGACAACTTTGAAAATATCTAAGACAAATATGGAAAGATACTATAAATGAAAGTTTATTTATTTAAAAGGGTTGAAAACATTGTGACAAAAGAAGTATTTGCTCAAAACGAGCAATATTGCTCGTTTTGAGCAAATACTCCGTTTGTCGCAATATTTTCAAAAGACGTCTGCTGGAGAGGCGTCAGAAAGCATCTATCCTACTGCTTACATTCAGGCAATGGTTTTATCAAATAATCTAGATTTTAGAGTGGACAATATCTTCCTTATAATGATTAATATTTAGAAAATGTATAAAACTGAGCAATATTTATTTTTTCTGTCTATTTCATAGAATGGTAGAGCACATACAGACAGAGGAGGCTACAACAGAGTTAATTAATGATTTGTCAAGACAGCCAACAACAATGTTGACAAGGTATGATGTTTTATTTGGTCAACCATTGAAATGCTCTAAGTGAAATATAAAATGTATGTCAAAGCAGCTGCATTTAATAATTTGTATTACATTTTCACATTAATAATTACAGGATATACATAATCATGTTATGACATTTGCATTTAACCCTTTCCCTCATATAGACGCTTTCTGACGCCTCTGCTGCAGACAGCTTTTTGAAAACATAGTGACAAAAGAAGAAATTGCTCAAAACGAGCAATTTCTTCTTTTGCCACAATGTTTTTCACTTTTAGTCACAGGTTATCCATTCGATTATAGAGATTTTCTATATTTTGACAAAATATGTTCAGAGTCTGCTGCAGAATTTTCGTATGAGGGAAAGGGTTAATGAAAACTCAGACACAAGGTTTTTCCTTTAAATAATATTTATCAAATATCTTGAGATACTCAACATTAAACACAGTGTTTAAAATTAAGGTTTGCAATCTGGTTAACCAAAATCGATTCAATTCAATGTTCCATTCACAAAGGTAAGACATTTAAGTCAAATTTAAAGTGACAGACAACAAAGTAATTTATAAGTCGAAAAAGGGTCATAATTCTTACAAAAACCTTTACTGAATTATGCACACTTGGCTGTGTGTGGAGGTAAAGATGGTAAAAATATTTGTGTAAGTGTTTAAGTTATATCTTAAATTGTTTTGAAAAAAATTGATTCGGTATGAATAATTTAACCAAAATTCTAAATCGAAAAGGGGCGATAATTATTAAACGAAACTTGACAGAGTTATGTACTCTTGTCTGTTGGTTAAGATGGTGAAAAAGTGTTGTAAGTTTCAAAGCAATACCTGTAATGATATTGAAAAAAAGTGAATTGGCACAAAAAACTCGACCTAAATTCTAAGTTGAAAAAAGGGCCATAATTCTTACAAAAACCTTGACAGAGTTATGAACTCTTGTCTGTTGATGGAGGTAATGATGGTGAATAAGTGTTGTAAGTGTCAAACCAATATCTGTAATGGTTTGACAAAAAGTAAATTGGTACGAAAAACTTAACCAAAATTCAAAGTCGAAAAACTAAACCAAGGTGTGACGCCAACGCCGAGGCAAGTACTATAACTAGCATTTTCTCATATCTCTTTCAGTGGTGATTCATCTGTGCAGGTTGTGTGCTGTAATTGTAACTGTCACAGCAGACTAGACGTTTTGAAAGAAGAAAAATTAAAACTCCAAATAAAATTATTAAAACGAAAATTGTCTGAAAAATAAAAAATCAATGAAACCTGCCTACTATGATCCCGAAATAAAGAAGAATAGTGTTCCATATATATACAGAAGGCAGCTTAATCTAAAGCAATAGTTTTTTGCATTACTTTTGTGCTGGATTAAACTGCCACCTGTCTTAGCCCTTCCCCACAAACAACAAATCTGCAGCACACAACTTTGAAAAAATAGTAACGATAACCAGAAAAATCTCCATAAAAGATAGCTCATTTGTTAAATAGAGTGGAAAACATTGTGGCAAGGGATAAATTTATCGTTATGAGTAATTTCATATTTGGCCACAATCTTTTCAAAAGTAGTCTGCTGCTTTTGCATCATAATACGTCTGCAGCGGGGAAAGCGTTAACCCTTTCCCAGATACAGACACTTTCTGACGCCTCTGCAGAAAACAACTTTTGTAAACATTGCGGCAAAAAGAGAAATTGCTCATACCGATCGCTTTCTCCTTTCATTTATATACTTTTTCTATATTTTTGTTCAAATTTTTTCAAAGTTGTCTGATGCAAATGTGTTTATGTGGGAAATTGGTTATAATATACCATCAGGTATTTCTTTAGTGGCCACTGTAGACAGGTTTCATTGTTGGTTCAGAAATTATGGTTCTTCAAATAAAATTATTGAAAAAGAAATATATGAAGAATAAAATTAAAAGAATCTATAAAACATGATCACTATGATCACTAAAGGAAGAAAATAGTCTCTATATAGACAGGTTGCAGCTTAATGTAAATTATTAGCTTTTTACATTACTTGTGTGCCAGATTAAACTGCCACCTGTCTTAACCTTTTCCTACCTACAACAAATCTGCAGCACATGCCTTTGAATACATAGGGAAAATAACAAAAAATATCCATAAAAGATAGCTCAATTGTTTAATAGAGTTGAAAACATTGTGGCAAAAGTATAAATTTATCATTATGAGTAATTTCAGCTTTGTTCACAATGTTTTCAAAAGTGGTCTGCTGCTCTTTCATCAAAATGCGGCTGCATGTGGGAAGAGGTTGAAACCTTTCACAGATACAGACACTTTTTGAGGCATCTGCAGCATTCAACTTTTGTAAACATTGCTGTAAATGGTGAAGTTGCTATTAAAGATCAATTTCTCATTTTGCCACAATGTTTTGAACTCTATTCATTTATAGGCCTTTATCTATATCTGTGAAGAAATGTTTTCAAAGTTGTCTGATGCAAATGTGTTTTATGTGGGAAATGGTTAACACATACCATCAGGTTTTTCTTTAGTGATCACTGTAGACATGCTTTATTGATTCTGTGTTAATAGAGAATATTGTGTTGATTTGATTCTTTTGAAAACATTGTTATCAAAGTGTTTCAAAAATAAGTCATTGGAAGGAAGTCCCTGTATCTCAGTCCTACATCAGGAGCAGCTTGACCATGTGGGTTTGCTTGTTGACCAACCTCATCATTATCATCATTGGCATCAGGCAGAGGGATATTTTGCATCTTGCAAATGTTGTGTAGTACTCCACAGGCAGTGATGATCCTGTTGCAGAAATGATTGAATGTCAACAATTAACAATTTTTATTAAAAACCGTCCATGCAGTTATAAAACTCTAGCACAAAAATGTACAAACTAGAGGCTCAAGATTTGCTCTCCCTCTCAACTTTTAGAGATACATATAAGTCATTGTTTTCAAGTACATTTATTTATTATTTTTTAATATAACTTATAACAATTATTGGTGCTATAAAAATAATTCATTGTTCAATTTTGAGGAGTTTTGTGTAGAGAGATTTTTAATCCCTGGGCCCATTATAATTTTAACCCAGCTCATCTCAGCCTAATGATTTCAAGATTTGAATCTCACTTTTTGCAGTGTAATAAATGATTTTTTTTGTTGAGGAATACAACACTTACATCTACTGATTCAAGAAAGTCATTACCTGCATGCCTTTTCTGGGGTGGTTCGAATTTCTCCATGCAGAATACCAAACCTCCTCTTGAGTTATCCAATTCCACGTTCAACTTTGGCCCTAGTAACTTTGTGGGATCTACAAAAAAGTGTGTTGTGCTGGTGTTTGAATTATAAACGGTTATATATCGAAAAAGCTCATAACTGTAGATTCATTATCTTAATCAATTTCAATAATGTGTTTTTTTAAATTTAATGACCCAACTGCTATACAAACTTTGTTGTATTGCAAAGCACCACTACTTAACCCTTGTCCACATGCAACAAATCTGCATCAGACGACTTAAAAATACTCAAAAAATTGGAACCTCCCTCTTTAATTAAAATAAAATAATTGAATGGGTTAAAAACATGGTGACAAAGAATTTGTTTGTTTGGAGCAATTTCCTTTTTGTCGACATGTTTTCAAAAATGAGGGAAAGGGTAAAGATACCTGTTGTATGCACTTTGAGGTCCAGGCTGTGGGTTTAGGTATGGCGTCAGCAGCCATCGTCTGCAAGGGTACCCACTGTCACCCAAAATATGGTATCCGGCAGGCACAACACCCCTCTCAAACAATACCTTGAGCCCACTGTTATGCAGTATTTTGCTGTCATGGGTAGAGCCTGGCCAGCGCGCAACAATATCTACTAATTTATCACTGGCATTAAAGATGACCTGCAGTATATGCAATGATATAATTGTACATGTATAAAGTCTAATATGGTAAACACTGTAAACATACCATTAGCTAGGAAGCAAAAAATACAAAACAAATTTGTGATAAAACATACAAATTTCACTGAAAAAGTTGGTACATCTATACATTATGTACCCTGGGAGTGGGTATCCTTGTGAGACAATTAACTGTTGGGACTAGGGATTGAACTTTTCACCTTAGGGTAGGAATGGGAAGATATCTGTCATTATCTGACATGTTTATATCTGGTTTTCAATCAGCTTTTTGTCCATGCCATGTAGTGTTTGACTCAAGGTCTAAACTTAAAGTAAATGAAATTCAAGCACTCCATTCTGTATTGATCTGCATAAACTTGAAAGCATTAAAATTATATTCACCTGCACATTTATGCTGTGATAGCCTTTCCTGTTTACAAACACCTCCTCCTCAACTGACGGCGCAATGATCCTCACCTGGGTTCCGTCAATAACCCCTACCACCTTTGGAAAACCTGCTACACCACCAAACTCTTGCACCTGCATGTCAAGGTCTGCTGGATCTGTGGAGAAGGCTATAAATTGCCGAATAATGGCAGGAGATATAAGCGCATTTATGACTGAAGTCACCACCTTCGACACTGTGGACTTGGCAACATGGTGAAGATCGCCATCATTGAGCTGGATCTCACCAGTTGCCAAGAACCTCAAAGTTATTAATACCTTTTCCGACACTGACAGACTGTTGTGTCTGGCAGTTGGAGATTCTAAATCAACTCTTAAAAGTCCCACAAGGTACTCGATACCTCTCCGATCAAATCGGTATCGACGTAATAACTCGTTGTTTGTCAGCTCCGCTAGAGTATCTGGACGAGCTGCCATTCCTATAACAAATAAACATAAAACACTTTAGCTTATCCACTTAATTATGCGCGTCGTTGAATTGACAAGGCGAAAAATGAATAACAACATGTTATATCAATATCATATACGAAATAACACTGTTGTTGACACATCCGATGCCCGTCTAAGTGACCTTTGATATTCCGTCTATCCGAAATTGAACTAATCCGAACTATTGAAATTACACAATAACACGAAGCGTTCCTCCGCAGAAAAACAAATGTCTGAATTCATAGAATCTCGCTTAATCACAAAATATCCTTCTATTTATTTTCTTTTACAAAAATACGTTGTTTTTATGAAGAAAACAAATCGCATGAACTGCATTAAAAGATATATTTGTTTAACTTTCTAAAATGGCGTGTTGTAAGCGTTCATTTAAAACAGAGTTATCTCTCTTATAATTTGTAGCATAGTCTAAAAGTCGGACATCGCCGTAAACGGAAAGTAAAACTACTCACCTGTCTGTTGTATTTTTCGACCACTTCACGAACAAACTGTGCAAAATATCGAAAAGTCCGAGAAAAAAGGTTGATGAGGAAATTTTCTTAAATGATTTAAGGAAGGTGTAGAGTTTCCTTAGATTTAAGAAAATAGTTAAGATTTCTTAAAGATAAGAAGCTACTGGAATACCACTTAAGAAATTTCTTATTAATAAGGAGAAAATTTGTTCGATTTAAGGAAAATCTCGGAGTTAAGAAAATCTTAACTATTTAAGATGCTACTGGAATACGGCCCCTGTTCATCTAAAAGTAATTTTTCTGGTTTTAAATGCCTCAATTAGATATGTTAACATATGTGGGTCTATTTGTATTTTTATTTATTTTACCGATGTCATTGAAATACACGTCACATTATTACGTCAGAAACAACATATGTATTTAAAGTTGTTCACATATGGATAATGCTATAAATAGACTGTATTGCGTTTTGTGTACGTCTTCCGATTTTTTTATAGCGTGTCATGTACAAAGGATGTACTAACGCATTGTTAGCGGGTCTCTAAATTCATAAAAGGCTTGATAGGAGCGCCCTGTTACGTTACTGTATGGAAATTGCTCCGTGCTTAGCAGCACGTGAACAAGATATCAGTGCAATATTGATGCGTGCAATAACACTACATGCAATATGGACTGATATTGCATCCTTTCTTTTCAAGTGAAAAAAAGAAGGATAAATATCAATTATAATAATATAAGACAATACAAAGAAATCCTCGTTCAGCCTGAGATTTTTAAAAAGGTACAAATTAGCTTTTGAATATCGTTGGTTCAGACAAGCCCAAGTACCTGGTCTGTATAATCGCACAACTTGACAGAAGCTGATGAACAGAGATGAATCTATACGGTTAGCAAAGATGACGTTGAACCTGTTTGCATACATGTCTGGGCTTATTACTACCTTATACATGTGTAGCTTGATCTGATTCTACAACTTCTCCTTATATGTTGATCCGTCAAGAAGGGAAAGTTCGAATCCATTTCAGACATGTTATGTTATTTGTTATTTCTAATTAATAATATCATAATCAAATGACTCGAATTACGTATTGATCAATACCGGTTTTCACTATGCTTGTTATTTTGCATTGTCCCGAGTTCTATCTGTTTTATGTAAGTGAAAAATGAAATATATTTTGGCAAACAGGAATCGCACGTAAGAAATC
Source organism: Serripes groenlandicus (assembly GCA_031761405.1). Lineage (NCBI taxonomy): Eukaryota > Metazoa > Mollusca > Bivalvia > Cardiida > Cardiidae > Serripes > Serripes groenlandicus. Next base: position 1,397,330 of record JASEVX010000030.1, on the reverse strand, counting down.
CCAGTTTAAAAAGCGGATGTGTTACTTAGTAATTTTGTTAGATAAAGCTTTATTTTGGTAATTGTATATAGTATATACTTGAAAAGTATGTGTAGCAAATAAAAGTACAGCCTTCATGCATGTGATTTTGTAATTTTATATCGGTCCAAGAATGGACATATGTCTAAAAATTACCCGCATATTCTTGTACGATGGATCCGATCTGAAGCCAGTAGTGCACTACCAATGGGCTCATTTCTAAATGATCCACTTTATTGCTTTGACTTGCTATTGGCGGGGTTTTACTGATGAGTTGGATGATTCTACCTGTTGCACTCTGTCGTTGGTACTGTCACGTTGTGGTGGTAAATAACTGTGTTAATATATGAATAATTTATATTTTCAGTAGCTCGTAGATTGGATTTGACAATGCATATGGACATATGTCTAAAAATTACCCGCATATTCTTGTACGATGGATCCGATCTGAAGCCAGTAGTGCACTACCAATGGGCTCATTTCTAAATGATCCACTTTATTGCTTTGACTTGCTATTGGCGGGGTTTTACTGATGAGTTGGATGATTCTACCTGTTGCACTCTGTCGTTGGTACTGTCACGTTGTGGTGGTAAATAACTGTGTTAATATATGAATAATTTATATTTTCAGTAGCTCGTAGATTGGATTTGACAATGCATATGATTGGAGCTCGTGGGATAAAATGGTAATGTAATAACATTTATTTCTCTCTGTCTGTCTGTCTGTCTCCTATATATTACTCTGTCTCTCTATGTCTCCTTTTGTCTGTCTATCTTTCTCTGTTTATGTGTGTGTCTGTCCGTCTGTATATTGGTTTGCCTTTCTGTCTCTCTGTGTGTCTCTCTGTCTCTCTCCCTCTCCCTATTACTCTATCTCTTTACGAATGTAGTGTCTTTTCTTCGTTCTATATTATTTATATTATATATCTCTTCTCCCTTTTTCTGTCTCTCTCCCTTTGTCCGTCTCTCTCTATTTATGTCTTCCTCCATCCCCCTGTCCGTCACTGCCTCTCTCCTTCCGTATGTAGTCTGTCAGTCTGTCTATATGTCTATCTCTTCCGCCCTCTCTCTCTTTATCTCTTCCTTCATCTCTATCTCTCTCTCTGTCTCTCTGTCTGTCTCTCTCTCTCTCTCTCTCTATTTTTCTCTCTCTGTCTCTATTTTTATTTATTTCTCTCTATCTCTCTCTCTGTCTCTCTGTCTGTCTCTCTCTATCTCTCTCTCTATTTTTCTCTCTCTGTCTCTATTTTTATTTATTTCTCTCTCTCTCTCTCTCTCTCTCTCTCTCTCTCTCTCTCTCTCTCTCTCTCTCTCTCTATCTCTCTCTCTCTCAAGCAGTCGTAGGTCTGATTGTAATAATTTGTATTTGTATTGAGGCGCAGGCAGGTCCATTCCCACACAGGCAATAATAAAGAAAATGTTAATCTTAATGTCTTGAAAAAGACTATTTCGCACAAAATTTTGGACGACAGGACGAACCGAACACTTGCCACGTCGTGGACGTCGGCTTGTTACAACGCGTGGGCAGGACCGCTATATAATGTAAACGCATTTGCGCAATAAATTCCAAACTTCATTTGCTAATGCTGCTACCTTACGTTTGATGCGCTTTAGGTTTTAACGCAACGTAATCGTGTAAATCGTCTTAATTGGGCACGTGTACGCACTAGTTGTACAAAACGACGCTGGCATACCGTTAGTTTTTCGGATGAATCCAGATTTTGTATACATCGTGGTAATATCAGTGTGCGCGTCTACCGTAGGAGACATTAACGCGTTAATAACTATTGTATTTTTGAACGATAGCATTTTGTGATCGGTGTTCTGTCATAGTTTGTTGCCAAGGCCTTTAGTTATCGTTCACTACTCGTCGTTATTAAAATCAATTTAAATGTTCAACGTCACCATGATGACATTCTCACTCATCACGTCATTCCTCCGTTCCATTTCAACGCCAACATCTCGATTTTTCAGCGTGATAATGCCCCACCTCATGCAGCTAGAGACACTGTCAATTTTCTTATAACAAATAAAATTGCTTTCATTGGAGGCTGCCCGCTGAATGAAGGGTCTGACCTCAACCTAATCGAGCACGTCTGGAATATTCTGGACAGACGAGTGAGGCGTCGTCTGATCCCACCCGCTTACGTCAACGAACTTTGTCAAGCGCTCATTCAGGAACATTATTCTACAGGCAGAAATCATCACTTAAGTCAATTTTATTCGCCAGCGACACACTGCAGTGGTTAACTCAAGAAGTGTGCATAGCCGTTATTATTTTCGTTGTCATACCCTGCTTCACTTGGTCAAAATTTCCCCCATTGTTGCATCATGGAACACCAATGAAATGCATATATAACAATGATTTCCCCGATTTGTGTTCATGCAAACTAAGTCGAAGCTTCATATTCTGTTTGGTATATATATGTTGGTTATATATATATTATATATGCAGTTGTCACACACCCAAATATCTCGTACTTGGAATGAAATTGAACAGCAATAAATTCAAAGTCCAAGCACACCGACATGTCACTAGAACAGTAAACAGTATGCGACAAGTCCGTGCAAATGGAAACTATATCGTAACAGCACTGCGCGAACGATGAGAAGTGCCACCGGAGTAGTGATGGCAGCGGATATTCTTCAGATAGATCACTTAATTGAAAGCAAACAACGAATGTTTAAGAGAGCTATTAGGAATTCGCCGTGGTCGAGCGGTTAGCGTTGGAGATTTGGAACCGGGAGTCCCGGGTTCGTTCCCCATTCGTGGCGCTACGGTCATGGTGGAATGCACTTGGGCGAGGCACATTTCATAGCCTAGTACTAGTTTGTTTACCCAGGTATCATGAATAAAGTATCTGTCGAAATAATGCAGAAAAACGGAGTAAAACTCCAATAAAACAAATCAAGATAGATATCGACTTTAGTAAGACACACATATTAGCAATTATACCTGTCAGGCTGTGGATGTGAATGTGCACACATGTATTCAGAAGTATATACGTCTATACATGTGTACACATACATGTTTGTACAAACATAATTAACTATATTTACAAGAACATGAAACACATAAACACATGCAATGGATCTATTGCAGAAGAACTTTTGAGATAATATTTGTTAAAGGAGAAATTACTTAACATAAGTAATCTTTACTTCTTAGACATTGCTTCCGAAAGCCATTATAATAAGAGTCGTCTGCAAGTAATTAAATCGTATATTTAGTGGCAAATCTGTCTGACACAGATAATGGCGGCGTTCGGCATTGCCATGTACAAATAATAGAACACCTCTTGTCCTCCTCTTTAGATGGTAAGGTAGTTAAATCCAAAACCTTATCGCGTATCCCCGTAGTACCATCACTGTGTGAGTTATATGGTTTTCTGGTTGATGACTAAACGTTCATTTCTTTCACTTTTAAATACGGAGTGTTAAAGTTGGCAGCTTTTTTAAATATTCAGTACATAGAGTACTGATACCTCCTTCCGTATTTTACTAATACATAAACAGAACAACAACAAAAAAAGCACTGCCATATACCAAATTAATTCTCTAGATATTGGACTTCCGAAATAAATTGATTTAAATCATTTATTTTAATTTCCACAGATGATATTGACTGTGATATCATTTATAATGTGAATAGTTTGTTGCTTTCTTTGCACGAATACTTTGACTGACACCATATACTCATTATATGTCAACAATGGATTTGAGCGATGATTTGCGAAAACAAACCTAAACGTTATTATTATACGTGGGAAAAACCGCCTATGTGCATCTTTTATCCTTTTCGAAATCTTCTAAGGCTTATTGGAGAACAGTGCATACCAAGAACATATTGTGCGGATGGGATGGCTTGAGCTATACCGGTCGCAAAAGCCCTATGGTTAATTCGTGGCGAGTGATTCTCATTTCTTTCCAAAAGGTAATTACTCGCTTGTTCAAAACAGAAGGTGCGGAAGTTCTGCCTGGATTTACACGGATCACAAATGCCATACGAATTGCTGCTTAGTTATTTTTAAATGTATTGACTCGCTTGTCAATTTGGACAATTCATCTGTTACACATTACGAATAAAGTCATTTCTATCAGTGTTCGAATTTAATTTTGTAGGCTTGTTTTTGCGGTAATTGTCGTCTCAGGTTTGACGTCTTTCCTCTGGTCACGGGATTTGGTTAAAGTTTATATGGCCCCTATTGGTAGTAAGTATCAACTTTTTATGTTAATCATTTTGAATCAACCAGATTGTTTTGTTTTCGTTTTCCACGACATTTTTGCTTACTTTAAAGCATGCCTGCTAAACCTTTATGATAAAATGCGATTCAACAGTTTTACGACTTGCTAAAACTATAGCAAATTATGAATGAATCTTTCATTATTTTGAGGAATTTCTCCTTATGCCATAAGTTTTACAAAACATATTTAGCTTAAGTTTCGTCAAAATGAGTCTCCTTGTGGGAAAGGGTTAATGCAATGTACACAAATGCTTTGATATTGAGCATTAAATTAACAAGATTAAACTAACAATTGTATGCTTATAAATGAACAAATGTACTATTGTCCTTGATAGAAATGTATACTAAACACGGGTTTTGATAGTGCTGAAACGAAGGGTTTTTACTGTCTCAACTCTCAACAATAAAAGCAGCACGTGACCAAGATTGTGACCCAATTTTAACATTTGTTACATTTACACACACGTGTGAACGTCAACCGCTTTTCGAAAAATGACAGGTAAACTAGTAAACGATCGAAAAGAGATAAACTCATGCAACGCGTTATATTGATCTCTTGTATTTACAGCATATAAAAACAAAAATTCACCTCCTACGGTTCTGTGTTTGATCCTCACGACGGCAAAGAGCATTGAGAAACAAAAAGCTGTGAACAGCACATGGATTAAACGTTGTGATAAGGCACTGTTTCTTCTAGGTAAGACAACCTTTCCAAACTGTTAGTCGGATCAGGGTTAGGTATCTCTTGTTTATCAACGTTTCATCTCTAAGTAGTTTATCATCGTTTCATCTTTAAGTAGTTTATCGACGAAATGTTTATGTAGACCTGATCATAACGTGTCTCTAAGTAGTTTATCAACGTTTCTTCTCTAAGTAGTTTATCAACGTATCATGTCTTAGTAGTTTATCGAAGAAAGATTCATGTTGAACTGATCATAAACCTAATCTCTAAGTAGTTTATCAACGTATCATGTCTTAGTAGTTTATCGAAGAAAGGTTCATGTTGAACTGATCATAAACCTAATCTCTAAGTAGTTTATCAACGTATCATGTCTTAGTAGTTTATCGAAGAACGGTTCATGTTGAACTGATCATAAACCTAATCTCTAAGTAGTTTATTAACGTTATATATATATAAGTAGTTCATTAATGAAAGTTTAATATTGACCTGATCATAACCCGTGTATCTAAATAGTTTATCAACGTTTCTTCTCTAAGTAGTTCATCAACGTATCATGTCTTAGTAGTTTATCTATGAAAGGTTAATATTGACCTGATCATAACCTGTGTCTCTAAATATTTGATTAAAGTTTCATCTCTTAGTAGTTAATCAACGGATGGTTTATATTGACCTGATCATAACCTGTGTCTCTAAGTAATTTATCACGTTTCTTTTTTAAGTATTTTATCAACGAATAGTTTATGTTAACCTGATCATAACGTGTGTCTCTAAGTAGTTTATAAACGTAGTTCATTATTGAAATGTTGATATAAACTTTCGTCTGTTAGTAGTTTACTATTGAAATGTTAACATAAACCTTAGTCTCTAAGTAGTTTATTATTAAAATGTTTGGATAAACTTTCGTCTCTAATATTATTGAAATGTTTGTATAAACCTTCGTCTCTACGTAGTTTATTATCGAGATGTTTATATAAACTTTCGTTTAGTAGTTTATCAACGAAATTGGTTTATGTTGACCTCATCCTGATATTTGTCTCTAAGTAATTTATCAATGAAATGTTATATTGACCTGATATTGACCTGGTATTGACCTTCGTCATTAACTTGTTTCGTAACCTATGATTAGTTCTTGCTTATTTACGTAGTAACCATTACCAATGAATAATAAATCAGAAACGTAGCAATAATAGAACAATTTTATACTGTAAAAAGTCAATGGACACGATGTAACTGAAATAAAGCGATTCTTCTCATAGCTTAGTTATTGCAACAAGCGTCATCGTATTCCCCTAATGGGTTAACAGTCTCTGACGAACTAGATGCTTTATAATACTGTGTAATGGAGTAATGGTGTGTGAAAGCTATAGGAAGTACATGGGTAAGTGAATTAGCCGCCATGATAGGACTGACTAGTTGTTAAAAACAGCATTAAACCCTATTACATTTTTTTCTATTTTGGTTTACAATTTAGGTAAAGGGGTTGCCCAAAACCATTCTCAACTTATTAAACCAGACATGTTGGGGATAGATGCCGTAGAAAGTAGACGGCATCTACCAGGGAAGGTAAAAAAGGCATTCAAATATGCTTACGAAAATCACATTGACGCATTTGATTGGATTCTCAAGTGTGACGACGATACATACGTCCTAATGGACAACTTGAAACACTTTCTATCGAAATTGAAGCCTACGGAGCCAAGTTACATTGGCTTTCGATTGAAGGTATGTAGTTCCTAAATATTAAAAAGAAACACCCGAATACAATAATAATAATAATAAAAATAATGATAGTAATAATAATAATAATAATATCAAACTAATATAGTAGATATAAAGGTCGCAATGACGACATGCGTAGTGAATGATATTGCCTTGTGAAAAGTAATTTAATAATTTTGTGTGTTGTAGATGAAACACGGAAACTACTAAATATTTCAACATTGACAACAAATTAATTATAAAACATGTTAATTTCAAAATTACTTTTTTGGAAAGGGTATATTTATGAGCGGGGGTGCTGGTTACCTGATCAGTTCATCGGGTTTGCGTAAGACTGTCGAAGTAGGATACCAGACTAATGCGTGTAACTTTTCAGTTGGACAAGAGGACGTACTAATGGGCAACTGTTTTAAGGTACTACCAACATCCGTAGATTTGTTGTTTATTATTTATTGATTCCTTTGCTGTATGGATTCTATGATCACTGCAGATGCCAACTTTATTATACAAAACGCTCTGCGTAAACTAACCGTAACGCATTTGCGATCAGTTTTGCTCCAGATCAGCCAGACCAACCGAGCAGTCTGGTCTGCCTGTGCACTTTTGGGAAATAAGTCATATCAAGTTGCAAGAGACGCGTGTAAACAGTATCCATTGGCATGAATGTGCATTCCGGTCTTTTTTCAACACCTCTGTAATCAGTGTATTAAGGTTGGTAACGCCCATCATGCTGAAGGAAATTGTTTAACGCCTAGGAAAACAATTATTGGAAGCTTAGTTATTGTACCGAATTGAAAACAGTGTTGCAGCCGGAAATATTGCTCAATGTTAGAGTTACTATTTGTCACACTAATTGCGAAAATTCTAACAGACGTAGTACTTGGTATCAAATTTAAGTCGCTTTGGAGCAACGTGTAAGCTGGTCTACTGTTATTCTTATTTACTAATTAACAAAAGTAAGCTGATCTAACGTTATTCTTATTTACTAATTAAAAAAAGTAAGCTGGTCTAACGTTATTCTTATTTACTAATTAACAAAAGTAAGCTGGTCTAACGTTATTCTTATTTACTAATTAACAAAAGTAAGCTGGTCTAACGTTATTCTTATTTTGTTATGTTAAGGAATCTGGCTTGCGCATTATACAAAGCTGGGACGAAGAAGGGAGGGAAACCTTTCACCCAGAAGGGGTGAGGAAGTATGTATATCCACCTTACGCTGGTTGGCTTAACAGTTATGCCTATAAAAAACCAATATTTGTAAGTTAGTTTCACAAATCGACATTACAAATGTATATTTGATTGTAAACATCAGATCTGTTGTTTCAACCCTTTGCCACCTGCAGACTCATTGCACCTTTAAAACCATTGTGGAGTTTGTCTTTTTGGCACAGTGTTTTCAATTGCATTCACTCATTTTACTCGTATACTTCTTTCAGGTAAAAATATGTTTCATTCTTTATTCCACAGTGTTTTCAAAGTTGCGTGCTGAAATATACTGTATTACCACACTTGTAATTGCTGATAAGGGACGTGCGTTATGTTCGACTAAGTAACGCTATTGTGATATCTCAAAACAACAATTACATAAAAATGGTGTAAATTAATGAATCGGTTCCATTTTACACATGTTTACTCTAGGGTTGGTTTTCCCGGTTTTCTTCGGTTAACTTCAGTTTTCATCAAAACGTTAAATTAAGATGACAAGATGAGCTTAGCTGATATTACCTTCCATTGGACACATAAGTGTATCATTAAACGAGAAAAGCCACTTCGTCTTGTGGTCCTATTTGTTATGATAATCGATCAGATACCATTACACATGCATACTATACATTCATTTCTGATATATATATATATATAGAAAATAAATTGCTATGAAACTAAGTTTGAAGTCGTTTGCACTTTCTTTTAATTTTTTATTTCCAAAATCTTTACGAATTTTGATGTAGGTAAAGGTAGACTTATTATCAACAAAATGATTGTATATTTTTCTATTTGTTACACATTCATAGTTGACAAATATTTACGCACTTATGCCATGTGGAATGCCATTTTTTTAATAGATAAACTTAACGCAAAAGATTCACACTCATTAAAAAGGTGATATGAAATGTAATCACATTCATTTCACACATTCTGTCATTTATAAAGACCTTTAATATTCTCATTCAGCCTCTTCTACAATCAGTTATCTGGCCCTGAATAAGTAAATGTTTAGTATTCAAACAGTCTAACAGCTATACAAAAAGTTACATAAAATGTCCCATTTCCCCTGTTTTTAGACTTTTGGTCTTGACTTGTGACCTTGACCTTTAAGTTACAATGTGAATTTGTATAGGTTACTCCGATTTATAATGATGCTTTGGTTTATTGGGGTTTACACCGTTTGCAACATTATTTCAGTTATATCACGACGACGGTTCACTTATTTATGATCCCTGGGTAAGAAAACCAGAACTAGGCTAGTAAATGTTACTTGTCCAAGGACGCTCCACCATGACCGTCGTGTCTCGACTAGGAATCGAACCGGGACGCCCGGATTCAAATCCCAGACGCTATTTATAAAGATGGACAATTGTGGCAAGTTTTTTGAAAATCCAAAAATGAATTGCAAGGTTATAGCACCGATAAGCTTTTTTCTACTCATTTTCGACCTTTGACATGGACTTGCATTTATTATCAAGATAAACAATTGTGCAAGGTTTTTTCAAAATAAGATTATGCATATAAGAGTTGTAAGGCGAACGCACACTTGGAAATAATGCACGAAAATAAACTTAATTGACATTATGACGACTATGTCTTGCTCAACGGAAGTTAATTAGACAATATAACAAATCATTACAACATATGAAAAAGATTTTGTCTTTATTGCTAATCAAATACTAACATTTTGATTATTCAATGTCAAGTAACTCTTAGTATAATATTCTGAGCTAAACCATTCAACGTCTTTACAAAATGACAATCTATTCTCAGTATGTACACTGAATATGAGTAAATGTTATCCCATTTTAAAAGAGTGTACATTATTTGCGTAAAGTTGGTTCATTAAAAAATTGACATTTCACATGATTCAATAGATTTACTATTTATTCAGCCATGTTTATATAAAGAAAGCAACTATTATTTGATATTAAACCAACTTTTGCCTACCATAGAACAATCCGTACAATATTTAGAATTTAAAGAGTCTATAGGAATTTACCAAACCTCCTTCTTTCCGATATATCTCAACAAATGTCATAGAATGCAAATCATGTGCATCTGTAAGTACAAAACATCAATAGTGACTCGCTCAATAAATGAGCAAATCAGATAATACACCAGAAATAGCCCCAAAGTGATATTAAACACATTCTTGATTTTCAATTAAATTTACTGTCAACATGCTTGGTTTGCATGGGAATTTACTATAAACATACTTGGTTTTTCTTGGAAAATTACTGTAAATATACTTGATTTTCACGGAAATTTCCAGAATCACATGATTTTCACGGAAATTAACGGAAAATATTCTTGGTTTGCATGGAAATTTACTGGAAACATACCTGGTCTGCATGGTAACATACTTTAAACATACTTTAAACATACTTTGTTTAACGGAGAGTTATTGAAAACATACTTGGTTTTCAAGGAAAGTCACTGAGAAAGTACTTGGTTTTCACGGAAAGTTACTGAAAACATACTTGTTGTCACATAAAGTAACTGAAAATATACTCGATTTTCATGTTTAAGTGTTTCTGTTCTTATAGCTGGGTTTGTTTTGTTAAACACTTTTCTATATTATATACATTTCAGGGTCCCGGATGTTGTAGCCGAAATACAATCACTTTTCACCGTCTCTCTCCAGCCGACATGTTTGTTTATGAACTATTATTGTATAATATTGACACGGGCGAGAGACGAATAGACCACGATAAATGATCATTTACCCTGATCTATAGCGGCCATATGTATAGAAGACGACATTTGGAAATATTTTGGGAACAGGAGATAAAAACCGTTTTGTACTAAAATTTTCAAAGTTGAATTAAACTGTATATTTCAATTTAAAATAACAAGAAACATATGTACAGATATTAATAAGGTCTTATTTCGAAAGGTTAAGACAAAAAATGCATAATACATAAAAGAACAGCAAGAACCCGTTTTGTAATATCAATTTTTGAGACTCAACCCGTTTTGTAATAAAAGATATTGAAAATGTAATTATCTTTTTATTTCACCTATAATTTACAAGGAATCAATACTCAAATGTTAAATAATACGTATTTCTGAAGGATGGTAATGACATCGAGCGTGAAACATACATGAATATCAAGAACCCGTTTTATAATAAAAATATCGTGAATGTAACAATCTGTTTATTTCAGCTATAATTTACAAAGAATCAATACAAAACTCTTGAATAATAATTATTTCAGAAGGATAGTAATAAAATCGCACGTGAAACATACATGAATATTAAGGACCCGTTATGTAATGCCGCGTTTTCGTTCGACCCATTTGGTAATTAAAATTAGAAAAGTCGATTATACTGTAATTTTAACTTAAAATTACAAGAAACCTATGTCCAAATGTTAAAAGTCTTATTTCAGAACGTTTGTAATGAAATATTTCATGAAACATACATGAATATCAAGAACCAGGTTTTGTTTTAAAAATAATGGAAATGTAAACATATGTTTATTTCAGCTATAATTTACAAAGAATCAATACAAAACTCTTGAATAATAATTATTTCAGAAGGATAGTAATAAAATCGCACGTGAAACATACATGAATATTAAGGACCCGTTATGTAATGCCGCTTTTTCGTTCGACCCATTTGGTAATTAAAATTAAAAAAGTCGATTATACTGTAATTTTAACTTAAAATTATAAGAAACCCATGTCCATATGTTAAAAGTCTTATTTCAGAACGTTTGTAATGAAATATTTCATGAAACATACATGAATATCAAGAACCACGTTTTGTTTTAAAAATAATGGAAATGTAAACATATGTTTATTTCAGCTATAATTTACAAGGAATCAATACACAAATGGTAAATTATACTTTTGCCAGTAGGGGGTCGATAAAATGGCGCGTGAAACATACATATATATCAAGAACCCGTTTTGTACTACTTTTTGGAACTTAAAATTACAAGAAGCCTATGTACACATGCTAAAAAGTCTTATTTTAAAAGGTTAAGAAGGCACAATTCCATAATACATACATGAATATCAAGAATCCGTTTTGTAATACCACTTTTCCGGACTCAACCCGTTTTGTAATAACTAATCAATACACAAATGTTAAATAATTCATATTTCAGTAGGGTGTTGATGAAATAGCGCATGAAACATACATCAATATCAAGAACCTGTTTTGTAATAATGCAATTTCAGTCCAATCCGTTTTGTTATAACAATTTCAAAAGTCGATTAAATTCGTATTTACAATTACAAGAAACCTATGTGCAAATGTTAAAAAGTCTTATTTTAAAACGTTAGTAAGGAAACATTGCATAATACGTACATGAATTTCAAGAACACGTTTTGTAATACCCCTTTTTGGGACTCAACCCGTTTTGTAATAAAAAAATCGGAAACGTAATCAATACACAAATGTTATTGCGCGTTGAACATACATGAATATCAAGAACCCATTTTGTAATACCGCATTTTCAGACTAATTATTCCAGAGGATTTAATCGTGCATGACATATACATATAATCAGGGACACTTGTTTGTCATACAATAATTTGAGCCTAAATTAATTTTGCAATTGTGTGTGTGTGTGTGTGTGGGGTGTGTGTGTGTGTGTGTGTGTGTGTGTGTGTGTGTGTGTGTGTGTGTGTGTGTGCGTGTGTACAGAACGTCAACTGAGGACATTTCTTAGAAATAACAGCAGCGACTAAGAACATTTCGGACAAGTGAGGACGTCCTCATTTTGGGCTAAAACGTAAAAAAATAATATAAAAAAAAAATCGGCCTTAGTCGGAGGTGTCAATGGTTGGGTGTGTCGGTCGTGTGTGTCGATTATGAAAATCGCCATATTTTTAGTTTCGCACTCGTTGCCTCATTTGGCGGTAAACACCAGACAGCATCGTAAGCAATCTTAATTTTCAAATAGGCTACGTTATAAGTTGCATCTATTTGTACAAATTATGTGTGATTGTGTTGCAATAAATCCGATAAATGTAAAATAATGATTATGTAAGAAATGGATTTTTAATAATTCGTGATGAATAAAATATGTCATGTATTTTCGCGACCATACTTGTACAACTTTTCTAAGAAAATTTAAGGACTGCGATTTCTGTACAGTAATGATTATTCAATATGGAAAATATCTCCACTTAATAAAAGAAGTATACTTTACCTTTTGCTTTTAAGATTCACATGTAAATAATGTATAGTATGAGTAACAGAACAGTAATGTATGACTGACCAGTTGGTTAAAACAAGAGGGCCATGAGGCCCTGGAATCGCTCACCTGGGAACGGGCTATTTAAAACATAACTCTTTCAGCTCCAATGGCAATATCATCAAGGTAAACTTTCTGACAAAATTTCAAGCTGCTCAAGTAAAAAAAAACGATCTCTAAAGTGTTAACTAGATTGTTCTACAATTTGGCCTAGTGACTTAGTTGTTGATCCGACATGACCCATATTCGAACTTGACCTAGATATCAATAAGTCAAATCTTCCGACATAGTTTCAACATGCTCAAGCCAATAATGTGGCTTCCAGAGTGTTAACAAGATTTTTATTAAATTTGGCCTAGTGACCTAGTTTTTGACCAGACATGACATATATTCGAACTTGGCCTAGATATCATCAATACAAACTTTCTGATAAAGTTTCAACACGCTCAAATTTAAAATGCGGCTTCAAGAGTGTTAACAAGATTTCCCTACAATTTGGCCTAGTGACAGAGTTTTTAACCCGACATGACCTATATTCAAACTTGGCCTAGATATCACTAAGACAAACATTCTGACAAAGTTTCAACATGCTCAAGCCAAAAATGCGGCTTCTAGATTGTTAACAAGATTTTTCTTAAATTTGGCATAGTGGCCTAGTTTTTGACCCGACATGACCTATATTCAAACTTGGCCTAGATATTACTAAGACAAACATTCTGACAAAGCTTCAACATGCTCAATTTTAAAATGTGGCTTCCCGAGTGTTAACAAGAGTTTTCTTAAATTTGGCCTAGTGACCTAGTTTTTGACCGGACATGATATCATCAAGACAAACTTTCTGACAAAGTTGCAACATGCTCATGCCAAAATTGTGGCTTCCAGAGTGTTAACACGATTTCCCTTCAATTTGGCCTAGTGACCTAGTTTTTATCCCAACATGACCTATATTCAAACTTGGCCTAGATATCACTAAGACAAACATTCTGACAAAGTTTCAACATGCTCAAGTTGAAAATGTGGCTTCCATAGTGTTAACAAGATATTTCTTAAATTTGGCCTAGTGACCTAGTTTTTGACCGGACATGATATCATCAAGACAAACTTTCTGACAAAGTTTCAACATGCTCAAGCCAAAAATGTGGCTTCCAGAGTGTTAACACGATTTCCCTTCAATTTGGCCTAGTGACCTAGTTTTTAACCCAACATGACCTATATTCAAACTTGGCCTAGATATCATCAAGACAAACTTTCTGACAAAGTTTCAACATGGTCAAGCCAAAAATGTGGCTTCTAGAGTGTTAACAAGATTTTCATTCAATTTGGCCTAGTGACCTAGTTTTTGACCCGACATGACCTATATTCAAACTTGGCCTAGATATCATCAAGACAAACATGTGGCTTCTAGAGTGTTAACAAGATTATTCAACATGGAAAATATCTCCACTTAATAAAAGAAGTATACTTTACCTTTTGCTTTTAAGATTCACATGTAAATAATGTATAGTATGAGTAACAGAACAGTAATATTATGATTTGGTTTGTATACCTGTTTGATATGCTGGGCAAAAGCGTTAGCCATAGGTCATTTTCACTGATCGCACAGTAATGTAAAACTTAGAAATGCATTTTCCCTTGGTTACACAATTCAACTAAAACTTTCCTACTCAACCTTAAACATGATAAAACGACAGGATAAATACAGATTTATCCATAAATGTACGTTTTAACTTATTCAGCGGGGTCTTTCCAAAGAACTGATGGACTAGTCCATGTTCAAGATCGGGAGACTCAATTGTTCATGTTTTAAGAGATTTGGAATATTTTGATAACTCAATGCTGTTTTCATGTGAGACAAAACTTCCTGATTGCCATTTGCGTTGAAAGAGTTAAATCATCTAAAACCTTTTGAATTTATAAACATTTTATAAATCAAAATGACAAAATGTATGCATCTTTAGAAAATTTGATTTATTCATAGCATGGTGAATTCATCACTAAAGAATAATTTAAAACCATCTTTTATCATTTAAATCACCCAATATCTAGATTATTTTGCAAACTCATTTCACTGAAAAGAAACCCTTTTCCATAAAACACAAGTTAAATATGTATACACATATCTAAGAAATGAATGGTCAATAGAAAATTAAATTCCCAAGAAAAAAGATGGATGGATTTACTGATATGTCGAGTTTAAAACCGTTTGATAACATCTTGCATAACTGCATAACTGCAGTTAGCATTCTCTACTTGAACACAATTAGAAAAAAAGAGACATGATAAGATGAGATAAGAAAATTGTATATATTATGGTTCCCTGTGTGAACCTTTATACACGAATGAAAAGAGTTACTTATGATTATTCAATGATACTCCGAATAACCATTTCCCACCTGAAGACATAATTTGGTGTACACACCGCATCAGACGACATTTGAAAGGTAAAATTGCTCATAATGAGCACTTTCTCCATTTGCTACAATATTTTCAAATCTTATTTCCTATTTAATGATTATGCTATTATTTAAAATCTTTTTTAATGTTTTTGCCAAGACGATTTTGAAGTCGTCTGCTGCAGAATAAATGTAAGTGAGAAACAGACCAAAAGAACTTTGAAAGTGAGGTGAAATCAGATATCGTATATAATTATGAAATTTGAAATGTTTTATGGTAGTGAAACCCACATAGCGACCATAACGGGCCGTGCTGTACGAACATCAGTGTACATAATGACTAAATATGCACTGCTACGCTATGTCATATTAATGTGCACCATATGCCCGAGACCTCTCTCTGCCTCTCCGTCTCGGTGCAGGATCGATCCCCGCCGGGTCATACAGAAAACCAATCGACTAGATTTCAATTATTTCCACATATGACAAATCAGCAGCAGACGACTTCGAAAACCTTTATTCAAAACTATGGAAACTCTCTTTAAATGAAAGTTTTTATGAGCATTTTTTTCTTTTGCCACCATTATCAAACTTTGTCTGCTGCAGAGGCGTCAAAAAACGTTTGTATGTGAGAAGGGTTAAATCATGAAAACATAAATCTACAGAAGCTATTCGACAAGCAATTTGTACCGCGGATCAAGTCAAATCGCGATTAGTTTAGCGTCATATATTTTAGGACGATGGTGATATTTTAACATATTTTAGACCCTTTATGCCTTGCAGGTGTTTATTAATTGCAGTTGTTTAATTATGCGTCAAATGATCAGAGAATAACGGGGAAAAATAATGAATTGATTAATTGGGCTTAAACACCGTTTTAAACAATTTTGAAAGTAGTCCAAAGATAGTGATAGCAAAGTTGGCAAAACCTGTTCTTAACATAGCGTGGACTCTTTCCGACTTGTATATGCATGTTCACGCATTTGTAGCAGACGACTTGAGAGAAACATATTGGCAAAAGAAGAAATTTCTTATAACGAGCAATTCTCCGTTTGTCACAATGTTTACTATTCTGTTCAACTTTTATACTTATATTTTTAGAGATTTTCCATATCTTTTTCCAAGATGTATGTAAGTTCTCTGCGGCATATTTTTTCTTTGTGAAAGGGGTATTGCAAGATGTATTTGATAAAATAAAATTCAAAATAATTCGATCTTGATTGTTGATAGTCTTGGATTTAAACTAAGTTTGTATATTTTCCCCTTAAATAAAATGAAACTTTTTAAAAGAAAATTTGTTATTTTCTCTTTTAACTAAGGCCAATAATCTTACAATACTCATATGTATATACATGTACTTTTTGTCTAATATTTGCTACATCCGAACTAATAAACGTTTCATCGCTATGAAACAATGCAAATGTATGCAAACATCTTCAGCAAAAATAAAATTGGCGAAGCATAGCCATATGAAGAGAATGATCATGTTATCTATATAAGCAAAATAAGGTTTGAAAATGAAACATTTCGATGAGTAGCCTCTGCCTTAAACACTTAAATGGAATATCATTTTGTTTTCAAGAGGGAATACTATCCCCCTAATAAGAATTAGAAGCCCAGATAAGAATAATATGGATTAATATGAATCTACGAAGATATATGAATGTATGCTCATTTTGTTATTTCATCGCTGATCGCAGAGTTTATCAAATCAAGAGATTGCAAATTGTATTGATATATCTTAGAAGTCAGACCGCACATGTGACATACTGTTGTTAATTTGACACCAATTATCTAGTAAATGACACCTGCGATGCCCCTTTCTCCAACCATGTATCAATAGTTTCGCAAACATGATTGAGAAGGATAAACTTTTTTGGGATATTTTTTTTAGAATGAAAAAAATATAGTGTGACAAATATGAAAATGAGATACCATTTTAGAGGTATTTTCATTGTGTTTATTCTCAATTAGTTACTTTATCGGTTTAAGGGCTTGAGTAAACAAGTTAATGTCGTAGTGCAAGCAGTACAAAAGTCCCCTACCGGACGAAGACAGCACATTGTGTCTTTTGACCTAAAAGATTGACCTTGACATTTGAGGTACAGGCCTGGGTATTGTGCGCGACACGCCACCTTATCATGCTGAACATGTGTGCCTAATAACTTGGGAATCCTATGATGCATGGTTGAGTTGCGTGCCAGACAAGGTACAGCCCTATCAAATAAATCTCATTTTGACCTTTGACCTCTAAGTTTGACCTTGATATTTGAGGTACAGGCCTGGGTCTCGTGCACGACACGCCACCTTATGATGGTGAACATGTGTGCCTAGTAACTTGGGAAACCTATGATGCAAGGTACAGTCCTATCAAACAGTACTCATTTTTACCTCGTAAGTGTGACCTTGACAGTTTAGGTACAGGCCAAAGTCTTGGGAGCGACACGCTGCCTCATCATAGTGAACGTTTGTGCCAAATTGCATGGAAATCCTATGATGCATGGTTGAGATGAGGGTCAGACAACGTACAGTTCTATCAAACAGTACTCGTTCTGACCTTTGACCTCTAAGTGTGACCCTGACATTTGAGGTGAACATGTGTGCCAATAACTTGGGAATCCTATGATGCATGGTTGAGATGTGAGCCGAACAAGATGCAGTCCTATCAAACAGTACTCATTTTGACCTTTGACCTCTTTAGGAAAGTGTCTTCATAGGGTGGTGGGTGGGCTTTAGGAAAGAAGAACACCCCACTAGTACTCGGTCACCAGGACGGACGGACAGACGGAATCGACCAAACCTATAGTCCCCAAACCGGTCTTTGACCGGTAGGGGACTAATATGACATGTTTAGCAGTTTCTTAGATTTTTTTTTAACTTTGTGGATTAAGTGCCAATGATGACTAACACTAGTAAACAGGTATGTGGAAGTTAATTTTGATCTTCAAAATTGACAAATGAGACCTGATTCAGAGTCTTCTAAATACTACATTACTACCATTCATCATTACAAAAGTTTGATTTTTAATAACATGCTGCCTGCCATCCAAATTCTCAATTACAATTTTCCGTTAAGAAACAGCCGATATATGTTCGGGTACGAAACAGCCGAATTTGGTTTGTTACTTAAGAACTAATATATTTTCGGTTACGAAACAGCCGATTTTTATTTTAGGTACGAAACAAACTTGGGTACGAAACAAACAATTTATTTAGGGGTACAAAACAGCCGATTAATTTTCATAAATAAATCTCTTTCATCTAAGGGGTCTAAAATAGGTATGCCAAAGTTTTCATATAAAGATATTAAATGTTCAAGCAAATAGTTTACTTTTTCCTGAATATAAGCAGTAAGTAAATATATTCATATGACATTGATGCAGTTCTCACTTGCTTGTGTAGTTCTCACTTGCTTGTGTTTCCTCACACACTCCGACCTCGTTTGCCTGTCAGTGTACTTAAAATGTACTCATTAGGTGTTTGGTGGAAATCTATCAAGTGTTTGTGGCAACAGAAATGCTATTAAATGAGTTTTTGAAAACAAAGCTTTTGCAGATATATACATGTGTACATGTATTCAATATTTAGAAAAAACTAACATATTATGTCATGAAAATTCTGTTTTGAACATGTTCTAAGGTTATGTTTTGCAAGGGTTTTAATTTCATTAAAAAAGTGATTGCATATTTCACACTAGAATTCAAGCTTTTTATATAATACTCATTTTAAATGTTTTGATTCAGATGGTATGTATTTCATATTTTGATTACAAATGTAACAACATATTCGTGGCTCATTGATAGAGTTTGTTGATAGTTGCCACCAGATTAATGTCAACCATTCAAATTCACTCTGACATGTTACACGCACCTGGTATGGTCTGAAAATCAGTGGGAAAAGAGACATTGTTCATGAAGTATTTTTTCAATTTGTTGGTACCTATTAAGGTCAAGGTCTTGCATTTTATTGTCAAAAATAAAAATAAATGGCTGTGTGGGGTTTTTCTGACTATGACTTTGTCATGATAGAAAGGACTTTAAAATATCAACTGCTAACAATATTTCTCAAGCATTGCAAATCTAAGACTGATATCACATGCTGAAAAAGTCATGGTCACTGTTTCTTTTGTGCTCCAACAATGCTGCTATCTATCACTTCTTTGTTCTCTGACTATGCTGTTATCAGCGGAGGATATCAAATGCCAAATTAGTTTGATATTCATAATTTCATAACTAAGTTATTAGATTTCTATAACCACCACAAATAACTTATCCTTTGAGTTTTCAACTTAAAATTGTCTAGTATATTGCATATGTTTAAGGAGTTAAGCGCCATCCAAGGAAGGGACAAAGAACACCTTGGAGCCAAGAAGAAAGAACCGCTGTGGAAACTGGTCTACACAAGTGCTTCATTCAGGTTGCAGAAACTCCCTTCCAAGTTGGGTTGTGAGATTGTAATCAAGCAAAACAAATGTTTACATAGAAGGTCTTAGACAATGGTAAAAGGGTTCGTTAGGACTAAACTAGCAGCGCAGGATTGACAGCTGCAGCGACGCTGAATAATTATCCCCAGAGTTGTGGTTTTGTTAAAGTAAGGAATAAGTGTCCATGCAATAATACAAAGTGACCTGGCCGCAGATTTCAAAAATTCAGCTTTTAAGATTTATGTTTAAAAAACACAAAATTTTACAACACAGTTGTATAACTCTCAATATTGACCATGTAAAAATGTGTATATATATTGAAAGAGTAGTCAAATAACTTGACATAATCTAATCCATTTTTATTTGGGGTTTGTAATGTGAAATGGCATATACTGAAAGAATATATCCTTAAAATAGGCATTCTTAATCATATGTCAACTAAATAATGATGATATATTGTTTAACTGACACAAGTATAATGTATTTGAAACATTTTTATATTTTAGCATTTATCTGCAACCAAGTCACTATAATGTTTGGTTCGGTGAAATATCATGATGTAGATAGAGAGGATAATTGTTTGTTTAAGCGTCCGATTGTAAACAAATTCACCGAGTGAGCACCAAAAGTTATATTTCCTAAATTTAATATTCATTTTTGGTGTTCACAAGGTGAAATATATCGCGATCTTACACTGAATAAAAAAAATAAAAAAATATTGTATGACTAAAATTGTTATCATAAAACATTTAATAATTGCATTTTTTTTTTTCACCTAACGTCATTTCGGAAATGACATCGTTGATATTGTTTCCCAGCCCTGTGGGCGCTGATGTTTGTTTTGGATAGCAGAGAGGGCTAAAATTTCAAATCAGTGAAAAATATCAAATTGATATTTTTACTGTTTTAAACAATCATTTTTAGCTCGTCTGTTTTTCGAAGAAAAAAGTCGTGCTATTGTCATAGCCTTGGCGTCGTCGTTGGCGTGCTTGTCGTCGTCGGCGTTGTCGTGCAAAAACTTTAACCTTGGTCCATAACTCAATAACCGTTTAAGATATTCAAGTGGAACTTGGTACACACATTGCCATAGACAATACGTACATGTATAGCAAGGGACATCACTCTATATTTCATATTTATTAAAATATTGCTTGTTTATGACACTGATAAATCTCTATAAACCACCAGAAAGCATATACTAAACATCTTTAATCACTAAATGTTATGTTAATCTTTTCATATTTTTTCAGGTTTAAAGTCTTGAAATGTAAAACAATAAGTTGGATTGAATTAGCTAAAACTAAACTGTTGTACATCTTACATTTAACCTTCACCATTGACTTTTGGTGAAGTTGTTAAAGCCAGTCAAGGTTATATATATATAAACTTTTATATACCATTACCCGTTAAAACACAAACTAGTGATACATTTCTTACACTGTATATTTTAACATAACTAGTGTGTAATTTGTAATTTGTAATATACCAATTATGTTATATGGCTCAGGGTTATGGGGACTGAAACATATGGTTTGTATTGATAATGTACATATGTAAGGATGCAAGAGGTTTTTGAATGTTTAACAAAATGCTTGTAATGATGTGGTTCTAGGTGACTTGGGTCGTTTACTTATGTATATATAGTCATCAAAACGTTGCATTAAATACTGGACTCGTCTACTACATATGCAAAATACTAGATACCCAAAACTATGCTACAATATGCTTGTGTATTATGATAGGATTGGCTATTGTAATTGGGTGGCTATTGTTAGAGAACATTTATATAGTAACGGTTGTCGATAATGTTAAATTGTTAGTATTTATGTATACTAATAGGTTAAAGGATCAGTATTTACATATATGGAGAGCTAGATGTATAGAGAATAGAAAGTTATCATTGTATACACACTATAAAACAAATTTAACAACTGAACCATATGTTGATGTTTTAGATATAGCTAAATTTCGCAAACGTTTTGCGTCATTTAGATGTTCTGTACATAATCTTTCTATTGAAACTGGTAGACATTATGGGATACAAAGAGAAATCCCATACTGTGAATGTTATATTGGAGATGAATTCCATTTTCTGTTGATATGTCCTTTATATACTGTTATACGGAATGTTTATATTGCAAAATACTATCGAGAATACCCGACAATTTTATGCATTCAAGATACTCCCAACCAGATGATACCATTGTAAGAAAAAAGTTTTTTCGTATTTTTCATTTCAAAAAGTTGCTGAGTTAGTAGACTAGGTAAAACTTAAAAGAGATTATTACCGGGTTAGGCAAATATGTTGAAACTTCCTATAATCATACACTACACCGCGTAGCTAAGTTAGGAGAGCGCCTGCCTCAATTTTGGCGATCCGGGTTCGAATCCCCGCTCCGACCCCGTATTTTATGTTTACATTTGTGTATTTTGCCTACATTATTTTTATAATTTCGATATAAAAACATCAAATATTTATAAAAATAAGTGTTTTAGATTCATTACCGGGGAAATTATTTTTGGTGCCAATCTGATAACGTAGCATTGTTTATATATTATGCATTTGAAGAAAGAAAATATTTTATGAATGTTTAGTTTTGAAATGATTACATGATTACAACCATGTCATTGTCACTATCTATCACGATTGTATTATATATGTATGATTTTGTATTTGTGTATGGACCGGAGGCCTTTTGTACTATAAACTTTGAATTGAATTGAATTTGAAAGAAAATTGAAAAATAACTCAACAAAAATTGTACTTACATTAACCATTTATGTTAAGGCAAAATAATTGTTTATTAAAGCTGCACTCTCACAGATAAACAGTTTTTAATTTTTTTAAATTGTTTGTCTCATAATCAGCTGATTTTAGTCATATAAGATAACTCACAATAGAAAATATCTAAATTGTTTGGAAAAACTGCCAAAAGTTACATTTTTCTTTAAGCGTTAGTAACGCTTTTAGCCATAAAACATCAATTTTCGTAACTTAATATGAAACACTCCGATCTGATCTTTTTTCAGCAGTCTTATATATATCACTGGTTTCCAGACATTTACGCAAAAATTGCCTCAACCCGAGACAAAAATAAAATAAAAAAAGTTGTCAGAACTGTCAATCTGTGAGAGTGCAGCTTTTATATGGTCACATGCAACCTTTCGTGAATATTCTCATAATAAATCTGTAAACCAAGTATGTTTTTCGTTGTGTTCATGGTGACCTTTTCTCGTTTCCCACCGTCTGTCCGTCGTCCATGTTGCTTTTAAATTACATTTCCTGCTATTTTAAAACCACTTGGCTAATTTGATGAAACTTTAAAGAGATGTTCCTTGTGCAGCCCCCTTTCAAAATTGTTCGAAGAAATTAATTTCATGCAGAACTCTGGATGCCACGGCAACGGAAATGAGAAACTTTAAAACTCTTGTTGGCAAAGATCTTGGATATTGGTGTGTAGCATTGTCAAGTCGTCCTCACCATTGTTCAAACTATGCCTCTGGGTTCAAAATTGGCCACCATTGGGGGTCACGTGTTTTATATATAGTTATATAGGTAAAGCCTTGAAAATCTTGTGCGAAACCGCAATGGCTAGATAATTGATTTCTGGTTTGTAGCATCATGTAGCCTGCCCCGCACGTCAAAGGTTTTCTAAAAAATGATATAGGAATACCCTCAGAGCCCTCATATGGATAGACATATATATTCATTCTGAATATCATGTGGAGTGTGAATCAAAGTATGCTTGGTGGGCTCTAGTGTTCAAATTACAAAAAAGTGTGATAAAATGTCAATGAAAATGTTTTGAATCACATCATCTTGAACTTGTTTTCCCTTTGAGTTTTAATTGTTTTAGTTGTATTATTCACTTCCACAAGGTGACGTCTAATCGGATAAGACTGGCCTTTTTAGCTATTTTAGTTGATATTTTATTGATGGTTGTCGATTTAAACCTCCAGCACAATTCTGTTTTACTGACCTTTCCAAGGCGGTTACTCAACAACCCTTGACACAATCATTGTTTCATGTATGTTTGTATAATTGAAATTTAAATGATATATGCAATTGAGTACATGTGAGCTGTTATTTTGGTGCATGTTCTTAGTAAAAGTAATAATGTCATTTATTGACTAACTCATTGTCAGCATAAACTCTGCGAACGAGTTAATTTAAGTACCATTAGCATGCATGAGCATACACATGTTAATTAAGCAAACATAATCATAAACTTAAAGAAAACAGATGACACCATTTGTGTAACAGTTCAAATCGTCATTCATAATTTGAACCAAAAAATTGAGTTGAATTATATTGCATTATTTTATGCGATTATGTCATACTTTTAACAAGTAAAAATGTATAGTGCTTTATGACTAGTACTTTTTAAGAAATATAATATATTGTTACCGTTTAAAGTTATAATCATATGTTATCGATGACTTGACCCCGATCATCCAAGTTTACTTATTATTTCAATATAGGATTCATTTCGGACTAGAACTTGTTAACATTTTCTCGGGGAGTACCCACAACCCCCCCCCCCCCCTTCCTCCTGCTAATACTTTAAACTAAATAAATTTCGGTTCTGAGGGAGGGGCGCAAGTAAAAAGGTTACGCCCCTAAGTTACGCCCCTTCTAACGTCAAATCCTGGATCCGCCCCTGCTTTGAGGATGAAACATATCGAACTCGCGGATATCAAACAGGGCCTTGCCATGCTTTTCTGGCCTAAACACATTTGAAGGGCCCACTAGATATGTGACCCAGAGTAATGGCTCACGATCCACGGTACTATGAGTCGCAACATAATCATATTTTAGACTTGGCACGTGGAAATTATGTAATATTGTCAAGGAATAAATCGTACTTTGAAGTTTAATTAATTACCAACGGGCTTCACTATATAATTAACACGCCCGGTCTTAACTGTTTGATCACCAAAAACTGTTTGGTTGTGAAAAATCTGAATTATACATGTATTAACATACTTAATATATGTGTTGCTTGAAATTCATTGCCAATAAGTGAGAATAATTTTGTAACTATCTAGTACTAGGCCTACAGTGGCAAACTGATCAATGCCCAGTAGTAATTGATTTAAAACCCATTCGTTGACAGTTTCAGATATACGGTTGATAATCTACTCTAAGAAGATACTGTTATATTTCTGTCATTATCCAACTAATTTTTCAATAGTAAACATCTCTTTACAACGTTTTTCATGATTGTATGTTCCTCCTCATTGGGTGTACAAATCGGCACGCACTGTCCTCACTTGGATGCAAAATGGCACACACTGTCCTCACTTGGATGCAAAATGGCACACACTGACCTCATTCTGCTGCAAATTGACACACACTGTCGTCTGTCGCCTGCAAATTGGCACGCACTGCACTTATTTGGCTCTCAATGTTAAGTGTGACTCATCTCAATTACACACTATTATTATAAGCACATTAATACCTTTCTGGAGATGAGTTTAGAAGTTATGCTTTAAAACGTGAACAATAATTAGCATCAAAGACAGTGTTAGTTTAAACATATGTATTTGGGTAAATTCGCATATAAGAACAAGTACAATTATGAATAAGGGATAAGAAAACAAGTTAAGCAAACTTATGTAAATTCCTCTGCCTGAGGAAGTCATTGTTAAAAGCCTAAACGACTTATTTATTAACTTTAAAAGAACAAAGTCAAGGAAAGCAAACAACGAGATTGCTCAAAACCCATAGAATAGGGTCGAGGCAAAGCATTAGGGTCAGTCAGGCGATCGGACACAGACTTGTATTGGCCTTACGGAGCGCGGGTTCTTTAAGCAAGCGCACACACCCTATAGGAGATTTCATGGGCTATGTTTGAAGCGCCGATCGACAGCAGTTAGTCGGTGTAATGTAAAATAATGAAGTCCCATATAATAATGATCTAGGGGTCAATTTACTACGTAAAAAATGACCCAACGGCCATTATATCATTATATACATACATAATTATATACGTCGACGTGTGCCCTAAAAGAAGTAAATAGTTTTTGTCACAAAGTGAAACAAATAACACTTTTGTGATTTTAGTTTTTTTTCTAAGCCATATAATTCCGTAAGTTGTTTAACTATTAACACTCGTCAAGCGATTTAATAAATGAATATGCATCAGCACATCATTATATAACGATGGGTAATTGAACTTGTGTTGCCAAAACGCAACCAGATGCTCAAATGCATAAACTTTAAGCAATGCCAACATTTACCATTTCCACACAGTTGTTTAGGTTATTTGGTCAAACAACTATTTAAAATTGAATATCTTAATAACAAATAATTCCTCGGGTATATCTGTAATACTAATTGATGTAAACCCCATTTCTATAAAAGAAAATGCTCATGGTAGTGAAATTATATAAATAAATGGGACCAAGCAACTATAGACGCATTATCAACATGAAACCAAAAGAACAAATGCCACCAATTCTTAACGATAAACGTAACACCGTAATAATTGAACTTTGTTATGTGCGTGTGTGTTATATGTATATACTGTAATGCACATATATAGTTTGTTGTGTTATTTACGTGTATGGTATATAACATGTGTATATGCAGTCTCTCCGATCATATGGGGGAAATAAAGATTCTATATCATTTCAGAAAATAAAGGGTCACAGCTAAATTAGTTATATTGTCGAGCCCGCTTGCGTATAGCCTGCGCGCATCCACCCGTATAAGTGTTCACCATAAGAAGGGGTGTTGCGTACAAGACCCATGTCTCTAGGTCAAAGGATAACGTCTCTCTGGTCAAAATTGCTTGTATTTCGGCTGGTTAGAGCTGTCATGCATTCAAGGGACTTGTTCATGGATTTTATGAAGGCAACGATTTTTTAAAATTATGTTGAGATTTGATTTATTCCACATACATATGAACAAACACCGGACAACAACTGATAGATACTTAATAGATACTTAATTAAACATATAATTGTAAAAACAAGCCTAAAACCTGTATCGTTTATTAGCGTTACAAACGCTTTTCGGCGAGATTTTTAACCAAAAAGCCCAAATTTGAACTTGTGATGAAATTTATCATTGTACCGATCAATTTGCTCATTTCTGTTTGATGCCTGATAGAACGTGAACGAGTTTCATTAAAGCTGCACTCTCACAGATTGATCTTTTTTAAAAATAGTGTCTCAGAATCAGCTTGTTTTGGCATCATTGGCTTCAATTCAATCATATAAGTTAACTCATAATATAGCAGATGGCAATTGTGTGGAAAACTGCCGAAATTTTCATTTTCTTGAAACGTTTTTAGCCATAAATCATCAATTCTCGAACGTAAATATAAAACAATGCGATCTGTTCTTTTGGCAGCAGTCTTATATCACTGGTTTCCAGACATTTACGCAAGAAATGGCTTATTCCAAGACAAATAAAAAAGCTGTCAAAACAATCAGTCTGTGAGAGTACAGCATTAAGAAAAAGTAGAATAACTTGACACAAGTATTCACCACAAGAAGACGGCATGTCGCATACAATATCCATGTCTGTCAAAGGTCAAGGTCACGGGTGAGGGTCTTTGGTCAATTTACCTTGTATACCATCACTACCATCACTACCATGCGCAACACTAGCTATAAACTCTCAAAGTAGAGGTTTTCATAGAACGTTTTATAACTGTAACTGCGGCAGGCTCGACATCTATTTTCATTTATGTTCTGTTTAATATATCGCATTTATATATGGGACGGGACTAAATTTGACACTAGGCTCACAATCTAAATAAACATGGAAGAGGATCTCTAAAACAATGCTATTTGGTCATTGGTAACTAAATGTGGTTGCTATGGAAGTAAGTGGTAGTTGAGGAGGTCCATGGTTACTTAAAAATATGATTTGAACAATCTTTAAGGACCACAATATGATGCAACGTTCCTAATATAAAGGGTATTGGGCCCGTTTCATTAAATATTTTAGTCGTAAAGTGGAATTATCGTAGTGTCATAACTTTAATATTGCAAAATATTAGTGTACATTTAGCTTTGGTCAGTATTTAAGATGAAAACACTACTCCAGAAATGATGAAAGTCAACCAGTTGCCATAGGTGACGTTACTAGATTTAAGATTTTTAAAGTTACGACTAAAATCCTTTAATGAAACGGGCTCCAGGGCCTTATGGCTTCGGACGAGGTATT
This sequence comes from Serripes groenlandicus, assembly GCA_031761405.1. Classification (NCBI taxonomy): domain Eukaryota; kingdom Metazoa; phylum Mollusca; class Bivalvia; order Cardiida; family Cardiidae; genus Serripes; species Serripes groenlandicus. Next base: position 1,369,251 of record JASEVX010000030.1, on the reverse strand, counting down.
CCTATATCATTTTTTAGAAAACCTTTGACGTGCGGGGCAGGCTACATGATGCTACAAACCAGAAATCAATTATCTAGCCATTGCGGTTTCGCACAAGATTTTCAAGGCTTTACCTATATAACTATATATAAAACAGGTGACCCCCAAATGGTGGCCAATTTTGAACCCAGAGGCATAGTTTGAACAATGGTAGAGGACGACTGGACAATGCTACACACCAATATCCAAGATCTTTGCCAACAAGAGTTTTAAAGTTTCTCATTTCCGTTGCCGTGGCATCCAGAGTTCTGCATGAAATTAATTTCTTCGAACAATTTTGAAAGGGGGCCGCACAAGGAACATCTCTTTAAAGTTTCATCAAATTAGCCAAGTGGTTTTAAAATAGCAGGAAATGTAATTTAAAAGCAACATGGACGACGGACAGACGGTGGGAAACGAGAAAAGGTCACCATGAACACAACGAAAAACATACTTGGTTTACAGATTTATTATGAGAATATTCATGAAAGGTTGCATGTGACCATATTAAAGCTGCACTCTCACAGATTGACAGTTCTGACAACTTTTTTTATTTTATTTTTGTCTCGGGTTGAGGCAATTTTTGCGTAAATGTCTGGAAACCAGTGATATATATAAGACTGCTGAAAAAAGATCAGATCGGAGTTTTTCATATTAAGTTACGAAAATTGATGTTTTATGGCTAAAAGCGTTACTAACGCTTAAAGAAAAATGTAACTTTTGGCAGTTTTTCCAAGCAATTTAGATATGTTCTATTGTGAGTTATCTTATATGACTAAAATCAGCTGATTATGAGACAAACAATTTAAAAAAATTAAAAACTGTTTATCTGTGAGAGTGCAGCTTTAATAAACAATTATTTTGCCTTAACATCAATGGTTAATGCAAGTACAATTTTTGTTGAGTTATTTTTCAATTTTCTATCAAATTCAATTCAATTAACAGTTTATTGTACAAAAGGCCTCCGGTCCATACACAAATACAAAATCATACATATATAATACAATCGTGATAGATAGTGACAATGACATGATTGTAATCATTTCAAAACTAAAGCGCAAGCCACTTTTCGCATGCATGACTTTTCGTAAAATCGCTGTTGCCATCAAATGTTTATTCAGTGCTAAACTCAGTCAATGAAAAATGCAATTTCCGTCACCGGGAACATCCGCGACTGAATACAAAACATCTAAAATTCTTATATATTATAATGTTTGTAAATGAACAAATGTGATGTTTGTTTGCAAAGATGCACTAATTAAGAAAAACGCTATAATTGACACTTACTTGATAAACGTGTAGAACCAGCGGGCAAAATCTAGTAACCGATTCGCTTTCAATGTATCGAAAATGCAGGAAACCAGCCAGTGACTGCGCTTGATTATGTATTCTGGGCATAATCCTGCATGTTTAAAATTGTTGTTATCCCTAAATGTGTAAATAATCTATTATTTGAAATACATATTAGACAAACCAAGGAACAAACTAAATAATCTAGGAGATAATGATGACTTTTCCGCGCTAGATTATCGCACACCTGTACTGAAGTTCTCTCATAGCAAGAAAGGAACATTCTTATTTTACCGGTCACTTGTTTCATAAAATAAACCTGATTGCACTTGATTCTGTTGTAAATTTTTTGTATTTCAAGTGGAATTACGTTTTATTCAGACACTGGACTATAATTTTAAGCCTTTGTGGCTTATATTGTAATACAATGACATTCACATCATTTCGAGTTGGACTGAAGACAGTTCCTTGACAACAAAGCCTTCGTTGCTGCGGACTACGTAGATAAACAATAAAGGTTCTTGTTTAATTTATCTACGCCAATCATTTATAAGAAATGTCTTAAAAATATGAGATGATGAATAACCATAACACTTTTACGAATGCATCAACAAAAATATTTCAATTTTCGAATTATATCCAATCAGAGAGTGGTCTGTGAGCCTGAAAGTCGCCCATGAAATGACATCCGGGAAAAAGGCCATACTGAATTTGATAGACCATTGAATTCTGATATATATCTTGATCTTGACTAACAATGTTATCTAATAACTCGCTATGCTCGTTATTACCACTTCACCTATTTGTATTGGTGCAGAGGCTAGTTATGTGTCTTATGACAAGGGTATTGATAACGTGTTTATGTCCTCGGACTTAACAAGTTCTGTTAAATATTGTAGCCTACTATTTTAGACGACTATTTAAACGTCTTGTCCAAATTTCGAATTTCGATTGTGTTAAACCTGATGTAAATATTTCAGTTAATTGAAAAAGGGTTACCAAAGATCAGAATAAATCCTACGAGATTAGTCTTCACTGTCTTCTTAAAAGCAGTATAGATCAGTTACCAGTTGCTATTGTACACTCCTTTATAGACAGTCTATATCACTGCATTGTGTCGGATATCTTTCAGTCGTCTAAGACACATTAACCGCATACGTCCTATCGTCTCTATCTTAAACCCTATTGGTCTACCAGTCTTAGACAGCACCATGCGTTCATGAGATGTAAACGTAGGGCTTGAGTTGGGGCTGGTATACCAAGGTGATGAGTATGCTTCATTTAGAGATTATAAAGCAGCAAAATGTTCCTTTCGAAAATTGCATAGAAATAAATGCTTTATTTATCTACAGCAAATAAACACTGATATTGACACGGCAGCTGATGTAGACAGTCCGCTGTTTTGGCGATTGTTTAATTATAAAAAGAAAACATTACTGAAGAACATCTCCAGGGAGGTCAAGTTTAATGGTGTTGTTGTTCGAGACCCTGAAAATATCTGCCATAAAAGAAGAGTTAATTATAGCAGATGAGGAACATATATGTCAAGAAGAAGTTTTAACCGCATTAGCATCGTTGAAAACAGGAACAATGTGCGGAAATGATCGAGTCTGTAATGAACACCTCATTCATGGTGGACTTATGCTTAAAAGCATTATTTAATGTATGTATGAGTTGATGTATTGCTACAGTTATGTACCCACTGATCTTAAAAAGGGTGTGATTTTAACTTTGTATAAGGGAAGTGGTAAACCGAAACATGATTCTAATAGTTACAGGGCTATAACCCTTTCCTCGTCTATTTTAAAGCTGTATCAAAAAGGTTTTATTACGACGTTTGCAGACGACAATTAATAAACCGTTACACTCACCAGGTATAGGCAGTCGTATGACATCATTTGTTTTAAAGGAGAATGTAATTTACTGTAAGGAAAATGTTAGTAAATTGTTTGCCTGCTTTTTAGATGCCCGTCAAGCGTTACACCGTGTTTGGCATAATGGTCTTTACTATAAATTACATAAACTAGGTATATGATCTCATCTGTTAAAATCGTTGTTTCCATGCATACAAGTATGCACAGCTGTGTTATTTACAATGGATTTTACTGGTTTCCGATTTTACTAGGTACCTGGCAGGTTGGGGTCTGTTTACCTTTTTTATATCTTGTTTACATTAATTCACTTATAGAACAGCACGTAAACATACATTTAGGGTTTCAAAGTGAAGGGTTTAGTTCGTGAGCCCCGTCATTTGCAGACGACATGAACCTTCTCTCCTTATCTAGTAAAGCTTTACAAAGAATGATTAATATTTGCTACCAATATTCATGTCTGTGGCGGTTCCAGTATTAGCTTCGGGAACAATAGCAAACAGACTAAAAACAGTACTGGACGAGTTAATCTCAAATGACCAAACTGGTTTTCTAAAAGGGCGTTTTATAGGAGAAAATACTCGATTGGTCTATGATGTGATGAAATATTGTGAAGACAATAATATTCCAGGACTTCTGATGCTAATCGATTTTGAAAAAGCCTTCGATTCTGTTTCTTTTGATTTTATCTCAAAAACTCTTGATTACTTTAAATTTGGTCCTATGTTCAAAAAGTGGATACAATCATTGTTATACAATACGCAGGTAAGCGTTCAGTTAAATGGCTTCCTGTCGGATTTCTTTACTGTTAAAAGGGGCTGTCGCTAAGGGGACCCCGTTTCGGCTTATATCTTCATCCTGTGCTCGGAAATTTTAAGTATTAAAATAAAACAATGCAAAGACATTAAAGGTATACAAATAAAGGAAACGGAATATCTCATTAGTCAATTTGCTGATGACACCACTTTGCTCTTAGACGGGACAGAAAATTCATTGAAAAGTGTTTTAAAAGTTCTGAATACATTCTCTATTATATCAGGATTAAAATGTAATTTCGATAAAACAAAGCTTATCTGGATTGGATCGCGCAAATATAGTATACACTCAATAAAAACAAAGTGGAAATTAACCTGGGGAGAAACGCAGTTTAAGTTACTGGGCATTATCTTTGACGTGAACCTTAACAAAATGAATGATTTAAATTTTGAGCCAAAACTTAAAAGCCTTTCTAAATGTATATCTTATTGGAAAAGAAGGAAATTAACACCTATTGGTAGAATAACAGTCGTAAAATCACAACTTATTCCAATTTTAACACATTTATTTATTAGCCTTCCGTCTCCAAAAGCAGACATTATAAAAAACTTAAATGAAACGCTGTATAGATTCGTTTGGGATGGAAGAGCTAAAATAAAACAAACAATTTTCATTAAAGGGTATGAGGAAGGGGGTTTAAATATGATAGATATCAAAAGTTTTATCTCTACCATGAAATTAAAATGGCTAAAGAACTTAATAACTTCTAAAAATAACAAATGCTATGAAATGATATACAATTTATTTGACGTAAGAAATATAATTAATTTAGGAAAAATATTTTGTGAACTTACTTCAAAAACCGTGAAAAACGATTTTTGGATTGACGTATTAAAATCGTACAAAAAAATCAACTCTTGGGATAAGATATTAAACATGCCTTTGTTCTACAATGAACATTTTAAAATCAATTCGAAAGTTATATATATCAAAGAATTGTATGATAGAGGATTTAGAATGGTGAGAGATCTAATGTATAACAATGGGAAATTTATCAGCTTAGAAAATATTGAGACCATTTTAAGTAAAAAATTTAACGTTTTAGTGTATTATGGTTTATTGAAAACAGTTCAAACATTTATAGGAAAAGAAAACACCAGCGACACTGACGGTCTTGTATTGACATATAATAACCCTGGTATAAATACATATTTAAAGAAAATTCTTAATAATAAAGATACAAATAAATTAATTTATAAAACACTTACTAGTAACGAGGAAACTCCTACTAGTAAAACAAAATGGGAATCTCTTTACCCTAATATACACTTTAATTGGAGAGAGATATACGGGAACACGTTTAAATGTACTAAAGATTCATATATTCAATGGATGCAAACGAAAATTGTTCATAGATTTTTCCCCACTAATTCCCTCCTACAAAAAATGAAATCTTAAGCCAAGTAACATATGCTCTTTTTGTAATAAAAGAGAAGAAACGCTACTCCATTTATTTTATGAATGTATAAAGGTTAAACCAATTCTACAACATTTAATATCACTGGTAAGAGAAATAGACCCACTAATACAAATAAATAGCGCTAAAGTTCTTATAGGTGCATGTAATTCTGATTATAAAGTAGATACGATGTTGTTAAATTTCAAAAGATATATAAATCAAATATTCCATCAATTGTAGGCCTTAAGGTAGAACGCGCCTCTAAAAAAATATTCGAATTTCCTCACGAAATTTTGCATCACCATAATACAGCATATGCCCAATAAGATTCTGTTCTTACTTTTTTCGTATCTAAAACAGTTTTTAAACTACGAGACCTCAAAGTATACCACTGACGTCACTTTTTAGACGTCTCTCAAATGTCCCTCGTTAAAACAACAACAGCTGATAGTTTGGTCAATTTTAGGTTGATAGCTGCGAAATTATATCACGATTTGCACCTTAAGAATACATTCACGTACATGTAATCTTTTTCTTTGTGTCGTACGTTTAAAAAGAATAACGCATCTATAACGTCACTTTTCAGGAGCGAAATAACGTCGCGTTTCGCGGAAGAAAAGGCGCATTGTTTTCATTTTAAAAAAATCTGTACATTTAATTTTTGATTTTTTTTAATCTAATCATTTATAATTTTATTAAAAATCGTTTGATATCAAGAAAAATATACCTTACCGACTTTGTTTTTTCACAATATCAGTTTATCTCACCCCTTTACCTATTCAGTTATGACGTTAAAAAGAGTGTATTTTAGATATACATTATGTGTAAGCTGGAACAATGGTCCTTGTTGCAGTTATGTTATTCAGTCGGCAGTAAAATTTAATAATATATGATCCTCCCTATCCATACTTATAAAATATGTGTAACGTGTTATAATGTTTTTACGTGAGAACGTGTTATAACTCGTTTTCCGAAAACTGCGTATTTATATATGATTCGAACTGGAGTTACGTGGGCGTAAATGGATAGCGCAACACATGAAAAGCGTGCTCTGAAGGTTTTAAAGAATAAGATCAGATTATGAGCTATTTTAAATTTGACATTTATTGCGAAAGTTGTAGAAGCATATGTTTGTTTGTTTTATTGGGGTTTTACGCCGTTTTCGACATTATTTCAGTTATATCACGACGACAGTTCAATTATTTATGATCCCTGAGTAAACAAACCAGTACTAGGCTAGAAAATGTGCATTGCTTAAGGCACTCTACCATGACCGTTGTGACACGACTGGGGATTGAACCAGGGACGCCCGGTTTTCAATCCCCGACGTTAACCACTGCAGAAGCATTTGACTGAATTGTGTATACAGAAGAGAAGAAAGAAATGCATACCGATCTTGGTATTTAATAATGATTTGTTGATAAACGTACATTGTGTCGTGTCACGTAACCATCTCTCATTCTTTAGGAGGGAGGAAACTAGAACACGTTCAATCATCCATCCGTTCTATTGAAACAGGATTGCGAAATAAAAACCACATGACATGACTAAAACTTGTCTTTTAGCTGAAAAAAGTGATCTCACACTTAAGTATTACCATGGTCAGTTATATCCAATTATAACACAATTTGAATGCAATTTTAATAAAAGGTAGAGTATAAATCGTTATAAATGGAAAATAAAGCGAACAGTTTTTAAACAATATCGTATTTATATACAGACTGAACGTGACTTGTGTTAAAGAAAAAAAATAATAACACAACAGAAAGAGTAAGGGTACATTATAGGTCACGGATGGACCTATATATTTCGAAATACAGTACAAAAGATCATATCGTGAGTCGGTCGTAAAAAAAACCCAAACACATTAATCATTTTAATACCCCACTTTCCTCATACATTTATGTAATGAATCCTATTTGAGAAACATGATGTTTTCCTTTATAATCGCGAAAAGAAATGTTTTACTTTAAAAGTGGTGCATATGAAAAGAGAGAACAGAATAAAATGATAAACGTGGGGGTATTTTCGGATTCCACATTTAATTTGATGTAGATCAGCATTTTCAGACACATAGAACAGAAGAAGAAAAAAAAAAGAGTAACATTTCTCAAGCAATTCAGCATCATATGTTTACGTAGGTAATATGAATTATCATATTAAAATGACTATTTACGGGTATGTCAATGTCGACGGATGACTTCGTTTGAACTGGAAAGCGTGGGAAGAAAATGATAACAACATATTTCTGTTTACAAGAATAAACTTCTTTAGTTAAATATGTCATCATGAACAAGACGGGGGATTTTTAAAATGTGAAAAGGTATTTCATAAATGTACGTGAATTCTCTAATAAAAATGCGACCACTGTTTTAAGAAGTTGAAATCGCTGACATCTTTAGTATATGATGAACATTAGAATCGTTATTTCTTGTTCAAAGCGAACGTCGCCTTTTTTAATTCAAACTGATAATGAAAGCGTTGAGTTAGGTGTCAATTCAATAAACACTTTTTGTGGACCCATATATGCACCCGCATTTTTAGGATTGAAATAATACTTTTCCAAAATCGTCTCTTTTTCTGATTTATTCATTGTAGACGTTTATCAATAGACTATACACCCGAACTATACACTGTTTGTTATGTACATGTACATTAATTAAAAACATATCTTACATGTAATGTTCCCAATCAGTTCAAGCCGGCTCTATACCAGTTTTCTTTTAATCAGTGTCAGTTTACATTGGCGTTTTAAGACGTTGGGAAGGCTGTTGTGTTTCGAACGGTGTTTCGTACAGAAAGTCAACTTCATCTGTTAAAAAAAGCGTCTTTTCAGTATATCTTATTACACCATTATTTTATAATCAAAAGACAAATTCCTATTTACTTATTCAACGACGGATATAGAATTGATTTTAGAAATATCCCCACTCCTTTGAAATCCCTAAAAACAGAATAAGTAGAACGTTATTAGTGGGAGCTCTATTGGTGTTTTTGTGAAACACATTTCCGTTAGAATAAAACATTTTTGAGCCATCATAGTGAAGGACATTTTACATTATTATGCAAGTGTTCAGTTCAAAATGTCTTCAGCAGACGACTTTAAAAACATTTAGTAAAACATATGGATATTCTCTATAAATGTAAGTCTCATTATTGAATATAATTGAAAACGCTGTGGCAAAAGTAGAAGATGAACAATTTATTCTTTTGTTGCAATGTTTTAATATTCGTTTGCTTCAGAATGCGTCTACAATGGGAAAGGGTTTACTTTACCCTAATTATTTAACACAATTAATGCATTATACGCTTCAATATGTTACAGATATCGGACATGGCCCATATTCGTGGAAGGGGTAATGCAAATGTCACATGCCTGTTTTTAAATTTCGTTTGACCGGAATCATAATTATGATAAAGAAAAAAATAATAGTAACAACGTGAATCGTCTACCGCTGGAAATGTAGAAAGGGTAGCCGATCTCATCAAAGTGTTTTCGAGCGCACGTCCTTTCACAAGATTCACGGGCCTTTGTCTCTACAATAGGCCCAACTATTCGCTCCATTCTTTAAAAAGTTATTTGGTGGAAGCCATTCGTCATCTTGTGAATAGGTCAACATTTCTGAAAGATGGTAAGAATTTTATTACAGCAGGTGTTGACCTATAACTGAAAATTATGTTAGTCTGCACTTTACCGGGCGCAATGTATCGAGGCGATACAATTGGGAATTTAATTGAGTAACTTATAGCTGTATTTAGATTTCTTTACAAATCACTTTCCCACGTATAATAAATATGATCCTTAAAACTTTCAAAACATTTCGAAAAAAACAAAAAAACATTAAATACTCAAAGAACAAAGAATAATTATTTAATATTGCGAAACTGTTGTGAGAAATATAAAACATTTTTATAATGAGCAATTTCACCTTTTGCCACAATATTTTCGAAAGTTATCTGCTGTATGTTGGAAGTGGTTAACAAATAGGAGAGACAGTCATGATTAAATTTGAGAGAAGGATGTTCGGGAATGTCCTCCCGCGATATATAATTATTAATTCCCGGTAAAGTGCATGTGCAACGAAAGTTATTATTTTTCTCTTATAACGAGTGTTGTACTATATGGTTATATGCACATATATCCTTATTTAAAGATGTATGAAGTAAGATAATAAAAAAAGCTTTACCTTGCTGAAGGATGCCTTGATGCTATGTGTAAAGGACCCCTTCCTTCCTTCCTTTCGATCGGTTTCATGTATGTATAGCAGACACAGCGCGGCAATGCCGGCAGCGAAAATGTAACTTAGTTAGTGTTTTCCTTTATAAAATCTACGATATTTAAATAATTTTCACAATTTTACAGCTGTTTGCAAAATGTTGGACAAAATGTTATATGTCCACAATACGTTTTCTTGGTAAAGGATAGAGTTCTCTATTTGCTTGATGTATTTCGGTAACTTTCTTCAAGTTAAGTGATCTCTGATGAGTAGCTTTCGAGGCAAACCTGTCATTTTAATGCATTTCACGCTCCGTGATGCACTACAGTAGGGGTTAGATAAACTGATATTGTGAAAAAACGAAGTCGGTAAGGTATACTTTTCTTGATATCAAACGATTTTTAATAAAATTATAAATGAATAGATTAAAAAAAATCAAAAATTAAATGTACAGATTTTTTTTAAATGAAAAAAGGGCGCCTTTTCTTACGCGAAACGCGACGTCATTTCGCTCCTGAAAAGTGACGTTATAGACGCGTTATTTGTTTTAAACGTACGACACAAAGAAGAAAATTACATGTACGTGAAGGTATTCTTAAGATGCAAATCGTGATATAATTTCGCAGCTATCAACCTAAAATTGACCAAACTATCAGCTACTGTTGTTTTAACTAGGGACATTTGAGAGACGTCTAAATAGTGACGACAGTGGTATACTTTGAGGTCTCGTAGTTTAAAAACTGTTTTAGATACGAAAAAAGTAAGAACATAATCTTATTGGGCATATGCTGTATTATGGTGATGCAAAATTTCGTGAGGAAATTCGAATATTTTTTTAGAGGCGCGTTCTACCTTAAGAACAGCTTCCATTTAGTATGGAATATATACAAAGTGACCAAAACAAAAGATTCTGAATTAGAACGGTTCGCAATTGTAAAACATGTCATTCAAGTCCACTCTTAATAGGAAGTACACTGGGTTATATACACACCTCATTATTTATTTTTTCTCTCTCTCTCTCTCTCTCGCTCTCTCTCTCTCTCTCTCTCTCTCTCTCTCTCTCTCTCTCTCTCTCTCTCTCTCTCTCTCTCTCTCTCTCTCTCTCTCTCTCTCTCTCTCTCTCTCTCTCTCTCTCTCTCTCTCTCTCTCTTTTTTACATTTTTATGTTCATTTCCTCTTCACATGTTTGTATAATTTTATTACATAGATATAATTAGTATATAATAATGAATTACTAACACAAAATAGTGTAAGGTTGAAAGGGGGATGGCCACGACCTCACTTCAACCTATGTACGTGGCAAATAAAATTATACAAAAAAAAAAAAAAAAACTAATGTGGCAGCATTCCTGATGTGGGTCAGGATGAGTATATATAAATACAAATGATTATATATCCCCTCAAAAGCAGAATCTAGTTAAAACCACACTCCTCAAATAACTCCATTATTTGATAAGTATAGGCAGGAAGAAAGCAGTAGATGAGAGGCGACAGACAAACATATGCCCACTTTTCAAAAAGGAACCCCATAACATAACACTTTCACAAAACGAAATGGAATGTGTTCAACGAAGGTGCTTTAAACAGTTCACATAGCTAACGTATATACATATAAAGGGCACTATACATACATGGAGAACTATGCAATAACACAGGTGTATATGCAACTGCATATCCCTATACGATACATAGTACAACACATACTATAACATAATGTACAAAAAAATGGAAGTTTGCAAACATAAATTGACAATATAAGTTCCATAATGTACAGAATTGACAAAGTTACATAACATACCTGTAACCATTCCATGTGTCATGGAAAAACGATGCAACCACATTAAAAAACATGTCAATTTTTCCCTGAAGAAGACGTTCCAACTTTGGGTCCGAACCAAGAAATGCTCAAACCTACTCCTCTCCATGTAGAGAGTAAATAAACTCAGACACAGTCAAATCGAATTATCGATTTAATACATTCTTCGAAAAGGAGCTTACAAGTCTGCACACAGTTACAATTAAATAAAATATGCTCTGTTATACAACATGTTATGTCAGATATTCCACAGCTAGAATAATTCGGGTATGTGGAAGATAGAAAGGCTGAGCCACAGGAAAGCAGACAGAAAGCATGCTTTGATTGTGTTTGGCTAAATTCCATACAGGACTCACTGAGATCTGCTGCTGTATTGTCTATATAGCTCAAATTCCGGAACAGTAGTTATTTCATTCCATCGATAACTGAATAACTTGATATTCTAGTGTTTATATATCTTTTCCAAATGCACTTTGTCGGAAATCTTCCATGTAAAACATAATCATACAAAACAAAAAACAAGCCATATTTGCGTAACAGATTAATAACGTCTGATATAAAACCAATATCTAAATAACCCTTATAAGATGAACATAGACGCAAAAGGAAATTTTCTTTTGTTGCACAGTCCCTCTTAATGCGACCATAGTTGTCCAAACAAGGTAAGTCTTCTCTTTTCAATTTCAGCTTGAATCGATAACGCACATATAAGACCTAGGGAAGCATCTGTCCTTGACCTATTATGTAATCCCTGCATGTGTTTCAGACATAAACGATGCGATCGTTCTAAAGTCAGACTGTCCCGCCTAGCGCCTACTGAGCGACTGTGTTACCTCACATCCGAAAAGAGCTTTCGGGATAACTATAGATTTGTAAATTCTATAACTTGACAAAGGATTTAATCCATGCCTGGGTAAACCAAAATTGTTCAATGTAACTTTCTATCAAAGTGTTTTACAGAGATAGAAGAATTCGAGTATTTGCTACAAATTGAACCTAAATGCACAAACTGCTTTTTTTCTGGAATTTCCCGAAACCCAACAGACCAAGCCCGAAAACAACGTGAATATGACCGTTTAGACTAATTAAATGGCACACTTACTAGCATTATACTGGAACCGCCACATACATGAATATTGGTAGCAAATATTAATCATTCTTTGTAAAGCTTTACTAGATAAGGAGAGAAGGTTCATGTCGTCTGCAAATGACGGGGCTCACGAACTAAACCCTTCACTTTGAAACCCTAAATGTATGTTTACGTGCTGTTCTATAAGTGAATTAATGTAAACAAGATATAAAAAAGGTAAACAGACCCCAACCTGCCAGGTACCTAGTAAAATCGGAAACCAGTAAAATCCATTGTAAATAACACAGCTGTGCATACCTGTATGCATGGAAACAACGATTTTAACAGATGAGATCATATACCTAGTTTATGTAATTTATAGTAAAGACCATTATGCCAAACACGGTGTAACGCTTGACGGGCATCTAAAAAGCAGGCAAACAATTTACTACGATTTTCCTTACAGTAAATTACATTCTCCTTTAAAACAAATGATGTCATAAGACTGCCTATACCTGGTGAGTGTAACGGTTTATTAATTGTCGTCTGCAAACGTCGTAATAAAACCTTTTGATACAGCTTTAAAATAGACGAGGAAAGGGTTATAGCCCTGTAACTATTAGAATCATGTTTCGGTTTACCACTTCCCTTATACAAAGTTAAAATCACACCCTTTTTAAGATCAGTGGGTACATAACTGTAGCAATACATCAACTCATACATACATTAAATAATGCTTTTAAGCATAAGTCCACCATGAATGAGGTGTTCATTACAGACTCGATCATTTCCGCACATTGTTCCTGTTTTCAACGATGCTAATGCGGTTAAAACTTCTTCTTGACATATATGTTCCTCATCTGCTATAATTAACTCTTCTTTTATGGCAGATATTTTCAGGGTCTCGAACAACAACACCATTAAACTTGACCTCCCTGGAGATGTTCTTCAGTAATGTTTTCTTTTTATAATTAAACAATCGCCAAAACAGCGGACTGTCTACATCAGCTGCCGTGTCAATATCAGTGTTTATTTGCTGTAGATAAATAAAGCATTTATTTCTATGCAATTTTCAAAAGGAACATTTTGCTGCTTTATAATCTCTAAATGAAGCATACTCATCACCTTGGTATACCAGCCTCAACTCAAGCCCTACGTTTACATCTCATGAACGCATGGTGCTGTCTAAGACTGGTAGACCAATAGGGTTTAAGATAGAGACGATAGGACGTATGCGGTTAATGTGTCTCAGACGACTGAAAGATATCCGACACAATGCAGTGATATAGACTGTCTATAAAGGAGTGTACAATAGCAACTGGTAACTGATCTATACTGCTTTTAAGAAGACAGTGAAGACTAATCTCGTAGGATTTACTCTGATCTTTGGTAACCCTTTTTCAATTAACTGAAATATTTACATCAGGTTTAACACAATCGAAATTCGAAATTTGGACAAGACGTTTAAATAGTCGTCTAAAATAGTAGGCTACAATATTTAACAGAACTTGTTAAGTCCGAGGACATAAACACGTTATCAATACCCTTGTCATAAGACACATAACTAGCCTCTGCATCAATACAAATAGGTGAAGTGGTAATAACGAGCATAGCGAGTTATTAGATAACATCGTTAGTCAAGATCAAGATATATATCAGAATTCAATGGTCTATCAAATTCAGTATGGCCTTTTTCCCGGATGTCATTTCATGGGCGACTTTCAGGCTCACAGACCACTCTCTGATTGGATATAATTCGAAAATTGAAATATTTTTGTTGATGCATTCGTAAAATTGTTATGGTTATTCATCATCTCATATTTGTAAGACATTTCTTATAAATGATTGGCGTAGATAAATTAAACAAGAACCTTTATTGTTTATCTAAGTAGTCCGCAGCAACGAAGGCTTTGTTGTCAAGGAACTGTCTTCAGTCGAACTCGAAATGATGTGAATGTCATTGTATAACAATACAAAGCCACAAAGGCTTAAAATTATAGTCCAGTGTCTGAATAAAACGTAATTCTACTTGAAATACAAAAAATTGACAACAGAATCAGGTGCAATCAGGTTTATTTTATGAAACAAGTGACCGGTAAAATAAGAATGTTCCTTTCTTGCTATGAGAGAACTTCAGTACAGGTGTGCGATAATCTAGACCGGAAAAGTCATCATTAACTCCTATATTATTTAGTTTGTTCCTTGGTTTGTCTAATATGTATTTCAAATAATAGATTATTTACACATTTAGGGATAACAACAATTTTAAACATGCAGGATTATGCCCAGAATACATAATCAAGCGCAGTCACTGGCTGGTTTCCTGCATTTTCGATACATTGAAAGCGAATCGGTTACTAGATTTTGCCCGCTGGTTCTACACGTTTATCAAGTAAGTGTCAATTATAGCGTTTTTCTTTAATAGTGCATCTTTGCAAACAAACATCACATTTGTTCATTTACAAACATTATAATATATAAGAATTTTAGATGTTTTGTATTCAGTCGCGGATGTTCCCGGTGACGGAAATTGCATTTTTCATTGACTGAGTTTAGCACTGAATAAACATTTGATGGCAACAGCGATTTTACGAAAAGTCATGCATGCGAAAAGTGGCTTGCGCAAACTTGTCAGCAAACCTGTCACGGCCTACTTTTTACAAACTATTTGTCATTTCTCAATTTATACATAACTAACACCAACGGATTTTTAATCTAAAAGTTCTTCCAAGTCTTGGTCCACCATAACCTGTACATTTGAACAACTTATTCCGCGAAATATCCCACATCCGGACGAACATTCTAATCCATACCGCTTACAAGTACACCGCTTTGTGTCATAATTCATTCTGCAGGAACATCTGATAATTTTCAACAAATTCTCTGGTGCTGGTAACATTTTGGTGTGTTCTGGTATAAATAATCCACTTTCAGACCTACAACCCCACTCAAGTAGATTAAATATGGTTTTATTTCCAATCCATTCCTGTATTTGAAGGTAAACACGTAAGCTGTGGAAATGCGCAGATGCACTTGTTGGTAGCAGTGCATTAACTGGCACATAATATATGCTGGTCATGACTTTGCTGAGCAATTTTCTGTATGTGAGAGCATCAAGTCTTTCCTTCAGACCACCATTGTAGAAACTGACAATAACCTTTTCGCCAGCTGTGGTTATTTCTTCTTAAGTTTTTTTACTCTCCAAGAAAACAAATGCTTGTTGTTGCATGCTTACACATGTTTTTAGTTTATTCAATGCAGCCGCTTTGCCAATTCCAAAAATTGTAGATGTGGTGTCACAACCTGTGACTGCATGGCTAAAGGGAAGCATTCTGCACATAGAACCAAGTATTTCTTTTGTTCGAGTGATGTCCCACTCCTTGTATGTTTTAGCATTCCTCAGCTTTCCACCTGATATGAAATAAAGTTTGTTTGCAAATGTTGGCATGATAACACAGCAAAACCAGAAGGTCTGTATCTTCCCCCACAAGAACTGTTTCGTGGTTTTCCGCAGTAGCCATCTCGGTCATACCTATCAATACATCGGCGTCATCAGGTGCATGCTCCGTACGACACCCATTCTCCTGTAGATATTAACTAAGCATATTTATGAAGCACTGTTTGTTTTCACTGTTAGCTAAGAAATGGTCTTTCTTGGATCTGAATGGTGTTGACTTGTTGAATTGTATATTTGTACTAGCAAGTCCTCGTGAACGTTTCTGATGTACGCACTCTGTCGTAGAAGAACCATTTGAGTAACCATCAAACACGACTGTGGCCGAACAGTATTTTCTTTTGACATGGTCAACGTAATTCTTACAAATACCACCAAACGTTTTCCCATATGTCCAAGTCAAGCGCTGAAGCACCATCAATAACATATTTCAATGAATTGCTAATTTGTTCCGGTATACCGCAATCGCCATAGACCAAATTGCATTAGCCAAAGCAGGTTTGTCAGCTGGACGAAACAGTCCAGAAGATTCAAATAATGATGATGGAAAACTACACAATTCATATTTAAACACATCTGCTTGATTGTCATACAGCCTATCAGCTGCAGCAGCTATACGCTGAAAAAGCAACTGTGGATCAATGTGAATTGTTTCCTCATTCACTTTCATGATGGATTTAAAACTAAGGGTAACTGCTTGACTTGACTGTTTGAAACTATATCCTAAGACATTTGCAGTAAGCATAGTGTCAAGTACCTCTTGACCTACCATTTTCGCATTATCTACATTCACTTGATTATCGGCAGTTAAACCAGATTCAATGTTGCGAAGGAAATGTGTTTCCTCAAAAGGATTTCTGTCCTGAAGAAATTCAAGGATTTTTGTTTTGTCTTTTTCATCTCATTCTCTTCTCGAGTGACTGCTCTTAACATGTTGTTCATTGGTATGGTAAGAGACACCGGCAAATTATTGCATTGCACTGTTGTATTCTGTACATGCTGGCATCGAAAGCAACCATTGGTTTCTTTGTGCTTCAGACAAACCACGACCATCACGTGTCAGACCACCTGTAGTTTTGACACTTTTCATTTTAAAATACCTGTTCTATCACTAAGTCAGACGACGAGAGACCAGCCCGAAAACGATCACTTCTCCGAACTACATGTTTTTCTTCTGAGAAATGTTTGATGCTCCAACTGAAATTTTGACATCATTTGAAGGTACAGGTATGAAGATTTTACATAAATATTGTGACCTGCAACCGCAAGATATGGTAACATTTCTTTCACTGTTTGAAGATGGAGTTCCCAGCAACCAATGCGTTCTGCCTTGATGAATTTGCATAAAATACTCACCATTGACATATACATGAACCATACTTTCGGTGTTCTATATTCACACAATAAACTTTTTGTTTTCTCAAGTTTGTCTTGTACTGTTCTTAGAACATCATCTTCACATATAACTTCTATTCTCTTATCGCCTATACAACCAAGGAAACTCATAATGGTGCAAAAACCACCTAATCTGACAATTTGAATGAACATTTTGGGGATCCATATATATATATCTGAAAAATTAAAATACTTATTTTAAGGAATGAATCCAAACGTATTCAAATTACTAAGAAATACACCATCATTTCATTAATGCGTTTAAAAATGGTATCAAATTATTTAAGAATATATTAATGGCCCGAATGGGCTTCCGTAGCTTAAAAACATAGAAGTATCCCCCTTCAGAACAAACTTTCTTTCAATTTTGTTGTTCAATTCTTGCTGGTGTTATGCGACATTTATTGTTTTTTTTTATTTAAAATCGGTTTTAATATTATAAATAGAAGTTCACTTACCTCAATACCTTATAAACAGTCAGCTTGTAGGCTATTAATAAGCAAGTATCAATTACCCATGGGTCATAAGTAACTATTTCTTTGGGGTCATCAGATTATTTTTAGATATAGCAATTAAATTGCCAGATGTTTTTCCGACCAGTTCACAGATAAACCTTCTATGGAGGACTGCATGGAACATTGAAATCTGAGGGTATTTTCTAACTTTTGATTTTTTTGCTATTTAGCAGACTTAGAATTTTTTTAGACTTTTGATGTATTGTAAAGTAGATATTTATCTTCAAAAATATCGCCAACAAAATTCTGTTGCAACTATTTGAAGGTAAACTTACAGATTGATGGGACTATTAAGAGCCTTTTTCAGAACAACATGTTTTTTTCTGAAATTGAAAGTAAAATTCACTGCGGGATAAGGGTGACTTTTGATTGGACGTCATAGCTAAAATGGAAAGAAAAAAAGATAAACATGTGTGTTTGTTGTGCATTTTTGCTAGTTTAAGAGTGAAGTTTAATTGAATATAGGTTTCTGAGTTATTTGGCTGGTTGGGAAGGAGCCATAGTCCAAAGCGAAATTATGGTCGCCTATGAAAGATGAATTGCTTTCATCTGACCTGAAGCAATATTCCCCATCGTTCATCTTTAGAGTGATCTTTACATTTTGTTCATTCTTAATACAATTAAGCTTCTGACTATATCGATACCTTATTTCTCCTTTCACACATACAACAAAATACACAGCAGAAAACTTTGAAAACATAAAGCAAAATATGGAACCAGGAAAATCTCTGTTTATTAGTATAAATATAATGATTGAATCTAGTTGTAAACATTCTGACTAGAGTACATAATACTTATTACAAGGGCTTTTTGCGTCTGAATGATTGAAATTGTAAACTTCAATCATTACTTCTTTTTTGGCTATGGCATCATGACCGATACGCACAAGGGTGAATTTATCGGTAGAACAGGTATTTTACCCAGTGAACGACGACCTCAAAATATAGAAAAAACACAACTCGCTCAACTGTTTTGATAGAACCTTTTCGATGTGCTTACTCTATTCAAAAAAGGAAAAGAGCCAAATATGTTTTTCATATGATCAGAATAATTTGAACACTCTCCATTCGTAGGGAGGGGTTTACACAGGGTAAATATGTGCCATATTTTTAAATCAGGCGAGTACTTGTGTACAATAACATGTTTATAGTTGTTACTATATATAAGGAAAACATCAACTGTCCCCTTAGCGGCCGTGTTGTTTAACGGATCGGAATAACTTGAATAATCTTGGTAGAGGGTCACCAAAGGAACAGTTGTGATTAATTACGTTTGTATATTTCAAATCGGGCAAGTACTTTTGAACTAGTTTATTTCTATTATTTTATCTCTATACATATTTGAAAGAGGAAGCATTTTAAACTAAGGAATATTTCAGTGAAATTATTTTTAAATCAGTCCATCGGCTCAGAAGGAGAAATTGCTTGAATGAAATTGTTAACGGATGGACAGACAGACGACAACGACGACGCTAGACGGTCTGTGATCACAGTAGCTCATCCCATAATTCGTTCTCAAGTGAGCCAAAAATGATAGTACTTTGAAACTGTAATGATTACTGAGATTTATAAAAGGTGCTAAATGCACATACTGAGTGAATTAGATCATATTTCGTCATCCTAGATTTCACTAATCACATGATATTTGGCATTTGAGCCGAGCTAAGTTTGCAACCAGCGAAGTTCCAGATCAGTATGCGCCTCTGCGCAGTCTGACCAGGATATGAGTTGTGTGTTATCTCTTCACACAATTAGCATGAAAGCATGTGGAGAACGATTACGACCCTATGTATATTTGACATCATTGTCTTAATTTCGAAAACCTTAGAAATACTTTATCGTGTGACATGTTGCATTTTAAAACTACAATCCAATAAAACACACTGAGGTTTATTTACAGTGGACATCGAACTCACTTATTAGTGAATATGTTTTATCTGTCGCTCATTAATTTCCGCCGGTTTTCGTTAACATTCGGCTTTGTAATCGCTACCTATTTGGTTATTCTACCTAACAAAACCGTCCTGATACATGTAGCTTAGTAAGTAAGAACAGAGATGTTTAGAATTCAAAGTTAATTGTTCAAAGATTTGATTCTCATTCTAGGCGAAGTTTTTTTCTGTTTTTTGTTTTCTGTATTTCCTTTATTGCACTTTTATCGAATTTATATTCGGTCATCTTGTTTTCTTTTCAGGAAAAGATATTAAGTTAATAAGATTTCTATTTCTTTATATTTTCCTACAGTATATATTATCTTGCCCTAAAAGTTTCAACGTATCAGACATACGCATGTATTCATTCCTATAAGATCAAGTCGAAAATATATGTAATCTATATGTAGTCTTATGATATAAAAAGAAAAAAAAAGGTTACAAAACATATCTCGTTTAAATTACCACACTTTTATCATAGCCTATGCTTATCATCAACCACACTCCTCAAATAACTCAGTTAGGGTATTGCAATGCGGGTTCATCGTGACACTAAAACAAAAAGAAGTTTGAACAATGGTAACTTTAAGACTCTGGTAGATTTTCGAGCCGACTCAGGGGATTCCACATTCAAAGATCAACTAGAGAACTTTGGAAAAAACGCTTAATATATTTATAAACGGTCACAACATGACCTTCTTTGTTCTATTAAGCAGTTCTTGCAAAAGTGCAATGTTGATGAAGTGAACCAACAAACAGTCGGACCTTATTTTGGTTTTCAAATGTGATGAGGACACAGATAGTTCTAATTAGGAACAACTAAGCATTGTGCTGCACTATACGGTAAATAACAGACCGGTAGAAATATTACTTTATACTTTGTGAAGTTCGAACAAATAACGCGCGCGGCAATTTGTGTTAAAATTGTCAAAACTTTGACACAGGCTAGTCTGGATGTTCAATTTTGTAGGTCGCAAACAATGGATGGGGCTGATAATATGTAAGGAAAACAGGCACGATGTTAGACACGGTTTAAGTTGATGTCACCAAAAGCCAAACTACCATTATTGTTTAAGCCATGATCTGGCATTGTGCAAATCTTGTTAACTTAAGGTAATTCAATGTATGCTCGATACACTTAAACATTTCGGTTTAATTTTCGAATACTTACCATAACAAAGTTGACGGTTATAAGAAACCATTTCCTATTCCAAGCCTAAAGTGCCAAAGACTGATCAAATTAAAAAATCAAAATGTCTTGTTATTTTGTGAAACTAGATGGGTAGAAAAATGTTCCACCTTGCGTGATTTCAACTGTATATATGAACCGATGTTGGACTGTCTAGAAGCAATTGGGAAAACTGCAACTGGCTGTGATACTAAAGCTATAACTGATGCATACGACGGCCTTGTGAATCTAGTCACTGACTCAATCGTTATAATGTGCTCCGAGAAAGTTTTACACAAGTTCGGGTATGTGACAAGTTTGAACAGCAATCTGCAGGGCTCAACTGTAGATATCATTGAAGCATATGAAGTGATAAACACTGTCAATAATTATGTGTCTGCTGCAAGGATTAAAGACTTTGAAATACTATTTTAAGAGTCATCTAAGATGGCACAGAAAGCTTGGCGTTATGGAAGACAGACTCAGCGATATTATGTCGCTGCTAACAATACCGAAAGGTACTTTGCAAGAGCAATTTTTAAGTCTTAAGTAGATTCGCTAAATCAACAACTGGACATGAGATTTAACACAATGACTAGACATGCTTGTCTGGCTCTCTGCCTGTTGCCGAACAACATAGACAAATCAACGGAAGACTCCGTCAAACAATTAGTAGACCGCTACCAGGGTGATAAGCCACAGCAGGAACTATGCCAGCAAGATCTGAGGCTTTGGAAATAAAGACGAAAAGCCGGGAACGATAACTGAAACGCTTTTGAAGACGTGTACCTTTATGTATCCGAAGAAAGTAAACATTCTTACGTTGGTGCGGTTAACCAGCAGTTACATCTGCAAGTGTGAAAAATATATTCGCCGTATGCTACTTTTAATATATATATATTTCTTTCAAAGATCAAGATATATATATAAATTAAGAGCATGTAATCGGATCTACATACAGGGCGTATGAAGCTCTGGTGACTAAAATAATTACGGCTTAAGCTGCAAGGTCTAAATTTGCACAACTATATGTGTTTCGCTTGGGAGGGGGTGGGGGTGTGGGGGTCAGCGGTTATCATTTCAGACAAATAGCCAGTAAACTAGCTTAAAGCTTTATATGGTAAGAATAACAAAGTTCTGTAAATTGACACCCGAACCATGTTAACATTGTGCATCTTTGGACACATCATCTTCTTAGGGAGTGTGAAGTAATATAAAATTATACTGGGCGATGTGCATGACATATAATCTTTTTATAGAGAATATTTGTGTGAAGTAATATCAAAATCCATTCTAGCATATGGAAGATACATCCCGGACACGAAGTTGCGGACGGACAATGTTTGAGCCCAAACTTTGACATTGACCTTGGAAATAGTTGGCTGGGTGATATGCATGACATATAAAAAAATTATAGAGAATAAATGTGTGAAGTAATATCAAAATCCATTCAATCATGTGTAAGATACATCCCGGACACGAACTTGTGGACGGACAATGTTTGAGACAAAACTGTGACATTGATCTTGGGAATAGGTGGTTGGGTGATGTGCATGACACATCATCTTGTTATGGAGCATAATTGTGTGAAGTAATATCAAAATAAATTCAAGCATATGGAAGATACATCCCGGGCACGAAATTGCGGACGGAAAATGTTTGAGCTCAAACTGTGACCTTGAACTTGGAAGTAGGTGACTGGGTGATGTGCATGACACATCATCTTGTTGTGGAGTATAATTGTGTGAATTAATCTAAATCCATTCAAGCATGTGGAAGATAAATCCCGGACACGGCTAACCGGTAGGTGACAAATCAAGTAACAAACAAATGTAACACATGGAAATGTATCGTATATAGTTTCGTATGTGTTCGATTATTGGATAAAAGGATAAAAAAGCATCGGACGAGTGACATAATTACAAACAACAGTTTTAACATAATACAAAAATATGAAAAAGACAAAAACAAGCAGACGATTAATGCATATCGTTGATAGTGTAATGCTTGATTTTACTCTTTTGATTCATTTATTTATGATTAATTATATCTTATTATATCACGTCTCAGTTATTTATAGATGTAATGCATTGTCCGGTTCATCTACTGGTTTCATTTCCACTTCAAATAATTTCTGTGGGAAGTCAGGCGAGTAGGTAACGTTTAACCCGTGAATTCGGGAAACGGTATGTAAAACACGTTGAAACACCTTAGCAACATATTTGAAATGAGACATTGTATAGAGACGGTGGGGAACTTTCAGCGCTATCCAATCATCTACTTGACCAGGTTTAGTAACGGCACCCAAAACGCGAATACCTCCTTCTATATAAAGTGAGCAGACTAAACTCCAAGATGGCTGCCGTTCAATAGGAATATTGGGTAACAGTTTGCGGGCGTCAACGTAGACAGCACTGCTGGCGATAGCCGCAACGGGTACTCCTACTTCTTTGAGGCATTCAGCGAACTTCTTTAGACTTTCAAAGCGATATTGCAGATACGTGTCATTCATACATTCGTCAAGACCAATTGCTACGGCTTCCATGTCACGTCCAGACATTCCGCCGTATGTGTAGTAACCTGCGTAAACAATGCATTTCCTCCTAGCTCTGATGTACATGTCCTCTCTTCTTACACAAAGCAAACCACCGGCGTTACTAAGTCCGTCCTTTTTGGCAGAAACTATAATAGCGTCAACATGACTAAACATCTCTCGGCAGATTTCTTTCACAGATTTGTCGCCATAGCCGTCCTCCAGTGTTTTAATGTACCACGCATTTTCTACGAATCGGCATGCATCGACTACCAATGGAACCCCATATCGACGACAAATTCTTGCAACATCTTCGAAATTACGCATGCTCACGGGTTGGCCGGAAATGACGATGTTAGTCACGACAAGATAAGCGAAGCTTATATTATGTTCAGGTCGTCTAAGCTCTTCTTCTAGTTTATTACAGTCCATGTTTCCGGCAAAATGTATTTTTCCAACTTCAAGAACAGTAATATTTTCTACTTTACAACCTAAACTATTGATGATGTTTTCAGATGTTAGAAAGACGCCATTACAGAGAACGGTAGTCCCTTGCCGACCTTCTAACAGTGTATTAAATAGAACATTTTCAGCACCACGACCTTGGTGCGCAGGTATAACGTAATGAAATCCAGTAATACGTCTAACGGTGTCTTCCAGGCGTTTAAAACTTCTCGAACCTGCATAGCTCTCGTCTCCAACCATTAGACCCGCCCACTGGGCGTTACTCATAGCTCCGGCACCGGAATCACTTAGAAGATCTACGGCAATCATATCAGCATCCAGAGCAAACACGTTGTATTTTGATCGCTTTAATTCTTGAAGGCGCTCTTCTCTAGTTGTCATACGTATACGTTCAATCATCTTTATTTTGAATGGTTCGCCAATCTGAGGATAGAATATAGAAGATATTGGCTTCAGTCTTAATCTGGGTCACGCTATTGGAACATTTGTTTTTGGTAATATAGTTTCAGTTGGACGAATATATTGTGTTACAACACCATTATTAATCAAAGCACTTAAAGTGTTAACAGCAAGGCTAACTGCAGATTTCATTTCGACATGGAATTACCGATCCCAAAAGTCTAACTAGAATACTTTACAATTTCACTTTGTCATGTACATATAATGAATGATGAAGGAGTTGAACGCAAACAACTGTACACAGAGTAAAGCGGTCTATCGATTTGACACAATAATGCCCATCTGCTATCTGGGTAGTTTCTGCTTAGCACACATCCTGGCTTACAATGAATTTTAGCCGTTATTCTTTTTTATGCAATTAACTCATATACATGTCATATCAAAATCATATGACGGTCTCTGTCTAGCAATAACAAATATATTGAGAGAACAATTCTTATATCAAAGCAGGAATAAAATCCTGTGTAATCTACATTTTCTTCAGCATGATATAACTGAAATATTGTTAAAAGTGCCGTAGAACATCATACAAACGAATTAAGCAATTTCATCAAGTGTTTCACAAAGCATAGGTGAAAAGTTTTAAATGCATTGCTTTTGAATTTATTTTAAATCCAAACATTTTGAAAGAGTTAGTTGCAGCGGTGTCAAAGGACGTTTTCTCCAGTGATATGAGGTATTTAAATAAGAAAAAAAATAAAACAGATTATTATAATATATTTTTGTATTATTAAATCAAGTAAAAAAAAATAATTTTAATTAAAAATAGATTTTGTTTGTTTGTTTGTTTGTTTGGAGTTTAACGCCGCTTTCAACAGCTTTGGTCATATCACGGCGGTCAGTGCACCTACCCATGTTTTCCTGGCTTTCCCACACCAGTACTTACACAACATTCTTTCGAAGCCACTGACTACTTTCTAATTAAAAATAGATAAACGAGCTAGCGAGTGATATATAATTGAAGTGATTTATTTTTATAAAATATCAACTATCATTTCAATAATTTGATTCTCTTGGTATATATTTTATCACTGGGACTTGATCGTCTTATTCCGTCTCCTGGATGTCTATATTGGTTAATGTCGTGAATTTCGGTTGAAAATCTGATATATTTACTCAGGAATCTAGAATGAAATACTCTAGTACTTAGATTCCTGATTCACGTTACCGCTGAAAAGCGTCTTGTACATTTTACTCGAAAGGATTTTTGAAATATGGACGTCTAGACTAAATACGAATGGGCCGTATACGTTATATTTTATCAATTATTTATTTATTGTCATTTCAATAATTTGATTATTTTTTAGTATATTTGTTATCATTGGGACTCGATTATCTTATTTTTTCACTCAATTTACAATATTCAGGAATCAGCCATGAACTTTACGCGTTATTAAGTCATGTTGAAAGCGAAAAATACATTTTAAATATCAATTTCGTAATTTACATATTTTAAAAGCAATTATCTCTTTAGATCTTTCTATTGCTTAAGTGATGTCAAATTAAATCCATTTCCCAGTCAAGGTATCCAAATAAGCTGTCGCATTTTGTATTTGTTAGTGACGGATTATTTGGCGGTACGATACTGAAGACATGGATGCTCTGGAATAAGAACATTTATTTTTAGCAAATATTCCACACATGCATCTGCTTTCATTGACATTATAAACAATCTATGAATATCAAGACATCTCTCTGATCCCGTAATAGTGTTCAGTAATGGAGAGCTACTGTCGAAAGAGATATTTGAAGTAATTCATTGCCGATATTGTAATGAGACTTTATCAATAAGGACTGATTCCTGTCTCTTTTTCGTCGAGTGTCTTCGGAATTCGCCTACTATAGCAATGGCTCTTACAAGCCCCTTGCTAAAAACCATGAAAGACTACCCTTTACTTCAACTTAAGCCCGAAAGCGCCATTTGTAAATACGATATCTCCATGTGTATCAGTGTGTTAATAAAAAATCAGTGAGCATTGCTCGACTCCGAGTTAAGTACAATTTCCAATATGTATCGTCATGCTATTCGGTTCACTTTACGTTGTTATTGTATACGGTATCATATCCGTGCGTTGATCTGTGAACAAATGGGGACATATCTCGGAATTACTGAACCAAGTAATGAAGGACTTAAAACTATCTAGCTTTAATGTCACGAAACTGAAAAACAAACGTATATGTTCGTCCTCGTATACACATGTCAACGACAAATGGAAAACATTGAACACTGAGATTGGCTTTCATTATGTTAGACAGCATCCAATTGCATTAAACCATTTAAACTTTTTTCCTTAATTTCAATTAGATGTGTTAAATATCGATTTAAAATATATCAATTGCGTCAAATAACATCAATAGATATTATCCCGCCATGATCAAGCTTTAGATACCTGTTTTTTACCTCACTGTATGTTCAGTAAAGCGAACACATATCCTTTTTTTTCCCAGTCGAAAATATTTCAATCGTTGAGTGATTAACCGAGAGTTTGATGGGATCGCGCTGAGACGTTACTGTTTGGAATTAGTTCTGTATTGAGCAGCACCTGAACAAATGTTAAGTGTGATAGCAATGCATGGAAACTAAAGACAGATATTGCATCTTTTTCCTCATAAGGACAGAAGAAGGAAACTTATTCAAATTTGCAAAAACAAAATATACAATAAAAATATTAGTGCATGACTTTGGGAAAATATTGTGCTGGGACTCTTTCCTTTGGTGGAATTCATCCATACGAACTCGTTCAACACAATGTCGTCCAATACAGATGCAGTTACCAATTACATAAAGCGTTTTAAATTCATTCCAGACAGTTCAAACATACCTCTTTTTCCATACATAGCTCTGTTGAATCCATTTTTGTATATTTCCCTCAACACACGTCGTATCAACTGATCTCTAATTTATGCAATATATGCATGGATAATAATTACAAGTTTAATCAGCCGTACTAACGGAAACTGCCGAATGAGCTTCCGATTACACTCGGTATAACAACGATAAAATAATTCGCTTTCTACAGGAGGAATTAATCATTGGAATAAAGCTGCTAATTTTAAACATTAATTGCTCCTTTCCTAAAATGATTTTCCTGTTAATGCACAGTAAAATTAAATAATAGCTGTATTTCAATTCCAAAATACTTTAGTCTAATTTATTCGAATCCTTTTCTCAAGCAATAGCCTAATACATATAACTTTTGCCACATATGCAAGCAACTGACTTACACATGAATTGAAGAAAATGGCAAATAACTTGATTAATACCCTTTATACACTTTTCAGTACATACTTAGCAGAGAAATAAACGAAACAACCTTGTAGAAGTATAATGTCATGAAAATTGTAATTATTATGTTAGTCTTTTGAAGTGAGTGTCAAGATTATTTCAAGATTATTCAATACTTAATAGAGCATGACATCAGAGAAATACATGTGTGGTTTGTACATTGTTCGTACATACAAATCAATTACCAACACTCCTGTAGTAATGGCACGCTTGACGCAAAAATACCGTAACGCTACCGTACTGATGCTTATAACAGGAACTTCTAACACAGCTGTTTGATAAAAAATTATCCAGGGCATTCAATCCACAATCTCGGTTGTGGAAGACAGTGGTGCAGAGGTAGAGCGTCGGCCTCTCGTTTAAAAGGTCCCTGGTTCGAGTCCCGTGATGAGCGTGTCCTGACTTTGGGATTTTTTCCAAACAATCGGCTCGAGTACTGGTTAAGTATCCAGAAAGCAGACATCGAGCATGATTAATATAAGTTTAAAGCTTGTTTCGCAATCGATTTAAAATAAATAAGGTTTAACTAATCTCGGTTGTACCAACAGCAACAGGGTAAGCGCCGACACCTTCAGCTTTGCTGTCCCACCGTCTGTATGTAAGTATGCCTCTAACTCCATGCCAACGTCAATATAGGATGTATTGACTTAACACTTTCACTACTGAATTTCCCAAAGTCGATTTTTCCATGTTGAAAATTACGACCACTCCACTATTCGTGCAACAGGACATAAGATATAATATTTAAGTGGCAAACAACACAAGCTTCAAGAGAGACAGCGCGTCACGAGCATTGACTGCAAAATCCTTTAATTGCATTTTGCAGCAAATGAGTTAATCGTAACCGTCAAAATGATTTTTCCTCTCGTCGTTCGAGACTTGTTATGTTTTCTGATGAGTCTAGATTCTTTCCGAATTAATAGACGTAAACGTGTGTACAAGACGTGTAGGATTTTGTTTCTGGTAACCGTTTGAGGGAACAAGATTGTTTAGGGATATGTTGGCTGATGGTGCAGGTTGGCATATACCTTGAACAGAGAACGCCTTTAGCTTTCATTGTAGACAATAAAACAGGCCAAATGTCCTTCAGCCAATCGTTGTTAATTTGCCGACGTCAATGTAGGATGAACTGACTTAACCCTTTCACTGCCGAATTTCACAAAGTCAACTCTTCCATGTTGAACATTCCAGCACTCCAATTTTCGTTCAACATGAAATTAGGTAAAGTTTAATGTTTATGTGGCAAATGATGAAGGTTTCATGAGAGACAACTCTTCACGAGCTGTCTTATCTGAATTTGCATTGTTTGCAAAAGCCTTTAAATGCCTTTTGCAGCGAAAGAGTCAATCGAAACCGTCCAAATACATCATTTGAGACGTGTTATGTTTTCGCATGATTCTAGGTTCCTTTATAACAGATATATGTCAAAGTGTGTACAGACGTGAAGAGACGTGTAGGACAATGTTATTCTGGTTACCGTTTGCTGGAACGTTAATGTGTTGGGGGGAGATTTGCTGATGGTGATGGCCGGCATATGCCTTCAACAAGAAACTCCTTTACCTTTCATTGTAGACAATTCAAAAGGTTACACAGATGTCGTCCCACAGCCATTCGTTGTTCATTTTTTCGACAAGGCAACGTCACTTTTCAGTTGGATAATGCTCGTAGTCATGTTGATAGAGTTAGCATGGCCTAGTTATGCAGAACAACGTTGACGTTATTGACTCCATACAGTTGTGCCCAGCCAACCGCAACGCTTCAAGCTCTTCGTCGTTTTAAAAGGACAGTGGAATGATATCCAACTGTCTTAGATCAATAAGCTGCTCATGCCCATGACCAGGCGGACACGTGTAGACTACCAGTTACATGTAATAGGGCATCATACACGGTTCTGAAATGTGGACATTCGATTTGAATAAATGACTACCCTAGAGATAAAGAAAGCTTACTGGGGATCACAATTCTGAATGAAATTTGATAACATTTTGAAATTTGGTCATGAACAAATACAAATACAGTAATGTTTTCCTCAACTTTAGATTGTTCGTTTGTAATCTGACAGTTTTCATTTCAATATAATTTATCCAAATATAAAACTTTATTTGGCTGTGTAACACATATATATGGCATTGTTTTCCCCTGAAAATATCAACATATCGACGACAGCGAGTTACCTGCATCACAATGACATTTTGGGTTGAGAATGGATTTGTATATTTATTTAGGCATGCTGAAACTATCCTTCGACTTTCAATCTCCAAGTTTTTGTGAAGATATCAACTGTTGCACTTCCTTATGCTATAGGGAAGCAGGAGATATCCATCACCATTAACATTAAAAACAGCAGCTTTTATCGACAATTCGGTCCCGTACTTTATTTATGCGTAGGCGTAATCGGTAGGTTAATCTTCAGGAGCAATTTTCCGGAGACAATGTTTTCATTTTGACTGACGTATTCAATCAATCCGCGTTCAGTTTTGAAAAAAAAAACACACGGTTAAATGTTACGTCCAATTTTTTTTAGAAAAGCAATACGCGATTATAATACTCATTAGATATATACATAAATTCCCTTCAATTATCGTGATATACATGTATTTAAAAAGTAAGACCTACATATAGGGCGTATTGTGACCAATTTAATTGAGGCTTAAGTTGCAAGGTCATATTTTGCACAACTATATGTGTTTGGTTTGCGCCCAAGCAAATAAAAATGCTAAAGCATGTGTATCCCTTCCGTGCAATGCTTTCAACTAAGTTGCAAAATTAATACTTCAATTTTGCAGTTACATGTATCGTCAGACAACTCGAAAGGCATAATGTCCAGTATACGTTTAATACAGACGCATTATGAGACATCTGGAACTGATGACTGTTGAAAACATTGAAGGAAATTGAGAATGTCTAATAACTTCACAATGTTTTCAACTTTATTCAATAATTGTACTTTCATTATTTAAGATTTTCCATATTTTTCGTAGTTTCAAAACTGTTTGCTGTGCAGAGTGTGTGTATCATTCCAAAGAATTTCGATCATTAGATATGATATCAAATTTCGACTAGCCTATCTACGCACGTAAGCAACACTTTCGTTAATCTCCGTAAAGTTTCGTGATTTATCGCTAATTGATCAGATACCGTGATTGGGTATTATAACAATGAACGGCTCAATGAAGAGCCAGTGAAGAGCAATTAGACTAGACTAAAGAAGTATATGGTTAGAATAAAAATGGTTCTATAAATTGGCCTAATTTATTGACACTCGAACCATGATAACATGAACTACACATATTATAACAAACAAAATTAACATAGGAAAATGTATCAAACATAGGTTCGTATAAATTCGATTAAAGGGTAAAATGAGACAGTAGAAAAACTTACAGTATAAAAGACCAACGGATAACAAGTACCAGGATAAAGACTTATAGGATAAATAAGCAACACACAACAAGTAACAGGATAAAAAGCAACGGTTTTAACATCATACAAAACTATAAAAATTAATCTTATTAGACACTTATCAGACGAGTAATGCATATTCTTGAAATTGAAATAATGTTTTTCTCTTTTGATTTATTTATTTATGAGTTATACCATTGTATTATTCCACGTCTCAGTTATTTATAGGTGTAATTAGGGCTGTAACAAATACATTAGGTGGTGAATACGATATGTATCACGAATACAGGGTAACGAATGCGAATATGTATTCACGAATACTGTCATGTATTTAAAAACATGTAAACACAAAAGAAATTATAATTCAGATTTAAGAAAGATTAATGATTGACTGGTAAGTCGAGTATCTTTTCTGACAAATACACTCCAACTAGAACAGTATAAAAGTTAATAACGTATTTGACTTTTTGTCCAAAGACGACATGCTTGTGATCCTCAAAAGATTATAACCTTATTTACTTCAAGTGCTTTGATTTTACAAGAGAGGTAATTGAATTTAATGTAGCTTTTAACTAATTGTTACCCGATGTCATGTATACCAATTTTGATAGTGAGCAATTGAAAGACTCCATTGAGTCTTTTTGGAAATCCGAAACTTTCGAAAACAGCTGACATATTTGGCCTGATGTTCAATATTTTCAATTTTCACGGGATTTGCCTTTTTTTTGTTGTTGAACATTGTCCTAACTTTTCAACTGAATTATATTTCAAAATCAATTAAAAATGCATTTTAAACACACACAAACGTATTTCAAAAATCATAGTAACGAACACAACATCGAATATATAATGAGAAAATGAATAAAAAATATGTCGCAAAGTTAGTGGTCAGCTAGCGCGCTGTTGGGGTGGGGTACTGAATTTGGCCGGAGGTTCAATAATCTCGAGTTCCTCGTTGTTCGCCATTTTTGGTTGACGCGCGTTA
Organism: Serripes groenlandicus; assembly: GCA_031761405.1. NCBI lineage: Eukaryota > Metazoa > Mollusca > Bivalvia > Cardiida > Cardiidae > Serripes > Serripes groenlandicus. The sequence goes on along the minus strand of JASEVX010000030.1, from coordinate 1,337,163 downwards.
GTTTTTGTTTGTTGGGAATTCTCCGACCTTTTCAATCAAATATTATAATTCCAATTTATTTAAAAACTGATTGTAAACACACTAAAACGTATGACAAATACATCGTAGCGAACATAACGTCAAATATATTTTGAAAAAAAAAGTATGTCGTAAAATCAGTGGTCAGCTGTTTTGGCAGGGGTACTTTATAAATATAGCTCTAAATGCGCTATGAAACTGAATAGGATTGCAAGTCTGACAAAAGGTTTGTTATGTTTGTAGATTAATTAAATTGATTTTAATTAGCTCTTACAGATTTGGATTATATTCGTGAATATTCGAATATGAGTGAATCGAAAAACGAATACGATTCGGACAGGCCTGTATTCGATTAATTCGAATATTCGAATGTATCGTTACAGTCCTAGGTGTAATGCATTGTCCGGTTCATCTACTGAGACAAGTTTATTCTACGTTAGATAGTTTGGCTTAAATCTCACATCAATTTTTGTTTATAAATAAATTATATTCTGACTTATTTTGCAGTTTTGCAATGGTTGACCTTGACATTTACAGAGAGTGACATGTGACTTGAGAACTGACATGTATGGCTTTAGATTAAGCATTAAGTATAAATAATTTGTAATTGTTGTTAATATTTATTCTGATATATTTACAAATAATCCTTTAGTGCATCCTTAGGCTATACTTGTAGATAGCTAATTTCAGTAGTAAATATTTAAAGTGAAAACAAAAAAATACATAATTTTGCTATTATTGTAGATATGTGGAATTAAAAAGGTCAAATAAGTTAGGTAACAGAAATCTTTATTGCGAAGGTGGATCAGCACCAGTGCATATATTTGTTGTGTACCGGCGTTAAGCCATCGCGGGTCACCCATCGAGGCACTAACCGCGATGAAATTTGCTTAACTTTACGGAAAAATAATCCACTCTACCAACGTCGCTATAAAATCCGGCTTCCACAGCAAGGCTGTAGAAGTGATATTTATACTTATTTCCCGTTCCCGTTACATTTCTCCCTCTTTTCTCTTGACTGAAAAACTGAACACAAGCAGTATACCAGAGCGGAATCTATGTAACATCACTTGAATACAACGGGGTTTTAATAACAGGAAAATGGGAATATTTTCATGAATGCGAAGTTATTGTGCTAAATGTTGCGATTTAAAGAATATATTAAGGGGGTAAAATTGACACGCAATGCGCAGACAAATGTTTACAATATTTGTTTTAGATCGAGGCCAACATGTTGGGAATTTATTTTTTTCGTTTAACGTTTTTAGTTTAAACAATATTGTATTCAGTAATTTTCAATATACAATTCAATACATAATCAAATTTTCAAGGATTGAAAAGACAGCTACAGCTTATTTTAAATCTCTCCCTTTTTGATACTTGAGCATTTGTACATTTAAACATTGTTGAAAAGATGGTTCCCTAATAGAGTACTGCATTTAGTGTATTATATATATATGCTTTTGTTGTGGTTGTCCTATATTGATAGAAGTACACTGTAAAGTGATTGTTTTCTCCATTCATTGTTATTGGTCTTAAGTATTGTAAAAATGGCTTACAAGAAAGAAGGAAGACAGTTGGATTTGGATGAGGAGGATAATGTAAATGGATTTTCAGATGCAGAATTAAAGATGATGATTAAGAAGACTTGGTTTTCAATCAAAGGCTGGATCTGTAGATGATATCGTCAGATTGACAGAAATGTTCAATCAACTGAGAGGTGTTGATAGAGATCATGCTCCTGTAAAAAAGTTAGATATATATCTGCTGTTAGACAAGATGTCGACCATTATCCTAAATGTTCAATATTTTATGGTGAAGATGGAAGGGGTGAAACCAATTTGGAAACTTTTAGGTATGAAGTTTTGGCTGTCCTGGAAGGGAAAAGAATTTGTAAAGAACAGGGTTTATTTGGAATGAGGAGAGCCTATAAGGGAAGTGCAGCAGATACAGTAAGAAGACTCGGATCAGCTATAAAATTTGATGAAGTAATTATCAAATTCGAAAGCACTTATGGTTCAATGGAAACCAAAGAGAGCATTATGAGGAAATTATACGTAAGTCAACAACAGCCAAAGGAAAATGTCGAATCATTTGCTCCCCGCTTAGAAGAATTGTTTGACAAGGCTGTTTTACACAGTGGTTTAAGGAAGGACTTAAAACACCTGTCTGTTTATCACTGCGACAAAGCAAGTGACTATGATGAATTCAAAATGGTAGTAGCATCCGAAAGGAAGAAAAATGAGGATACAGAGATGAAACAGCTCTTAGATCAAATCAATGAAAGAATTTGGAGAAATGGCAAGCAAGTCAAACGAAACAGGGAAGGAACTGGAATTCTGGTGATAGGAACTGGAATTCTAGTGATAGGAACTGGTGCATTCTGTTTATAGGAACTGGAATTCTAGTGATAGGAACTGGTGCATTCTGTTTATAGGAACTGGAATTCTAGTGATAGGAACTGGTGCATTCTGTTTATAGGAACTGGAATTCTAGTGATAGGAACTGGTGCATTCTGTTTATAGGAACTGGAATTCTAGTGATAGGAACTGGTGCATTCTGTTTATAGGAACTGGAATTCTGGTGATAAAAACAGACGTGGTTAGCAAGGAGGAAATCCACAGCAAAGAGGTACAGGCAGAGGGTCCTATGGTCATACAAGGGCAGAAGATACCTTCACTCCAGAAGGTTTTATCTGCAAACAGAAGGGAATGTTCAGAGGAAATGCCCTATAATCTTTGCTCAGTTAGTGTGCTCCAAGTGCAAACTGAAAGGACACTCATCACAAGAATGCCCAAACTAGTTTGTGCTCCTATTTAGGGATCTGATGGGGGCACATCACCAGAAATATCCTAAACTTATTTGCGATGTTAAAGACGTGAATATTATTTTGGGGAATACAGCCACCAGAGCACTACTTGACACGGGAAGCTGTGTGAGTATTGTTTCTTATTATTTTTATAAACAGAACCTAGGAAACTGTAATATCATGCCCGTTGGAGAAATTTTAAACATTGAGTGTGCTGATTGAGAAAACCCCCGTATACAGTTTATATTGAAACAGAGATCACAGCACATCAAGGTCTTCCAGAGTCAAAACAATTTCCTTGTTTGTTACTGGTAACACCAGATACACAATTTTTAAACAGAATCCAAGTGATTCTAGGAACAAACATCCTACATGAACTCATGAAGGAGTGCAAGAAAGAGTTTGATGAATTGTTTTTACAACTTGCTAACTTGCACACTCCATGGTACCTTAGTCGTAAGCTCAAACTAACTGATTGTCATACGTAAGTTAGACAGCATAAACGGTTTAATTATTATTTATATAAAAGGTATTTTCTTTACATGTATTTAGTATGTTTATTTATTTATTTTTACAGATATAACACACTCTACGTACATCTGGAATATATAGAATAAACTACTTTAACCAATTGAGGAATTCCGCTATACGTTAGTAACAACCCCCATTGGATACATATACATTGAAAAGACTTAACTCTAAGATTGCTGCCTTTCAATAGGAATAGTGGGTAACATTTTACGGGATTTTAACGTAAACAGCGCGGCTGGTGATAGCTGCAACGTGTACTCCAACTTCTTTGAGGCATTCAGCGAACTTGTTGAGACTTTCAAAGCGATATTACAGATACGTGTCTTTTAAGCATTCTTTAAAACCAACTGCTACGGCATCCATGTCACGTTATATTCAGAGGTCGAATGTCCATGAAAGAAGTTGACGAACAGATTTTGAATGTACAGAACAAGAACAGCTCGTATTTTGTTGAATTGATTCCAGACAACGTGAAGACCGCTGTCTGTGACATTCCACTACGTAGTCTCAAGATGGCTGCTACCTTCATTGGTAACAGCACAGCTATCCAGGATTTGTTCAAACAAATCTCTGACAGCTATATGCCGTCGAAAGGCCTTCTTGCATTGGTACACTGCAGAAGATATTGACGAGATGGAATTCACGGAAGCCGAATCCAACATGAATGACTTGGTGTCGGAATACCAGCAATACGGACGCCTACGCCAAAGAAGAAGGAGAGTTCGACGAAGAGGAAGAGGGAGAAGAAGCATAGAGTGTAGTTTGTGCTGTTTGAACCGTGCTATATGAATACAAACCACAGACCATTAACGAACAATATAGATTCAGATATGCCTCTTAGTGCAGAAGTCTCCAAGTAATTTCTGGAAATAACGGATTTAGATGTATACATACTTTTGAAGTTGAAGATATTCCGGGGGAGGAATATAATGCGTGTAACAAGCAATGTCTTTTTTTGCCATATTGGTTTCAATTTAATTGCAGCATAAGGAGCTCATAAATATCCTGTTTCAGGGAAATCGTTTATATAACTGTTACATTGAAAGATTACCAATTATTGTACTCTTCGTACATCTGGAATATATATAGAATAAACAATTTTAACCAACTGAGGAATTCCGTTAGTAACAACCCTCATTGGTTACATATACAGTGAGCAGACTACACTTTAAGATGGCTGCCTTTCAATAGGAATAGTGGGTAACATTTTGCGGGCGTCAACGTAAACAGCACTGCTGGTGATAGCTGCAACGGGTACTCCTACTTCTTTGAGGCATTCAGATAACTTGTTGAGACTTTCAAAGCGATATTGCAGATACGTGTCCGTCATGCATTCTTCAAGACCAACTGCTACGTCTTCCATGTCACGTCCATACGTTCCGCCGTATGTGTAGTAACCTTGGTAAGCAATGCTTATCCTTCTGGCACTGATGTACATGTCCTTACTTCTTACACAAAAGAAACCACCGGCGTTACTAAGTCCGCTCTTTTTGGCAGAAACTATGATAGCATAGATGACTAAACATTTCTCGGCAGATTTCTTTCACAGATTTGTCGCCATAGCCTACCTCCAGTGTTTCTTCTAGTTTATCACAGTCCATGTTTCCGGCAAAGTTATTTCTTTTTCCAACTTCCAGAGAACAGGAATATTTACTTTTTTACAACCTAAATCTTTGAAGATGCGTTCAGTTGTTAGAAAGACGCCATTACAGAGAACAATAGTCCCCTTTCGACCTTCAAACAGTGTAGAACATGTTCAGCACCACGACCTTGGTGCACAGATATAACGTGATGAAATCCAGTAATACGTGTAACGGTGTCTTCCAGGCGTTTAAAACTACTCGAACCTGCATAGCTCTTTTTCTCCAACCATTAGCCCCGCCCACTGGGCTTTACTCATTGCTCCGGCACCGGAATCACTTAGAAGATCTACTGCAATCATGTCAGCATCGAGACCACACACATTGTATTTCGATCGCTTTAATTCTTGAAGGCGCTCTTCTTTAGTTGCCGTACGTATACGCTCTACCATCTTGATTTTTGAATGGCTCGACAATCTACGAATAGATTATAGAATATATTGGATTTAGTCATAAATTGGGTCAAGCCACTGAACACATTATAATTACACATTGTTTATGGTGGGGTTTCTTGATGTTGTTTTTCGTAACAACAACAGGATTTATCAAAGCATTGAAACTGCTGATTACAAGGGACTAACTGCAGATTGCATTTGGACATGGATTTACCGATGCCAAAAGTCTAACAAGAACAATTTACAATAGCACTTTGTTCATGTCAATATATTAAATAGTGTAGGAGTTGAACGTTAAACACTATACCAACAGTATGGGGTCTATCTATATACCAAAATTTGAAACGAATTACTTCCCTTAGTTATGCGCATCTGCTATCTGGGTATTCCCTGTTTACACCTACTGATTAGCAATGGATTTTAGCAGTAATTTTTTTATGCAATTAACACATATACATATCATATCAAAATCACATGAATGTCTCTGCTTAACAATGATAATATTTTGAGATTGCAATTCATATATCAAATGAGAATTAAAATCCTATTTAATCTACATTTTCTACGGCGTGATATAACTAAAATATTGTTAAAAGTGACGTAAAACATCATACCAACAAATTATCATTTTCTTCTAGGGTTTCTAAAGCATAGGTGTCATACCAAAGACTTTAAAAAAAGGTAGCAATGGCTGCCCTTTTTGGTGATCAGGGTTGCGGGATTTGCATTACGACTGACTCGCTGTTGTCAGGATAAATGGACCAGTAGTACTGGTACAGTTAAGAACATCATGAAATTGACAATCTGAGCGGAACGTGATTGGATCGTGAGCGTGATTGGAACGAAGTTGGAACGCTTTATGAGCGGAACGGAATTTTGCGCTCTGAACGAAACAATCATAATGATTGCAAAAATCCAATCATTCGCTCGTTGAACGGTTGCAACAACTATCCGATAATTATTTTACGAAATTATTTTATTAACCCTTTACTGGATAGCCCAACTGCCCATTTACCTATATTATCTCCATATATAGGCATCTATTTGATAAACCAATAGTCAATAAACTACTGATAAAAGCCTGTACACTATTTCCATACAGGGTATTGGGAAAATCATAAGAATTTGACACCTGTCCTAATTAAACCCAACTATCTGTATAAAATATTGTAACTACCTTTTATATGTCAGTATAAACATTCTGGGAAATTAAATTACCTTTACATTGGTGTAAAATACACTATTTCAGCATGAAAAGAACTGAAGTAAAACAGGAGACGAAAGCAGGGCAATTTTATTTTTTATTTTTTTCTTGAAAATGATGAATGTATTTTGCTCATGTCTACCTTTTCAAATATTGTTATTGCGGAAAAATAACAAGTGAAATTTCCCCAGAATATAACAACAGCAATTTCAAGTTTAATGTTTTAAAGCCAGATACTCCGTAAAGGAAATATGTCTTAATTTCTACGAAGTTTTCAAAAGTCAACTCTGTGACATACAGGAGTAAAATTAGTAAAACTTAATGGAGAAATCACCCATCTTCCTGTCATGATTCAAAGTCGAAATCACGAGAATAAATGTTAAAACATCCCATATAAATATTTTGAATGTCTAATGTCCTTACGTTTTCATTTCTAACTATTTCCTTTTTGAAGAAATAGATCGGCAATAGAAAATTGTTAACCCAAAAAAAAGTCGAATGTAAACACATGTTTGCGTATTTTCCCGTATTCTCAAGGACGATTTAGTTCTTTGTTTACTTACCCTTGGTTGTTGAAACTCATTATACCAAGCTCCTATAGAGAAATGATTGTTGTCGGAAGAAGAACAATCATCGGAAACAACTTCCAGATCAGAAATATCTGATTAAATGTCAGACGGGGTAAAGCCAAAAAAAAAAATACAGCTTCAGTTTTGCGGAAGTGTCATAACTGCACCCGTAAATGACCCATTTTATTGCCCTTCTGATTTACTAGATCAATCAATCAAAGACCCGCCGGTATTGTGTAGATGAAAACAATAACCACTTATGTCAGCTGTTCATCCCTTTCCCCATTACAACAAATCACAGCAAACGATTGTGAAAATGTTCAGACAAAAATAAAGAAAATCTATAAAAAAGGAAAGTATAATTACTGAATTAATTCAAATCATTGTGGCAATAGTTATCTATTAAATTTAATGCATTTAGGCTTTCTCCTTTTGCTGCAATGTTTACTCGTCAGCTTTAGTTGCGTCAATATGAATCTACATCTGTGAAAGAGGTATTTCCCAGTAGCTTACTTGATTGTCAAAACTGGTATACACCGGAAATGTGATCGGTCAAACAAAGAACCGACTTTGCACGTGTGAGTAAACCCTTTCCTCTTTCAACAATTATGCCGACGAAATTAAAAACATCTTGACAAAAAATTCAAACTATTTAACCCTTTCTCACGTATAGACAATTTCTACAGCAGAAGAATAGATTTATACAGGGTTGCTTCATTGTGTTTGCATGGGATCATAACATTGTGAGCAATTTTTTCTCGTTTTAAATGTCATCTGCTCCAGATTTATTTAATATGAAGAAAGGGAGAAATGAAGCCCTGTTGTCAAGGTCATGTTTACTGCATGCGTCAGTAATTTTCCATTTGATCTGGGTTGCACGTGGTTTACACATAATAATACCGTGTCAAATGAAAACCCGCCTTCCGATAGTTGGGAATATTCAGATCAATATGCTCTTCTGTTAAGACTGATTAGGATCATCACTGTTCGTAAATCGTCTCATAACAATTATCGAAGTCTTTTGAGAACAGTTATGATCAAACGCCGGCATTACAATTAAATAAATTGATACCAGCTGTTATAAGATTTGGAACAAAACTGATTGCCTATTTTTATGTGTCGCGACTCAATCTGTATATGGTGCATAATGGTAATTTTAGAAAACCCTTGTGAAATAATTAAAATTTACAATTACAAATGGAAACGGATATTATCATATGGATATTTTTCATAGGAACAAGGTATTTTCAAGCTTATCATTTCCCGACGCATTTCATTCAACCTGGGTACTGAATTTTTAAACACTATACATGTTTGGACGCTTTTTACTTAACTTTATATAGTAACACTATGATTTAAAGTATGAGATCCCTTTGTAAATAAACAAATTGTATTGTGATACACTTTTGGAGGACCTATTCACACGATAAATATACTTTTGAAGCATTCAAACTCCAAAGGTGTCGAAAAGCGTTTACATTGAAATCGATTAGAATCGATTAGGGTCGTCGAAAACCGTTTATATTGAAATCGATTAGGGTTTTCGAAAATCGTTTATATTGAGATCGTGTATGAAAGCGTTTATATCCGGTGAAGGGTTAAAAGTCATATTTGTATACTAAACTTTTGTTTTATAAGACACTCAAGTATCCGATTGAATTAGAATGTAACAAATATTATTAATATGATCATTTTCGTAATACGATTTGTTGTTGATATTTAGGGTTAAGTAAAAAAAAATATAAACGAAACGAAATTAATTTAAGCCAATCAAATCGTTGAACGGATTTTGATCGAAAAAAAGCGTTCCGAGTGAGCGTAAAAAAGCGTTCAATCTGAACGGAACGGAAAAAAGCAATCACAATGTTATGAATGAGTGAACGCTTCGAGAGCGGATTGGAACGTGAGCGGAGCGGAACGGAACGGAATGGAGCGGAGCGTGAACGGTTAATTTGTCAATTTCAAGATGTTCTTAACTGTAACTTACCCAGGAAACGCCGTGATATATCTAAACAATTGTTAAAAACAGCGTTAAATATCAATCAATCAACCAATCAATCAATATCAATCTTAAGAATGGGTGAAAAATAAAAAAAAAAAGATTTTTGAATTTGTTATAAATCCCAACATTTTGATGAGTTGGTTGCAGAAGTGACAATGAACGTTTGCACGAATGGTATGACGAATCGAACCATTGTCTCCCGCGTACCAAGCGCAGATGCTAACCTCTGTACCAGCCTGACTATTTCATCGTATCGAGTAAGTTTATATAATTCAATATTTGGCATACATATGATTTGTTACTAAAAATTCATTCACAGACATCATCGTTACATGTATTTCCACGAATTCATTTGTTGACAGCGTAGAAAGACATTTTTCAATACAGTTCCTTTGTTTCAACAGCACATTTCTTTGGGGTCCTTTAAAAAGCGTAGGTGATGTCAAATCCAATCCATTTCCGATTGATATCCCAACAAGTTATCCCATTTTATTCTTTTAATGACGGACTAATTGGAGGTACGATATTTAAGGGATTGGTACGTTGGAACTAGACATTTATTATCTTAAAAAACACAAGATAGATGTTATTTACTGTTCATTCTCATGACACTTATGACATTTCTATTTATTGGATATTAAGGACCATGGGAGAATGGCCTGCGTATCTCGGTTGCAAGAACTTGTGATCAGAATGGCTATAAAACGATAAGGATATTGGTACATATTGCTTGGACTGCTATCGTTTTGCAAACACCAAACTCTCATGACATTGTAAATCTTTACCATATGTGCGGTCTTTGAAGAATTTGAAATGACGAGTTAACGAGTTTGTACTTTCACGAGGAAACACCAGTATAGACGATCGTCTCTGTGTGTTTTAACCCTTTCCCTCATAAAGACGCTTTCTGACGCCTCTGCAGCAGACGGCTTTTTGAAACCATTTGACACAATGTTTCAATGTCATTAATGGAGATGATTCATATTTTTGCAAAGATGTTTTCAAAGACGTCCGCTGCGGATTTGTTGTATGTGGGACAGGGTTAATACGTCAATAGTAGTAGTTAACCTCGTCTGTATAGATCTAGGTCACCTTCTTTATCCTATGTAAGCCGCCATTTTGTTTTGGGTGGAGGGACTTTTCGAGGTGCAGGCAGATATCGAGAGCGCAGGAGCGTGACCTAGATCCTTTAAGCAGACGAAATTCGCAGGTCATATGTGAGCAGACGACACTCCGTTTGAATAACAGATGGTTATGATGGTAGTGATTTTAAATAGGACGCTGATATAAACCCTCTCTCTCTCTATTTCTCTCTTTCTCTATGTCCTAGTTATACTAGGCAATATCTAAGGCTTACATATACTGAATACTTTAATGTTAAAAATCCTTAAAGTATCGCCAACGGACTGAACTGGACCAAACCAGTTTTGGCTGGTCGAGTAAATATGCCGAGACATGTTTCTGCGTGTTGCAAAGATTATAAGTACACTATTTTTTTGTCAATATTGTGTCATTCATCAGCAAGCCTTCGTCAGGTTTACGTCGCTTTAACTCAACGCTCCAGTTAGCACCAGGTAAGTGTTTATAAAAAATATTTTATCTCAAATGCGCCACGCTTTAAAAAAGTAAGCTGTAATGTTCTCTATTTCCACTTTTCTAGAGGCGTACTCGCTCAGGTGTTTCAACCATCAGCCAATCAAATCGCAGCTTGATTTTTGTCGCTATACCACCGCAGTTGGTGACAAGTAGTCAACGCGTCCACATCGCTTTAATAGCTAGTACACCTTTCTTATACTACAGTATACAGGGTTTAAAATATTTAATTCGCATATTGGTAGCAGACGAAGTTTAAATGCGTAGTATATTTTACTGTAGAAGTCGACGATAGTACGGGCAATGAAGCGTATAAGGTAGTGTATAGCAGCCGTTTTAACCCTCTGGGTAGTGGTTTAAAAAGCGACTTTTAAATGCTGGCACGCGACTCATTTATAAACTATTTGGAAGTGTGGGAAATAAAAACAGAGACAGTCGGTTTACATACAACCCTTTTTATTTTCTAGATACATGGATTATATATACAGTTCATATACAGGGTTATTTTTAATCTCAGTAAAATGGCAAAAGAACAAATATACAAGTACATAGTTAAACACAGGCTATTTACAGATGAAACATGACTGCATCTATTCCATGTCACTCTTTTTGATCCACGTGTTAAATTTACTTGGATAGTATTTCCATTTGACAAACACTTGCTTATTGTTTTTTCGTCCTCTGGTTTTAAGTATTTTCTCCACTTTCCAGGTTTGATCAGGGTCTATGTTTATTTTCTGAAGTTCACTTTGGTAAAATGTTCCTTTGATGTCGTCCTCTTGTAAATCACGGAGTCGGTAGATAGGCAGCCGTCCTCTGTAGTAGCGTTTATGAACTCGAAACACTTCACCACTGTAGGTCTCATCATAGGCCCGAGTAAAGACAGTTTTCAGATGACTTATGCGCACAAAATCGCCCACTTTGTACTCGAATGGCTTTAATGTTGGAAAGGATTTAACCCTTTTCTCTTGCTGTGAGAAGTACGTAGATAAGCGTGCTTCTTCTTCGTTGGTGTCTTTGACACTTGCCGGTGCCATTCCAATAGTCCTGTGAAACGTTCTGTTATAGCTGTCTGCAAATTGCTGAAGGAATGGTATATATGTATAGTCCTCTTTAAAGGTAAACCATCGTCTTAGCCTCATTTTGATTGTGAGAATGGCTCGCTCCGATATTGAGGCCTTTGTTTCATTCTGGGTGGGGAAATACTTGATATCATGCTGTTTCATCAGAGACTGGACTTTCTTGGCACGGAATTCTTGACCTGAAAAATATACGATCTCAGTGAAAACCTCTTAAAGCACATTTTATCATAAATAACTTAAATTACTATCATTTTCAATTGGCTACACTTACTAGCACCGATGCAAATATGATTAGATTATCTAATATGGCGGAATTGTACTCACCTTTATCGGTCATGAGCTTCCCTGGTGTTCGTCCGGATGATGTAAATATTTCGTCAAAGGCTTCAGCCACCATCTCGCCCGTCTTCCGTTTCAAAGGTCGTAACCAGACGTACTTGGAAAAGGTGTCGATGACCAGTAAAATATACTTGTAATTTTCATTCTGATCGGCATATTTTACCATATCCATAAGATCGCACATCCACAAATCATCTATTCCAGCACTAATCACGTGGTTTCGTTGAAATCGTCTTCTCACCGGTTTATGAAGACTGTATGTGTCTTGATTGTGGAGGAATTTCCTTATTCTGTGCATGCCAATGTTGTATCTCCCCTTTTCCTGAACCGCTTTGTATAACTTTTGTGGACCCGCAAAACTGGCCGGGTGCTGGGGGTCATAATAAATAGTCTTTAAATAATCCTCCCACGGTGCCATGTCTGCTCACGCTTAATGTCATACACGAACTGAGTATTGTATAGTACCGTTCCCTCATTTATATGTCATCGTCTGTGTCACCGCCTTCGTCATCGCTGTTCCGTTCATCGTCTGAGACTTTTATATCGAAGAGGTCTTCAAACTGGGGTTTATATTTCCTCAATACCCTTTTCACAGCCGAGGGTAGTGCCACGCCTTTGACAATGAGAGCCTGGATCTGTCGCAGTACTGTCTGATGCGCAGCGTTGTTCCGTAGTGGGAGCCAATAGGTCTCCAATAAAGTGCTGTATCGACTGAAGAGGTTTTTCTCTTCATAGGGTTTGACACGCTCCTCCGCCATGTCCGAGGCCTCTTCTTTAGAGTCCCCTTGAGAAACATATCGGTCGTACAGCTCATCGTAACGGTGTCTGCCCTCCTTCTTAGCTAAACGCCACAACTGAAGGTATCCTTCATTGTCTTCCACTGATTCCGTGGATTCGGATTCAATCTCTTCCAGTTTACGCTTTTTTGTAGGTGCGTCTTGACTCTCGGAACACCAGCCCCGTTTCACGTGTCTCTGTACGTCGTGCGCTGTATCAAAAAGCAATCCACAGTCATCGCAGGCATTCATTTTGTCAGACATGATTGTGTCTTGCTGCTCTACGTCGATGTTGACAGTGTGAACTCCGACAGAAGAATGACTCGCAGCCGGGGGTGTGCCTTCTTTTATAGTCAGTGGAAGCATATCTGGCTCCTGATTGGTTAATACTGTGCCTTTTTCATCCTGCCACACGACCCTAGGCTTGAGTCGTTCATGCTCTGGGGTATATGGCTTCAGATCCATCAACAAAGGACTGTAAGGTTGCTTGGTCGCCTTGGTGAACGCGTTCATGAAGATCTCGCTGCGCCCGGGGTACATTTGCCGAGCCAACGACATGACCGCTTGGCTGTCCACGGGATTCTTGAAGATAACCAAATAGTGACAATTTCTCCTCTGGGTTGGGTCCTTGGTCCCAAATACGTTCTGGTTGATTCCAATCACAGAGAGTGATCGGTGGTGAGACCCCTCTGTATATAAGCCCGTAATGCGTTTATCCTTGCCAGCTTCAGAAAACAAATCGTCGATGACCAGGAGGTTGTTGACTGTCAGATCAAAGAAGTCGTCGTCATCCAAGTCGCCAGGAATACCTTGTATAAAGTCAACTTTGGGTGTCACTGTCGACTGAATAACAGCATAGAGGGGTTGCCATCGCTTATACAGCCATACGATTCTCTGTATACTAGGTTGAACTCTACCGTTATGGTGTTGTAACAGGTCTTTCACAAATGTAGTTTTCCCACAGGCTGAAAGCATAAGAAAAAATACGTTTTTAAAACGTGTTATAAATCACCTGCACTAGCAAGTAGTTGTTACAAATAGTATATTTTAACACATATTCAATAAATGATACTAGCAAGTAACTATTACAAATACAATCTGGTAAAATTGTGATACTAGCTAGTAGCAATTTACAAACCAGTTTAGAAGAAAGATTAACAAAGTACCTGTAGGTCCTGAGATCATCATGGTAAAAGGGTGGTGTAATAGCATAGCCTTATCGCTCTGTGCTCCCAGTGGCGCTCCTGGTGCTCCTCCTAAATGCGCTCCTGGTGGAGGAGGAGGCGCTCCCTGTGCTTCATGAGGAGGAGGAGGAGGAGGCGCTCCCTGTGCTTCATGAGGAGGAGGAGGAGGAGGAGGAGGAGGAGGAGGAGGAGGAGGATACGCTCCATTGATTCTGCCATGCGTCTGCTTCCAATGTCTTGACATGTTATCACTCCGTGTGAATCCTTTGTAACACCCTGAACACTTATACATGTTATCCTAATGGAGGTCGGCTACCAAATGATCATATAGGGGGTCTGTAGTCATGTTATAAGTCTAGGTACATACTGTCAGCCAATCAGAATACATTATAGTACCAGTCATGCGCAGTTGCGTTTAATATGTCTTTATATAAGGATCATTCGCTAGCTCTTATCATTTGACTTCAGATCGACAAGGAGGAAAGACGAACCGCATTCTTGAACAAAAGGGAAATTTTAGAAGCCTCTGCACAGTGAGTATTTTCTTAGTCTCGCCTGGCTTTTTCTTAGTCTCACCTGGCTTTTTCTTAGTCTCGCCTGGCTTTTTCTTAGTCTCGCTTGGCGCTTGAAATATCTAGACATTTTGTTTTGTTTTTATTTATAAAGTGTAAACGTACAGAACGCATATATTGAAAATGGCATACTAGTTGATCATCGCTATGTTGGCTTTCAATTATTTTTCTTTTTATTCTATTTGCATTCAGAGCGGACATGGCTTGCCAGTGTGAACAATGTGGGGCTAGCTTTTCCAAGCTGAGTCAGCTTAAACAGCACCAACGGACAGAAGACCATTGGGGGAAATATCCCTGTGGTGTATGTGGAAAAGTCTTCAGTAGAGCAGACAACTTAGAGCGACATAAGAAGAAACACGAGGCTGAAAATAATTTGCATTGTAATCATTGTGGCCAGGTTTTCACTAGGGCAGACAGTTTACGCCGCCATCAACTCTTTAAGCATCAAGTTGGAAGTGGAAAAAAGAGACCGGTTAATGATACGGAAGAAGGGCCAGTGGTAAAAAGGCTGAAGAAAGGCGACGACCTTCAACAGTTTTACCGTCTACAAAAAATCAGAGAACAGCGAATGGAGAAGTTCAGAACTAAGGCCACCACCTTTAAAGTCCACATCAAGGATCTGGATGTGACGGAAGATGTGCTGACGACACTAAAAATATTGTTTCAGTCCATCTTCAAAGATTTGACCAGAGGTACTAAGTCAAAAGACTTAGTGAGACTGACGGTACAGAGTCCTTCCCTGGACTATCCCATCGTTTTTCCGTTCATGGAGGTGACCGAACTGTCACCAGATAGATTCATGGCGGAGATTGAACGTGTACTCCAGTCAAACGAAGATTTTGTCATTGACGAGTCGTTAATCTTTGAAGTGACTCTGGTGGATATGCCTAACGGTGGTGCTGGGAAAAGGTGTAAATTTGTGAACACTGATAAGTTTTTACATGACAAAAGATGTATCATCCAAGTAAAGAATGAGGACGATTTGTGTTGCGCTCGGGCTATTGTTACTGCTATAGCGAAATTGGATAAGCATGAAAAATGGAACAGCATATGACTGGGAAAAGCATTGCAAGAAGAACTGGCAAAACAGCTTCACGAGAGAGCATGCGTCGCAATCGGAAAATGCGGTGTAGCAGAGATCAAAAAGTTTCAAGACGTGCTACCAGAATATCAGCTTCACGTCCTATCCAAGAACCATTTCAATGCCATTATCTACAATGGACCAGAGGCTGAGAAGAAGATATACTTATACCACCATGATGACCATTATGATGTTATCACCAGCATGGCTGCTTTCCTTGCTAGGAGCTACTTCTGTACAAAATGCAACACAGGTTATGATCATCAAGAAGACCATAAATGTAACAACGTATGTCACGCTTGTCGCAAAGTTCACGAACCATCTGAAGGCCACTGGATCCAATGTGAGATCTGTCATCGATTCTTTCGCGGATCAAAATGCTTCGACCTCCATAAAAAGACGACTGTGATGGGAAATTCGACATGTAAAAAGATATGTCGATGTCAAGATTGTGGAAAGACAGTGAACAAGAAACTTGACAAAAACCACAAGTGTGGCCAGATTTATTGCAACACATGTAAAGAGTTTTTCCCAGAAGACCATCGCTGTTACATGCTACCGGAAGAAAAGAATTTTGAACAACCCATGTCAATAGAAGAGGAAATCATCGACGAGGTTGAACATGCCAAGACATTCATCTTTTTTGACTTTGAATGCACACAGGACGATTTGATACAATGTGACCAAATATACAAGCCTGACGTGTACGGGAAGTGTACAAACTGTTTGAAGGCCAACTGTGGGGCATACGAGCACATGCCCAATCTGTGTGTGGCGCAAAAAGTATGTACAGTATGTATGGATAAAGAAATGACATGTGACAACTGTGGTCAAAGGGAACGTGTCTTTGCAGGTGACAACACATTGGATACATTTTGTCAATGGCTCTTTTCTGAAGAGAACTATGACACTACAGTGCTTTGTCATAATTTCCAGGGCTATGATTCCTATCCTGTTCTGCAATATTTGTACAAACATGCAATACTTCCGACTATCATTCCAAATGGCGCCAAAATCATGTGTCTGACTGTGCCTTTCTGTAAAATCAAGATGATCGACTCCATCAATTTCTTGCCCCAGGCCTTGGCGACATTACCAGAGATGTTTGGTTTTGATGAACTCAAAAAGGGATATTTCCCTCATTTGTTTAATCGGAAGGAAAATCAAAGCGTAGTAAGGGAGACCTTGCCAGACGTAACTTACTACAATCCAGACAGCATGAAATCTGACGCTCGAAAAACATTTTTGAATTGGTATGAAAAACACAAAAATGAGCACTTTGACTTTCAAGCCGAACTTTTGGGGTACTGCCGATCAGATGTCGATATTTCGAGACGCTGCGCTTTAAAATTTAGGGAGGAATTTATAGCCATTACGACCATTGATCCTTTCGAGCGCTGCATTACAATAGCCTCTGCTTGCAATCTTGTCTTTAGAACGAATTTCCTTGAGCCTGAAACCATTGCACTGATTCCTCATCATGGTTACAATCCTGAACAAACGCAGTCAATCAAAGCCATTCAATGGATTAAATATGTGTCACATGTTCAAGGTCATAGAATACAACATGCGAAAAACGGGGGAGAAAAGGCCATTGGTCCTTATCAGGTTGATGGATACTATGAGACGGACGATGGGGAAAGGATAGTTTTGGAATTCCATGGGGACTTTTGGCATGGTAATCCTGTCAGATACTCTAGATCTACAGTAAATCCAGTCAATCAAATGACTATGGGGGAGCTCTTTGACAAAACATTAGAAAAGAGACAGTACTTAGAACAGCAGGGTTACACATACATGTGCATCTGGGAATCCGATTTTGACCAACAATGTCAGAAAAGTCCTCAAATGAGAACTTTTGTGGAACTTCTCGACATGGTCACTCCGGTAGAACCCCGTGATGCCTTCTATGGTGGCCGTACAGAGGCGTACACTTTGTACAAAGAGGCTTCTCTAGACGAAGACATTGATTATTATGACGTGACTTCTCTATATCCATGGGTCAATAAGACGGGTAAAATTCCTTTAGGTCATCCTGAAATCATTACAGAAGACTTTAGAGACCTAAGTGAATACGAAGGCCTGGTCAAGTGTAAAGTCCTTCCGCCGAAATCTCTGTTCCACCCCGTTCTCCCGAGTAAAATGAACGGCAAGTTATTGTTTCATCTGTGCAAACTATGTGCAGAGAATAAACAACAAACGCCTTGCACGCATACCGAGAATGAGAGAGCCTGTGTGGGCACATGGGTGACTGACGAGGTGAAAAAAGCTATCCAAATGGGGTATAAGGTTTTGGCACTCTATGAAGTTTGGCATTTTGACCACATATCACAATATGATCCTGACACCATGACCGGGGGTCTGTTTACGGGGTACGTTAACACCTTCCTCAAACTTAAACAGGAAGCCAGTGGATGGCCCGACTGGTGCAAGACGGAAGACGACAAACAAACTTATATTGATCTCTATGCACAAAAAGAAGGAATTAAGCTAGATTATCATAGGATCAAAAAGAACCCTGGTTTGAGAGCTCTAGCCAAACTCATGCTGAATTCGTTTTGGGGCAAATTCGGTCAAAGGTCAAACATGCAACAGGTGGATATTGTTGAAGACCCCCAGTTATACTTTGACAAATTAACTTCAGATCGCGAAGAAGTGACTGTTGTGAATTTTGTATCTGACGAAGCCGTAGAAATGCGCTGGAAATGCAAAGAGGATTTTGTTGAGGCCAATTGCAAAACTAATGTAGTCATTGCGGCTTACACAACCAGCCAGGCTCGGTTAAAATTATACACGTATTTAGAAAACCTAGGACCCCGTGCCTTGTATGCAGACACCGACTCGGTAATTTTTACTTCTAAAGGTGAGGAACCCAAACCTTCATTGGGGGATTATTTGGGCGACTTGACGGACGAAGTTCCCCACAATCGTATACAAAATTTCGTGACTGGAGGACCAAAGAACTACGGTTACAAACTACAGCAGCCAGACAAAAATGGTAGACAAATGCATTGCAAAGTCAGGGGTATCACTCTCAATTACAAAAACATGTTCAATGTCAACTACGAGGTACTCAAAAACTTTGTCACAAAACGCCCAGATGCCTCGGTATCAGTAGTGAATGCCCACAAAATCTCGAGAAACAGAGACAATGCTCAGTTAGTCACTACATGTGAACGCAAAGAATACAAATTGGTATTTGACAAACGCGTCATTCGTGAAAATTTTACATCCTATCCGTATGGTTATTGAATAAACACAAAAGTGTGTATAGTGTACAGAACAGACTGATTTTATATGAATGTGTATCTATTGTATTACCTTTTTTTTATGATGTTCAAACTGTTTGAAAATGTATTGTACATATTTGTACTTAAATGAAAAAAAAATAAAATGTTTACTCTTTTTTATCTGTTCAAACGAGAGAAAGATAGCGAGAGAGAGACTAAACCCTGTTGGTTTTGTATACAGGCTAAGGAGATACGCCTGAGCACTGTTGTATAAAGTGTCGTCTGCCAGAAAAGCTGTCTATCGTGAGTGTCTACACATACTATCCCCCATGGTCTGGTTAGGGTCCTGATCCTTTTTGAGGTCATAGTGGACTCCCTGATCTCTAAATAAAGAGTCACCACGATTGTGAACAAATTGCGGAATGCTGTTCAATCTTGTTTTGACTGACACGCTTCGATGGTGTTCAGTATACTACCTGTCCGACCTAAAACGTGTCGTCCGCTATCTCGCGCTAAATATAGATGAGCCCAAGGTTACGGTCCGATGCGCCCGAAAATTCCCTCCACCCAAAACAAAATGGCGGCTTACATAGGATAAAGAAGGTGACCTAGATCTATACAGACGAGGTTAACTACTAATAGTGAAGCCAGTGAGCATTGCTTGATTCCGAGTTATGTATAATTTCCAACTCGCGTTATTTTTATCGTCGATATCACGTTTCACTTTACGTGTTTAAAGTTCATGTACTCGTAATTATTGAACGCCTTTACTGCCTTAGTACAGTACAGCTCAAGGGGGATTTCCCAAAAACCCTCACCCCCGCGGGATGATAAGGCAGCCCCACCGCGTTCCCGCTCACCTGTACGCAGAGTTTCCCCTACAATAACCCGGCGGTCCCGCGGGGTTTGATCATTCAACTATTAAATCCGCGGAGGGAAATCCGATAACGATTTATGACGTCACGATGATTGACAGCTGTGATTAAGACAGCCCCACGGCGTTCCCGCTCATCTGTATGCAGGTTTCCCCTACAATAACCCCGCGCTCCCGCGGAATTTCATCATCTATCAAACGGTAGTCAGTACACAACATCACACTGTTGGAGTAAATTGTTTTTAAATCAATAGGGATATCCTATTCAGTAAGCCAGACGCGACATGTAACATTAGCCCATCTGTAATGCGATCAAAACAAGTGAACGTCAATTATTACTTTCAATTAATAGGTGTTAAAACCATGTCGACAATCTTAGTTGTTTGGTATTAGTATGTTATGGTTAATCACATATGCTGTCGGCTTTATGAAGTTTGATAAGTTTGATAAGTTTATTCATTCAAATTCCTTTAGGCTTTCAGCCCATGAGGATACATGTTATATACACTGCTGACTGACAGTAACACAGCAGAGAAAATAAACATACATACATATTTATAAAGTTCCTGGTGGCGAAATATAAGTAATGTTTTCATAAGTTTGTTTTTAACCGCCGTCAACATCTTCGCTTGGAGATATTTGAAAAATGAAAAGAAAATAGACAGTTACAACAATAACAATGTGACAAGAAGAGAAACCGCCTATTTGGACCAGTTCTCCTCTTTTCACAATGTCCCTATATCAGCAATGTTTGATTTATATACATGAAGCATTCATGTCTCATAAATTCACAAATCAATTCCACCACCCGGTGTCATATGTCCTCTCCTATTAATATCGGCGAATCTTTGATTGACGGATCTGTTTTCTGGCCGATAAGTCAGACAAGAAATAAAATGATAACCAGTGTAACTGGACGCTTGTTAATGAGAATCGCATTGTTTAATTCACAATACTCGCATTTGGTGCGGTTTTGAATATGGAAACTTATACCCAACATTGACTGGAAAGATGAGGAAGTTCAATGCTGTGTTGTCGTCTATATGTTTTCCCTTTCTCACTAACAGAGGCTTTCTTACGCAGCTACAGAAGACGATTTGGAAACATTGTGACAAAAGACGAAGTTGTCGCGATAGTTTCAATCTTATTCAATAATTGTATTTTCGTTCATAAAGTTTCCATATGTTTGCCTATAAGTTTGCAAATTGACTACTGCTGATTTGTTGCATGTGGAAAATGGTTAATAAGAATAGCATTCCTCTCAGTGGCATAATACAACTTAGTTGTATTGGATGTGCATGTAATGTAATTCAGAAAATATATGTTTCTGTATTATATGTAGACGTTTTGAATGTCGTCTGCTGCGGATATATCATATGTTGGAAAGGGGGGGTTAAAGAAAAAATAAAAAGATGAGCGCTTGTTAGCTGATCGTGTAATGATCTTATCAAGTTAACCCCTTTCCAACAAACACCAAGTTGACGACTTTTAAAACACTTTGTCAATCATTATTTTCAGCCCTGTCTCCATTTGCCACAATGCGCTTTCTGACCCTTATCAGCAGAAGAGTTGCGAACACAGTGTTCCCGTCCGCCACAATGTTGTCTACTTGATTCACATAGTGCTAAAGAGTGGAATTACACTTGTTTTTTCCTCCTATGGTCTTTTCTTAGAAGAACCTTCTTTGTCTACTTTTCGTCTTAGTCCCTCGTTTATGCGGCTCACGATGGTGTCTTCTCAAACAGATGTGTTACCTGCAGCGGGGTAAAAGGCTTTGACATATCTTCTGATGATGTTTTTCCTTACCGAGTCTAGCTCCTCCTTAATCTTCGGCCAGTTCTCCTACTCATGCATTTCCTGGTTTTCTCACATCAGTACTCCACACAACAATCTTCCCAAGCAACTGGCTGCATTTTCACATATACTTAGCCCGTTGGTGGTAAATATAGTTCAGAACGGCAGATATTTTAAAAATCATTTATTTCAAGTCACTCTTTTACACGATGCTTAATAACGCACAGTTAATAAAAATGCGCTTGTTTTTTCAGGAATTATCTTTATACATATAAAACCACGATAAACATGAAAACAGTAAAAGATAAAATACACCTTTATTATAGTAGCGTATGGGTAGATAGTGTGCAAAACGTCCCGAAACTAAGAACATACATCAAGTTTAAGACCGAATTCAAAACTGAGAGTTATGTTATGTTTAATCTGACAAAATGTGAGCGTTCAATGCTAGCCCAATTTAGGTGTGGGATTCTCCCCCTTAGAATCGAGACAGGGCGGTATATTGGAGAGCACCCCGAGGAACGACTTTGTAATATGTGCGAAACAGATTCAGTTGAAGATGAAACTCATTTTCTAATAAACTGTGAATTTTATAAACATATTCGTTTAGAAATATTTGAAGACCAATTCAATGATGCTACATTTAACCAGTTAAGGAATCATCATAAAATGAGATACCTTATGAACAATCATCCTCGTAAATGCGCTAAATTTATTGTAAAGGGTTATCGAAAGAGAAGATCAGCCATGTATCATAACTAATCTGATTGGTGTTTACCTTCCCTTTATTAGACTCTGAAATAGAAACCTGTCTTGCGAAAACACGTCATGCCTCAGTGATTAACCGCGAATACCTATTTCGTTTCGTTGAAATGAAATTGGCTCTCGCGTTTAACGACAACGTTTTTATGTGTATCGAAAACAGCACATAGCTCTCAACTTATTATGACCAAGGGATCAACTACGTCTGAAAACACCGCATAACTTATGAACATACCGTAGAGTTCTTCACTGTGAAAGGGTAGTTTTCTTATAGTCACTGCTTAAGAAAAATGCTGACTCCCTTGATTACGACGTTTTCAAAGTGTCTACATTCAGCAAGTTTCTCTGAAAACATCTGATATTAAACTTAGCGACTGCGGATTATAAATAATGTGATGTGTTATGACTTTATATCATTATATGTAAATATGTATATACGTATACACATATAGGTGACTTATAGACCCAAAGGGCCGGGTGTGATCATTTTTGTTTTTTATATAATACTGTTAATCATAATATGTTTCACACATGTCACTTTAATAAACAATTTCCTATCTTATCTTATCTTATAATATTGTCACGCTGATTAACCAACCTACTTTTGAGATATATCACACTTTAATACGGATTAAGATAAAGTGGCTGTTTATTACAACACATGTCAACCCTTTACCCAGACTTTCTGTAGATGACTTTCAACTGTATTTCAGTTAGATCATGGTATTGTATTGTTAAGTTACCAATACTAACGATTTTATTTACCCTGACACGATAACATATATTTTACCGCATCTATTAGCGCGTAGGATGGAACCCATTAATACTTTTTTTAGAGTGTTTGGTATGCCGGGAAACTATTGTGCCCTTTTACCACATACAGACGCTGTCGACGCCTCTACAGCAGATGACTTATGAAAACATCGTGACAAAATGTAACATTTCTCATGTTATCACCATGTTTTCAACTTTATTAAATATTGATTCATTCATTGGGGCTTAACGCGGTTTTCAACTATTATTCAGTATATCACGCGTGCCAGTTCACGTAATTAAGCTACCAGTTCTTCTTACAACATACATCAAAAGTAGCTGGCTGCTTTTCCAAATTGACTGTTAGCCCATTGGTGAAACACGAGTGACGTTTCGTCAAACTTCGAAAATGTTGGCGGAGCTGGTATTCGAACTCACAAGCCTTGGATTTACAGCCTGCGTCGCTACCGACTGAGTTATCGGGGCTCAATAATATAGCTTCTATTTATTGTAATATCACGAAGTTTTGCGTAGATATTTTATATGTCGTCTGCTGCATACATGTATATCAAGTATACATATTCATTGAGCGTGGCGATCACGCACCGGTTTATGATGTAACTTGGATTTGTTTACGATAGTCGACGTATCAGATGGCAATTTTAAGATACACCAGATTTTTCCATGACGTTTTATTTTACTGTATGCATATCTAAACGAAGTTCACTATGCACAGGTACAAAATATAACCTATAAATGAGGCGTGTTACGGGATATTGATGCCACTTCAAACAGTATAGTGTATGTACACCAGCAAGCTGTTGCATCCTGTTATACAGTCACAAATGGCAAACACACAACATTAACAGAAACGTTGATTCCTTATTTATTGCAAAATAACTTTGATGTCAAATCAACAATACCCAAAGTCACTAGACACTACTAAAAGATGAGGATATTATGAGCTTGTGCATGGCACAAGTTAAAAGTTGGCTTTTGTGAAAAGTTTAGATCCAGAACAGGGATGCACACTGCTCATATATAACTTACAAGATGGTTAGACGAAACTGTCAACTTTTTTAGATTCTGATTACACTGACCTTGTTCACAAGACAATCTGAACATACACTAAAAAAGCTTGTTCCTTTTCTCATACACTCGCTCTGAACTAGTGTACAGCGGTAGTTTCATGTGCATGTTTTATTTGTTCTGGCCTGTGCAGGATTTAATTAATCGCATTACAGTAAGAAAAGCTTAAGGCCATTTGTACAATATTCAGTCATATCACGGCGGCCAGTTCAGATACTCATGTGTTTCCTAGCTTTACCCGGGACAGGTCTCCTATGTTTGAGGCTTATGATACAGGCATATATTGGTAAACGTAAATAAATATAAACCATAAACTGGACCTATATTTTGCTCCGATACAATTAGTTTAAACATGCAGACTATTGGAATATATTTGAAATCCGAATTAAATGATTTCATAAAAGTTTCCGTTTATTTTTAAAATGAGCATTTCATCATATACTTTTAACAATGCTCTATATTGATTAATTGGGATAAAACGTCGTTTTCAACAAATGTTCAGTCAAATTACGGCGGCCAATTCACATATCTCAACACTGCAGACAATCATGATTAAGGACACCCAACGTTATGGCATTTGCTAAATGTATATATAGAGATCAGCACGCACATTCATGCTATCCAATGTTGTTGTACATAGTTGGAAGGAATTTCTAGATTTGCCTGCGTGAATACGCATATTGATTTCGATCTACACTTCACTGCCTACGCTAAAAACAAATTATATAGAACTTTGATCATATATACTTTATATTGTCGTTTTACATTGTTCTAATATCTTTTGTGTATTTTAGGGGATATAGATAAATTTCTTTTACATATTTCTATTGAAAATAGCAAAACGCAAGTTGTAAGCCGAATCCTATATAATGTATGTATATATGTATGTAATTTGCTTGCAAAATAACGATGTTATTTAAACGACGAAACAAACTGTAGGATTACCAGCTGGTTAGTCGGGTCAATAAAAACAATGCCCTGTGATCTATATGCAAGTCACCGTCTTTCAATCTGCCTGACAACCAACACAAAATATATCACAAGCTTTTTATCTGTCACGTGCTTTATAAGTGCTAAACCCTTTACTCGCAAACAATAATGTTTATATTGAAAAGGAATTTGTTTTGCGATTCATTTGTCTTCAATGTAGTGTCGTATAAAAAGGGATTTTTGTTTGATTTGGTAAATGAATATAAATTTATAATGGATTTATCATAATCGTGTTGATCTTAATTGTATGTGATTGTTAAAATAGGAATATCATTCTCAAAGGTAAGGCTTTATTTCTCAATTATGCTGTAGAACAATGAATTTGATTATAAATGTTTGTAATATGCACATGCAGATATCATCACAATAGAGCTCAGACAACTTGATTTGCTTTTTTTCAGCATATAAAACATATATATACATGATGAGTCAAGTTTGCACATATATGCGCATACAAATCCAGGTCTACAGTGTACATGGTACATTTAGTAACAGTGATTTATCTGATCTGACTCAATTGACATTATTTGATTTAGCCATTGGTTTGCTAATATCCGAGGAAACATGTAATGACCTGAAAATTAGCAGTATACATGAAGATTTGAGTAGGGGGTCGTATTTTAAGAGACGTAGAAGTCGCTCCCTTTTCAGTGTTCTCTCTCCCGTCCGTAATTACATCATAAATCGACTCGGATTATTGGAAATGGGTTACAATATGAAATATAGTAACACAAGTTAAAAGCCAATGAAAAGAGGGAACGTCATCTAAAACATTTAATCTCGAGGAGCTTGAGAAAGAACGTAATTATTATTGAAATTAAATTGCAATATATTGATTTTATTTTTATTAACACTCGCCATGCAGAATAATCAATCTGGCGAGCAATTATTTTGAAAAGCAAACAATCGCTCGTGATGCATATGCCTGCAAAATAAACTATTTGGGAAGCAGAGTAAGCAATATAGAATAGTTAACATAATGTATAATCGGATAAAATTAAAACATACCCATTCGCATTTTTCTGCGGGGGATTAGCGGGGGCTCCGCCGGGTCTCCGCGGAAGAAATATAGGCCACTCCCATTTAACACTTTCTGTGGAGGGAACTCTGCAATCCCTCTCATGCGGGCACATATCTGAAATACCTGGAAAACGCAGGGTTAAGCCGGGGGAGCGACTTAACGCCGAGGGTTAATCATTTTATCGATATCCCCCTCAACCCGGGGGTGAGGGTTTTTTGGAAAAAAACCTTGAGCTGTACTGTATGTTGTATTGTATTATACGCAGTACATTTTCAACTCGCGTTATTTTTATCGTCGATATCACGTTTCACTTTACGTGTTTTAAGTTCATGTACTCGTAATTATTGAACGCCTTTACTGCCTTAGTATGTTGTATTGTATTATACGCAGTACATTTTCATGTATACTATGTGCATGTTTCATTTGACATGGTACATTTTGACTGATATGCAGTTCTTTTTCTGTTATATATTTTTTTGCAGAAAATTAACTTATATCCATATATACACATCATGTTAACATTTTGGATTCATATTCTTATTCTAAATCCTCAAAACAGATTAATGCAAAAAGGTTGTAACTCAAAAGTATATATTTGTTTGGTGCAAGAAGGTTGTATCTCAATGTAATTACATCAGGATTGTGTCTAAAACAGTTAAGTAAAAAGGCATTTCTAAACACTGTAGATTCTCATTTTCGGAATAATTTGCACACCAAACTTATGTATGTAATATGTCAAATGTATAGATCTTGATCAAAGTGTGCAGATATACATGCTGATGTGAACCTTCACTGTTCACAAAAGCCAATTTGAACCTTTTCCTATAGACAGGCTCTGATAGAATGATGACATTTGTTTATATAGAATATATGACATTTGTTTATATAGAATATATGACATCATTGAACCTGGAATAGAGGAAAATCCTTTTTTTCTTACCATGCTTTTACCTCTTTCGATGTTTGCTCATTTATATAAAATTTAGTGGTTTATTGACTGGGATTTCTCGTTCACAATCCCCAAATCTCTTTTGGGCTTAGAATGAGAATCCCTTCGAAGTTAATCTCATCAAAACAGCCCGTTTTTCCCTTTACAATTCTTTTATGAATCCAAATGGGTACGACATGAAGCTTGATCTTGTCCTTGCCTTTACCTGCCTTTCTTTCTGAGTCTTTCTGCAGTGGTAAGAACCTTCTGTCTAGATGTAATTGCTTCACAGAGATGTATCATTCCCTTTTTTTCCACTTCACTTATTTGCATGGACTGGTTGCTTAATCAACCCTTTCCCACCGAAGACGCATTTAGACGCATGCGCAGTAGACAAATTTTAAAACATATTGATGTTGATGTCATTTTGAGAAATTTTCGATATTTTTGCCGTGATGTAGTCAATGTCGTCTGATGCAAACTTGTAGTATGAGGATAAGCCTTATAATTACCATTAATTATTTGTTTAAGTTTTTCTTATTGTTGACTTTGCGCTTGTAAGGAACTAGACTTGGCTGAATTGGGTTATGATTGATTGCAATTCAAAATTTCATATTCCCCATGGTGTAAGTGAGATGAGATAGTGTGATCAACTTCCTGTCTTCTGGTCCAGTTAGAAAAGTCTGCAATATTTTATCCTCTTTCATTAGTTTCCAATTATGGCTGTTCATTTCGGTCCAAGATATTATGTGTCATTTTTCATTAGAGGTAGATTGTTGTCTTTCTTTGACCAGTTTGATGTCACACAATTACGACCTGAAGATCGTAGAGAGAAGCATGTCTCAAGGAAGGTTATTTTACCTTCAGGGTATGTTTGCATAGTCCGACTTTTCCCCTTGCTCAAGTCAGTTGGAAAATAAAATTTCCTTAGTCTTATTTGGACTCATGTGTGCTGCTCATCAGGATGTGAATCCACTATACTCCCCTGTAACCATAATAAACCATCTTTAGAATAAACATCATCATTCACAGGACTGAATCTAGTCAGAGAAAATACAGAAGGTTAGAGACCTCTAACACTGTGGTTGGACACCTCACAAGATATGATATAACCTAGCGTTGCTCTCGACCTCCACGTAATTTACTTGCGCTCTGTGTCGGATGTATCTTCATACCCGAATGGTTTTTACAATATTTCGACCAGAGACACATCACAAGACAAAGCCGCTTTAACCAGCCTGTCTATTACCAATACATCTGTCCTGTTGCGCCCATCTCCCCCCCCCCCCACCTTTTAATGCCCTGATATATTGTTTTTTCTTTTCATGTGTAGCTTGCTTGTGACCATGGGATACCAACCCACATAACAATCCGTTTTTAGTTTTTCCTAGATGTCATCTTCAATGTCATCATTCTTTCTTGGTTGTAATCTATACTTTCCTGGAAGTCACTGGTAAACCAGGACTACTAGTATACTAGGTTGAAAATACAAATATGCTGCTGAACATAGGTATCATCAGCTGAGTCTCAGAGTAATTTGGACCAAGTTATTCATCAAACCTTTTTGATAAGTTATGTTTGGGTTAGACTCCACTTCATAGTGGTATAGAGTTACACATTATGAGATCAGAATATATCAAAATGTCATTGGCAAAGGACTCTGATCTTCATACCTTGCGTAGAAATAATATTATCCGTAAGTAAGCATCATCTATTTCATCTTTTGCTCCCACATTATGAAATGTAGAACTGATACTTTATAAATCTGTATCTCCTATCAAGGTAACACTAAGGAATAATTTGTGTTGTTTGACTGTCTGTCAGTATGACAGTAATGTCATGACTTATTAATAGGAGTCATAGTCATGTGTTCCCTAACTCTTGCCTGAAGCTTAGGATACTGAGGAAAGAATAAAGTGTTACTGAAATCTAAATAATGTGTAAATATATAAACTAAAAGTCATTGTAACATAAGCGAAAAAGATACAATGAAGTTTTCATTAGATATATCAAACAAGAGGACCATGATGGTCCTATATCGCTCACCTGATTTAATCAAACTTAAAAAGTTTTCATTGTTCTTTGTCTATACATATATACGGAAAACAAGCAAAACCCCCATGTGGCCATGTTTATCATCATATCAAAATAATTTGAAGTCTTAGTAGAGAGGCACCCAAAGAACATTCATGGCAAATGAACAAGAATATTTTTAAAGTGTTTACCTTAACAAGTCTATGTAAAACAAGTGATCCCAAGGGTGGAGCCATGTTTGACACCAGGGCTATAATAATTTGACCAATCTTGGTAGAAGTTCACTCGATGAAGTTAGACTTCAAATATTAAACTTTTAGACAAGATTTTTAAAGTTTTTCCCTATACGAGTATATGTAAAACAAGTGACCCGGGTGGGGCCATTTTTGACCCCAGGGCTATAATTTGAACAATCTTGGTAGGGGTTTACTAAATAATGCTACATACCAAATATCAAAGGCCTGGGCTTTCTACCTTTAGACAAGATGATTTTTTATTTTTTTCCCTTTATGAGTCTATGTAAAACAAGTGACCCCCAGGATGGGGTCTTTTTTTACCCCAGGGCTATAATTTGAACAATCTTGGTAGAGGTCCACTAGATGATGCTACATGCCAAATATCAAAGGCCGGGGCCCTCTACTTTCAGAAAATATATTTTTTTAATTTTGTCTCTATATGAGTCTATGTAAAACAATAGACCCCAGGGGAGGGGTCATTTTTTTACCCCAGGGCTATAATTTGAACAATCTTTGTAGAGGTCCACTAGATGATGCTACATACCAAATATTAAAAGCCTTGGCCCTCTACCCTTAGACAAGAAGATTTTGAAAGGTTTTTCCCTGTATGAGTCTATGAACAAGCTCCGCCCCCTGGCGGCCATGTTTTTCAACGGATCGCAAATATTTGAACAATCCTGTCAAAAGATGCCCCAAGGAACATTTGTGCAATATAATTTTAAAATCGGTCCAGTACTTTTGGACAAGAAGATTTTTAAAGTTTTGACGATGCACATATAAGGCAAACAAGCTCCGCCCTCTGGCGGCCATGTTTTTCAACGGATCACAAATATTTGAACAATCTTGGTAAAAGGTGCCCCAAGGAACATTTGTGCAAAATAATTTTCAAATCGGGCCTGTACTTTTGGACAAGAAGATTTTTAAAGTTTTAACAATGCATATATAAGGAAAAAAAGCTCCGCCATGTTTTTCAACGGATCAAAAATATTTGAACAATCTTGGTAGAAGGTACCCCAAGGAACATTTGTGCAAAATAATTTTTAAATCGAGCAAGCACTTTTGGACAAGAAGATTTTTTAAATTTTGGTTAATTTCCCGTTTTTGTTGCCGTGGCAGCCAAAGTTCTGCATGGAATAGAATTCTTTGAACAAGTTTGAAAGAGATCCACACAAGAAACATTCCTGTAAAAAAATATTTTGAATTTGGTTAATTGGTTTAGGAGGAGAAGTCATTTGTAGAAAAATGTGAACGGACGGACGACGACGACGACGACGACGGCAACGACGACGACGGACGGTGAGCGATCACAAAAGCTCACCTTGCACTTTGTGCATAGGTGAGCTAAAAAGTGTGAACTGACTTAATGGAAACAACTTAAGATAGTAACCAATTTGCCTGAAAGCCTTTTGTAAATACAGTTTTGAAACATAATTCTTTTGAAACAGTAAAAAACATTGCTAGAAAAAAAAGGTTCATTGAGCAATCTTTCTGGAGCAGATGTGTCAAAAGTTGTCTGTGTCAACGAAAGTGTTTCAATTTTAATAATTTAAATTGATAAGTTCACACTTATGCATATTTGCTATGAATTACTTTCAATGTTGAAAAGAAATTATATGAGTTACAACCTTCTTGCACTTAAAAAATAATATAAAATGACGTCATTTGAGTGCAAGAAGGTTGTAATTGGACAAATCTACTAAAACTCATCTGTATGATATTATTTTTCAATGTAAGAGTTATAAAGCTTCCTGAAATGTATTTTTAAAACGAATATCCAAAGGATGTTCTTTGTTATGTTTTCTCTTCAAAATAAGTTTTTTGCTTCTCCTGTAGAATAATGAAAAACGGAGTTACAACCTTCTTGCACTAAATGGACGACATACGTATGCATTAACACAATATATTATATATGCATTATTAATACCTAAAAAAATATTAAATAATAAATTATAAAACATGAACACACACATACGTATGCATTTACACACTCTATTATATAGATACAGACGAATATTCAACGATTTAATAATAGTAAACAAATATTCGATGGTTCCAACTACGCATATAAATGGGAAGCACATGGTCTTCTATAAAGATCATTCGGACTTAAGTTGGGATGCACCTGGGCCAACCCTGTATTGGTAACCGATGTGGGACCCATCTGGGACCCATATTAGAAAGTGTTTCCCTTACTGGACCCACAAGGGACCCATTACAAAGTTACTTTTCAGAAATATATAAGTTAAATATATAAGAAATAGATAAACGTTGAAAAAATAAAAGCTGGTCCTTTTAGCTGTACTTTTTTGAATGTTCTTCTATTGATACCTGTGTGTGGATTACTTATGTTGGACCCAAGTGGGACCCATATTAGAAGGTGTTGCCCTTATGTGACCCCCGTGGGGCCTATATGGAGAAATACTTCCTTCTTAAACTTTATAACATAATAGAGAGTAGAAAATCTCAATACTGGCAGAATTACAGGAAAGTAAGGTCTAGTGTGAATCAACATTTGTCAAATATTTATTCTCATGCAGAACCTGATTCAGACCTTTTATAATATAAGTATAGGCGGTACCTATTTCAGGTAAACATTTAATATGTTAATTGGCAAAGCCTAGGTCGTGTGAAAGCAAGAACAATCAATTATGCAGTGTCAGTTCCCAAACAAGAAAGGATCTGAAAAACATATTGAAAAAAAACCTAAACTTATCATTTATTTAAATTTAACTAGTACATATCTGTTTTAATTTGTTATAGGGTCAGGATTGTAACACTTACAGACTGTGAGTTTTCCAGGGATGTTGATGGAAAACAACACTAGAAAGCATTGAATAATGTTCTGATTTCTTTTTAAAAATGCCAGTTATTTGTAAACTAGGAATAAATATAATTTGAAATTGAGTCTTGACGTGGTTGATTGATTGACTTGAGCTTAAAATTATTTTCAATGGAATTTCAGTTCACCTAACATTTTTTTCCCTAGCTTTCTGGAAAAAATACTTCAAACAGCAACTGGCTACCATCCAATGATCTGGCTCAATGCATAATGTTGAGACAAAGATGAAGACACTATGCATAAAGACTGGGAAAACTGTACTTTTTCAAAATATTTTCAAAAGTCCCATGTATAAGATATTTCAATATTGAGTGTCTATATAATGGAAATGAGTTCAAGTATGTAGGATGAATAGATATTCCCCATATTATTCTTTGAATTATTTATCCGATATGCTGCTTTAGATAACTGAAGGAAAGACATAGAAAGGTTAAAGACATGTTGAGTTAAAATTGTTGACAGATATGAAAAACACGGTGGAGAAAAGAACCACTTGCTTATGATCAGCAATTTCTCCATTTGCCATTAAACTTTGGCTTTTACTTTTTTTACCTCAACATTGTCAATGTCATCTGCTGCTGGTTTGATGTATGTTTGATGTATGTTTAAATAGGTTAAGTTTAGCCCTTGCCTGATATAAATGACTTGATGTCTGTGACTAATCTGAATACATTATCGGAATGTTGTACAAATGCTCCAAAATGAACAATATCTTCCTATCAAACACTATCTTCACTTTTGCTGGTCTTTAGTTTGTAAAATATGTAACAGCATCTGTTTATTTGTTATTAAGTACAAGTTTCAACAACTGATTATGTATACATGTATATTAAATATGTCATTTGTCAATATGGATAGTGAAGGATATGATATGACCTTGAAAATTATCAGCTTCACAGAGTCAACATTTTGATCAACTTCAAGTTCATTTTTCTGATTGTTATTGCTCAATCATAAAATATTTTGAAAAGGGTTCAGGGAGAAAATAACTGTTTTCATAAAATGTTTTCACTAGAAGCCTGGATAATATTGTAATAAGCATTTCATTTAAACAACTCTGATGATGTCCCACAATATACCGATTTCATGTATAAACTGTTAAGTTTAGTTGCTTCTTTCAAAACATGATCTTACTGAGATTTGAACTGAGAACTCTTGTTAAAACAGGTGTTTTACAAATAAACTACAGTTTGGGTTTTAACTTTTAGCAGCAGTTGTTGAAAATATGTGTGATTTCATTACCAGAGAACCGCTACATTTCAGTTGTATCAGAGGACAGAACACTAATGTGAGGTCCCTGCGTGACTTATTACTGACTTTACTTGTGAACTGCCTTTAAGCTTTGATAATATAGCATTTTCTGTTGAAAAACAGACCACTGATTCTAGTCTTACTTTCATATTTTGACAAAGACTAGGTCATAGACATAACTGCTTTCCCTGCTAAACTGTAAAATGTAGAAAAAAGAATGAAATTTGCTGCATTATATTGATAAAAGTATTAAGGTCAATTAAACTGGACATTACTTGGGTACGAAGTTACTTTATTCCATACAATATGAGTAAAAACGGTACCTATTTCGGGTTAACAATGATTAACTTTTGTAATCGGTAAATCATTCTGCGTGATCTGCAGTTAGCCCCTTGCTTGCAGCACTATCAGTGATTTGATCATAATTTATTTACGAGACCTACCATTCTAATTAAATAACTGAAAACCCCAATTTGGTTTAGCAGATATTCAACTTTAAAATATGTCCAAGATTTGAAATCCATGAAATAATGATAACAGGTACAACAAATAATCTACTTGCCCTTCATAAAGTGCTTGCAATAAATACGGAACTTCTTTTGTGACGAGTCACACTTTCCTTTCCTATCATTTCTGTTGTTATCTGTGTGTGTATTTATTCATTATTTGCGTTACGATTATACAAATACGTCATATTACAGGAATTTGGATTTGTAACTTCCGGAGAGTCAGAAAACCATTATCAGTTTTTATTTTAACTCGTTTTAAAAAAAAGACGACGAGTGTTATTAAAAGCAAATGATCAAACATAAAATTACTTGTGCTCGTTCCTTTATCGAGTACGTATAATCATATTTAATAATTTCCTCTAAAAGTCCTTTTTGTTTTGATATTTTTTTTCCATCCAATCAAAACGTACGAGTATCGTGACTGCTTCGAAAAATCCACTCTGGACACAATTTTTGGATAGACGATATAGCAAACGGTAAAGCAAAGTTCGTACACATTACCTATTGACGGGAAAACATCGCTTTGTTTACTCGTGTAATTACAGGTGCAGTATCTCTCATTGTTTCGGGGAACAAATGTTCGGGAAAGTGTCAATTAAATATTGAAAGAAGTTATGTCCAATGACCTGGCAGTAAAGTGGTCAAAAGGGCAAAGGTCCATCGTAGCATCATCTGTGTTCTCTTAAGTAAGTAATTTGCTGTAGATTAGGTACTTGGTATGTTCGTTTATGGTGAAGCATAGCTATTGAGAACAAGATGTTTTAACCTTCATCTAGGAATAAAATAAAATAATCATTAAAGGCGACCTTGGAATAAGGTTGATATTACACACATCAGGTCCATATGATTTTTTACCAAATTAATCAGTGTATGACCGAAGTTAGCCTCACCATCTCGCAAAATAACATAACATAACTATTTGACAATGCTGTTATCATAATCAGTATCTTATAAATGACTCGATTCTTCATCTCACCAATTGTTTTGTGTATTAAACAATGATAACTCATTATCGAAACACGCAACACGCAACATCGCATGGTTTACCAAGTCATGTTACTAAAGACAGACCCGTCACAATGCATGACAATTCAGTTAGTCATACAGTCATCATGTTTTAGTTATGATACCTAATGTTATTAGGCAATAACCCATGCATATTTTTGTTCTTTCAGGTGCTCTCCAAAGGAATCCTGCAACAAAACATGCTACAAGGAAAGAAATGGAGCTTGAATTAAGAAAATAGCTGTTTGAAGCCCATGACAGGGTTGGAGGAAGAAAAAAATGTCAGACAAGAAACGAACATTTATCCTCCACACAAAACGATATAGAAAACTCCGATATAGAAACTTTTCATGAATAAGTTTGACACGTCTGCAGCAGAACAACTTGTGAAAATATTGTGGCAAAAGGAGAAATTGCTCATAATAAGCAATTTCTCCTTTTGCAACAATGTATTTATCTTCATTCAATAATTGTTCTTTTGTTTATAGAGAGTTTTGATACTTTTTCCTAGATGTGTTCAAAGTTTTCTGCTGCAGATCTTTTGTATAGGGGAAAGGGTAAAACAATTTCTGCTTATTGCAGATCGTAAATACACTTATAAGTAGTTTGTGATATATTTCATATTATACAAGATGTAGTTTTATGTATATTTTTTTCTAATTGTGATCAGTTTATATCTTGATAAGACTGGATTCACAGACTGATCTTGATCTACACTGTTCACAAAATGTTAACTAGTACCTTAAAGCATGTCTCGTATTAACATTTTTCCACATACAGCAACTCTATAGCAAACGGCTTTGAAATTATCTACACAAAAACACAGAAAATCTCCTTAAATGAAGGTATGATTACGGAAACAAGTCGAAAACCTTGTGGCAAAAGGAGTTCTTTTGTCGCTATGTTTTCAAAAATCGTCTGCTGGTGTTATGTGTTATATATTAGATGCATTGTTTCTATTCAAGATCTGATGTTACCATTAATCTAAAAACTCTTTTCAATTTTAGCTTGTCTGTTTTTCAAAACAAAAGTCGGGATACAAATGGCGTATTCGTTGTCGTCGTCAAAAAACTTTTAACGTTACCTCAATATTCAGAAACGATAAACATTTTCAAATGAAACTAGGTAAACATGTGTCTAGTAACAATACGCATGTCTATATCAAGTCACATAACTCTGGCTTTAATAATTATTCAGAAGTGCCCCTTTTTCAACTTAGAAAAAAGCAGACAAGCATTTGATTGCGGCGCTCTTGTTGTTCTGTGTAGTGTTGTAATTGTCCAATCTGTTTTACATTGCTACTATTAACTACATATGTTATCTTATTTCTACAATTTGTGTTTTGATTTATGATGTGTCTGTGTTTCTTACAATTCAAAGTACCACTGTTCAAAATTTTATTTTTATTTCCTAAGTTAGCCCTTATTCTCGGATATGTCTTGAGATAACAAATAAGGTATTTATAACAAATAAGGTATTTATATGTAATATATTGCATGGCCAGTAGAATTAAATTCTGACGTTGTGCAGAATACAGTGCATAATTAGACATTAACGTGCCAAATATTGTTTTTTATTATGGATTTCTGGTTTAACATACCATACTAGTCAGGAATATATTTGTTTGCCATTTGTGTTTTTATCCCACAGAAGTTAACATTTGTATTTAGCTCATCTGGCACAAATTGGAAACTGAAATTGTATTGATATTTTACATGCCTCATATTCCAGTGCTAAGCCAGATGAGTGTTACAGTGCCATCGTAGCCCTTTTCTTGGATATTTTTGTTATTGTTGTCGTTAGATGACCTTAGCCAAAGGCTCAAGGTAATCTATTCTGAATACTCTCTGTCCGTCGTCGTCGTCGTCGTGGTTAACGTTTAGCTTTAAACAACATCTACTTCTAAACAACTGAACCAATTTCAATCAAACTTCACTGGAATGATCCCTTGGTAATAATATTTAAAAACTGTTCAAAGATTTAAATTCTATAAAGAACTGTTGTTTCTGCATCAGAATGGGGGGGGGGGGGGGGGTTTGGTGGATTCTGCCATTCTTTAAAATTCTTCACCTCTGTATCGAGTGGTCGGATTTTATTCCAGTATAAGCAGTATCATTTGCTTCTATACTATAACTTAGGTGATCGACTAAGGGCCATCTTGGTCCTCTTGTTTTTAAATTATCATCACACTTTGATATTAAGTCATATATAGTGATTCAAGTGAAGATAAGTTATGTCTCACACATCTAGTTAGAGCTATGAATTCACTTGTTAACAAGTTTATATTGATTGATATACGGTTAGTGGCTTGATTCGAGTCAAATTATTTATATTAGTAAAACCATTTTGTTATATGTGGACTAATCAGACTGTCAGTGCATCATTATTTTATAATCAAAAACCGTTTTGTGTCCAACACGTTTTTTAACATGCTTTGCAGTTTGCTTTCATGTAAAAAGTGCTTTGTTACTTATATTTCAAATTTCAAAAAATGATGGATGCATAGTCTTTTGAGCTGTCTATGGTCCGCTTTTGTTAGAAAAGAACTAATAACATGAGTAGTGTGGTGGTAATTGGGAAGGATAAAGATGGAGAGAGCAGATGTAGTTACCAATTACACATTGCGTTTTAAACTCATTATTCACAGTTCAAACATACCTCCTTTTCCATACATAGTTCTGTTGAAGCCATGCTTGTATATTTCCCTCAATACACGTCCTATCGATTGAACCCCAATCTGTGTAATGCATATGCATAGGCATTTTATGTTTTGTCATGCGCGTAATAACGGGAACTGTCGAATGGGCTTCCGATTTCACTCTGGAAATTAACGATACGATTATTCGCTTTCTACATGCGGGATAAAGATTTAAAAATAAATCATTGGAATGAAGCTTTCAATGCTCCTTTCCTAAAATGATTTTCCAATTTATGCACGCCCATATTCGCATCAAAGTAGATATTGTGTAATCAAAAGCTGTAATTGTATTCCAAAATACTTTAATCAAAGTTATTCAAGTCCTTTAGTCAAGCCGTATCCTGATACATATAACTTTTACCACATATACAAGCAACTGTCTTACGAATGAATTGAAGACAATACGAAATTACTTGAAATAATTACTTATAGCCCTATAGCAATATGACGCTTGACGCCAATTCGACGTAACGTTACCGTACATATGCTTTCAACGGGAACTTCTTAAGCAGCTGTTTGAAAAAAATATCCATGGCAGTCAATCCAACATATCTTTATTGTATTGTAGTCTACAGCAAACAGGAACGGCGAACGATCGAACGATCGACCAAGGAGTGGACGTAAACGCGTATAAGCGATAAAATCATGAAATATTTGTGGAACCAAGAATAACAGGGTAAGCGCCGACACCACCAGGTTTGCGGTCACATCGTCCATTAGTTGGTATACGTCTGACTCCATGCCGACGTCAAGTTAGGATAAACTGATTAAACCCTTTCATTGCTGAATTTCACAAAGTCGACTTTTCCATTTCGAAAATCGGACCACACCATTTTTAGTGCAACCGGAAATTTGTTGAAATTTAATGTATAAGTGACAAACAGTGAAGACTTCAGAAGAGCCAGCTTGTCACGAGCTGTCTTAACTGAATCTGCATTGACGCTCTTTATAGGCAAGATCGAGGATAGTCTTAGCCAACCGCAACGCTTCAAGCACTTCTTCGTGCTAAGAGGACAGTGGAATGATATCCCACTGTCTTAAAGTCATTACGACATGCGTCATTCGTCTTCCACCAATGGGCTAAGTCTATGTGGAAAAACAGCCAGTTGCTTGGGAAGATTGTTGTGTGGAGTACGGTGTGAGAAAAACCAGGAAACACATGAGTAGGTGAACTGGACGCCGTGATATGACTGAGAAATTGTTAAAAACGGCGTTAAACCCCAATCAATCAATCAACCCCATTGTCTTATATCAATAACCTGCTCGTGTTAACAGTTCGACGGCGGCGAGTTACATCTACATCATAATTACATTTTAGGTTGAGAACGGAATTTGCTAATTTAATTACGCACGCTGACTTTGACTTGCAATATCCAAGCTTTTGTGAAGATATCAACTTTTCTTCCTTATGATATAGGGAAGCAGAAAATATGCATCACCATTACATTTAAAATCAGCAGCTTTTATCGACAAGTCGGTCCCACAAAAAATTACCATCCTAGAATTTGACCGTTTTATTTGACATAGGTTTAACCTTGGCATGTTAATATATTCTTACACGTGTACCAGGTCTTCATATAAACACAAGATAAACTTATTCGGAAAAGGATTGTAATTGAAATACTTACATTTCGCTTAAATCAGTTTTGAATTACATCGGCGTGTTCATATTTGTGGTACTAAACTTATGCGTAGGCTTATTTTGTAGGTTAATCGTCAGGGGTTATTTTCCAAAGGCAATTTTTTCATTGTGACGAATTCAATCACTCTGCGTTCATTTTTGTAAAAAACCACGGTTAAATGTAATTTCCAAATTCCTTTCGAAAAGCAGAACGGGATTATAAAACTCATTCGATGTTTTCATATATTTCATTAAATGATCGTGATATACACGTATTTAAAAAGTTCGAGCATGTAATCAGAACTGCATACTGAGCGTATGAAGCTTTGGTGGCCAAAATAATTGAGGCTTTAGTTGCAAGGACAGATTTTTCACAACTGTAATTGTTTGGCTTGTAAGCCCAAGCAACTAAAAATGCTAAATCAAGTGTACCCTTCCGTACAATGCTTTCAACTAAGAAGCAACACTAATACTTCACAATTTTGCAGTCACATGTATCCTCAAACAACTCGAAATGCATCATGTCCGGTATACGGTTAACCCTTAACAGACGCATTATAAAACATCTTGAACGGATGACTGTTGAAAACATTGAAGGAAATTGAAAATTTCTTATAACGCCACAATGTTTTCAACTTTATTCAATAATTATACTTTCATTATTTGAGATTTTCCATAATTTTTGTAGAAGTTTTAAAAATAAATCGTTTGCTGCAGAGTGTGTGTATCATACCAAAGAATAACGATCGTCAGATAAGATATCAAATTTCGACTAGCCTATCTGCGCACGTAAACAATACATTCGTTAATCTCAGTAAGGTTTCGTGATTTATCGCTAATAATTTTTTTCTTCTTTTGACTCATTTATTTTTTACTTATACCACCTTATTATACCACGTATAAGTTATTTATAGATGTAATGCATTGTCAGGTTCATCTACTGGTTTCATTTCCACTTCATATACTTTCTGTGGGAAGTCAGGCGAGTAGGTAACGTTTAACCCGTGAATTCGGGAAACGGTATGTAAAACACGTTGAAACACCTTAGCAACATATTTGAAGTGAGACATTGTATAGAGACGATGGGGAACTGCCAGTTTTATCCAATCATCTACTTGACCAGGCTTTGTCACGTCACCCAAAACACGAATACCTCCTTCTATATACAGTGAGCAGACTAAACTCAAAGATGGCTGCCTTTCAATAGGAATATTGGGTAACATTTTGCGGGCGTCAACGTAGACAGCGCTGCTGGCGAAAGTTGCAACGGGTACTCCTACTTCTTTGAGGCATTCAGCGAACTTGTTGAGACTTCTAAAGCGATATTGCAGATACGTGTCATTCATGCATTCGTCAAGACCAATTGCTATGGCTTCCATGTCACGTCCAGATAACCCACCGTATGTGTAGTGACCTTCGTAAACAATGCATTTCCTTCTGGCTCTGATGTACATGTCCTCGTTTCTTACACAAAGAAAACCACCGGCGTTACTTAGTCCGTTCTTTTTGGCAGAAACTATGATAGCGTCAACATGACTAAACATCTCTAGGCAGATTTCTTTCACAGATTTGTCGCCATAGCCTTCCTCCAGTGTTTTAATGTACCATGCATTTTCTACAAAGCGGCATGCATCGACTACCAATGGAACCACATATCGACGACAAATTCTTGCAACATCTTCAAAATTACGCATGCTCACAGGTTGGCCGGAACTGACGCTGTTAGTCACGACAAGCAGAGCTAAGCTTTTAGTATGTTCAGGTCGTCTAAGCTCTTTTTCTAGTTTATTACAGTCCATGTTTCCGGCAAAATTTCTTTTTCCAACTTCGAGAACAGGACTATTTTCAACTTTACAACCTAAACTATTGATGATGTTTTCAGATGTTAGGAAGACGCCATTACAGATAACGGTAGTCCCTTGCCGACCTTCTAACAGTGTTTTAAATAGAACATGTTCAGCACCACGACCTTGGTGTGCAGGTATAACGTAATGAAATCCAGTAATACGTCTAATGGTGTCTTCCAGGCGTTTAAAACTTCTCGAACCTGCATAGGTCTCGTCTCCAACCATTAGGCCCGCCC
This sequence comes from Serripes groenlandicus, assembly GCA_031761405.1. NCBI lineage: Eukaryota > Metazoa > Mollusca > Bivalvia > Cardiida > Cardiidae > Serripes > Serripes groenlandicus. Next base: position 1,295,651 of record JASEVX010000030.1, on the reverse strand, counting down.
ACTGGGCGTTACTCATGGCTCCTGTACCGGAATCACTTAGAAGATCTATGGCGATCATATCAGCATCCAGAGCAAACACGTTGTATTTCGATCGCTTTAATTCTTGAAGGCGCTCTTCTCTAGTTGTCATACGTATACGCTCTACCATCTTTATTTTGAAAGGTTCGCCAATCTGCGAATAGAAAATAGAATATATTGGATATAGTCTTAAATTGGGCCAAGCCATTGAACATATTTAAGTTAACCATTTTTTATGGTGAGGTTTCTTCGGGACGAATATTGTTTGTAACAACAACAGGATTAATTAAAGCACTGTAAGTTCTGACAGCAAGGGACTAACTGCAGATTACATTTGGACATGGATTTACCGATCCCAAAAGTCTAACAAGAGCACTTTACATTATCATTTGTTATGTTAATATATAAAATCATGTGAGAGTTGAACGTAAAACACTATACACACAGTATAGATGTCTATCTATATACTAAAATTTGACACGATTTACTTCCCTTAGTTATGCGCATCTTCCTGTTTAGCACACCTCCTGGTTAACAATGGATTTTTAGCAGTATTTTTTGTTGTAATTAACATATATACATGTCATATAAAAATCAAATGAAGGTCTCTGTTTAACAATGATTAATATATTGAGAGTGCATTTCTTATATCAAAGCAGAATAATATCTTGTTTAATCTACATTTTCCTCAGCGTGATATAACTGAAATATTGTTAAAAGCGACGTAAAACATCATACCAATAAATTATCATCTACTAGGCTTTCTAAAGCATAGGGGTCATACCAAAGACTTAAAAAATGGTAGTAATGGCTGCCCTCTTTGGCGCTCAGTGTTGAGGGGTTTACAGTACGACTGACTGGCTGGTGTCAGGATAAATAGACCAGTAATACTAGTAACGTATCCATGAAATGCTGTGATATACCTGATCTTTTTTTAAAAACAGCGTTAAACATAAATCAATCAATCTAAAGCATAGGTGAACAGTCAGAGTTTGTTATCAATCCCAACACTTTTTTATGAGTTGGTTGCAGAGATGGCAAAGGACGTTTGCACTACTGATATAACGAAATTATGAGACAAAAAAGAAAGAGATAGTGATAAAATATATTTGTAAAAGAAAGAAAAAAGATATGCTTCGACCGGGAATCGAACTATTGTCTCCCGCGTGCCAAGCGCACTTGCTAACCTCTAATGATTAAATTATAAAAAAAGCGTAATAAGGGTATTGGTACATATTGTTTGGACTTCTACAGTTTTTGGCAAACACCAAGACTCTAATGACATTCTAATTCTTTTCCATATTGGTGGTCTTTAAAGAATTTGAAATGACATGTTAACGAGTTGTACTTTCACGAGGAAACACTAGTATAAACGATCTTATCTGTGTGTTTTAACCCTTTCCCTCATATAGACGCTTTATGATGCCTCTCCAGCCGCCGACTTTTGAAAACATTGTGGCAGAAAGACCCTGCTTGTGGGTACCATAGTGAAGTACCCTTGTGAAGCCGCAATCCCTTACTTAGTAATACCTAGTCACACAGTAGGGATCACGCATGAGTGTTCGGGCGGCGTGGTATAACTTAAATATATCTTACAGAAAGTTGAAACGACATTAAACCTCAAGGGAATATTATAATCCATTCAACCAATTGTTGACCACTTCGGGCATGTAAATGCATTAAACTTCTTCAAAAGTATTAAATTATAAATGATAAAACATGCACACATGCATGCTCGGATACACATTCGCGCTTATTAACGCTCACATGCATACGTATGCATTCACACAATCCTTAATAAAGATACAAACGCATATTCAACGATTTAAAAATAGAAAAAAAATATTCGATAGTTCCAACTACGCATATTAATGGGTAACAAATGATCTTCTATAAAGATCATTCGGACTTAAGTTTGTCGAGCCCCGGTAGCTCAGTCGGTAACGACAAGGACTATCAATTCAGGTATCTCGAGTTCGAACCCATACTCGACCATTTTATTCTTTCTGACGATTGACAAAATTCATTATGACAAGCGGCATTCTTCTCTACAAATGAGCTCAATAATCTGTGTGGTAAAGTAGCAAGTAGCAAGTTACCTGTGAAGAACGTTGTACTAAGGTTAACGCATCAGTATGGGAAAACTTTGCATTAAACAAATTCCTTTGGAAGAGTTGGTTGAGCTGGCGATGGCTAAACTCCGCCGCTGAAGGAGCATGTTCTAACAAAGTACTTTCCCATATTTATGCAATATCGTATTTTCTTGTGTTATTTGAAAAAAAAGAATACCATGGGATATTAAACGATTTCCCCAAAATACGTCAATATTCAGGAAACTGTAAATGAGCCGACCCGCGAGAAAACCAACATGTATCGACCCAGATCAGCCTGCGCAGTCTGCACATACTGATCCGGGCTGACAAATTCCGTCTCAGGGGGATAGAGGTATAGAATAATGATTCCTGAAACAGACAATTCGGGAGGCGAAAAGTGACTGTCCGGGTAAGCTTTCGCGGCATTCTTAGGCTGATCCTTTACGCAGAGTCCACAACTTTAGTTTTCACGTGGGATGGCTCAAATGTTCTTATTTTGGTATTTTTGCGTGGATGTCCTTATTCTTTATTTAGCTTCAGATACCTGTTTTAACCCCACTGTATTTTCAGTAAAGCAAACACTAATCCCTTTTTTCCGTCGAAAAAAATCACACAATGATTGATCACCCGAAAGATTGTTTGGGAGCGCACTAAAACGTTACTTTGTGAAAATAATTATTTACTCCGCAGTACGTGAGAGGAATTCTTGTGTCACATCGATGCATGCACACTATAGACATATATTGCATCCTTTTTTTCGTAAGGAAAAATATAAGGAAAAATATTAAAGTATGCAATAACAAAATATACAATACGAAGATTATTGCATAACTATGTGAGCATTTTGTTTTGAAACTATTTCCTTCGGTGGAGATCTGCCGACGGAACTCGTTCAACACAATGTCGTCCCATACAGATGCAGTTACCAATTACACAATGGCGTCCCATACAGATGCAGTTACCAATTACATAATGCGTTTTAGGTTCAAACATACCTCTTTTTCCATACATAGTTCTGTTGAAGCCATGTTTGTATATTTCCCTCAACACCGTCGTATCGACTGAACTCCAATTCATGTAATATGTGCATGCATAACACGTTTTGTCATGCGCATAATTTAACGGGAACTGCCGAATGAGCTTCCTATTACACTCGGTATAATAATGATACAATTCGTCGCTTCCTTTTGTCATGCGCGTAATAACGGGAACTGCCGAATGATCATCCGATTACACTCGGTATAATAACGATACAATCATTCGCTTCCTTTTGTCATGCGTGTAATAACGGGAACTGCCGAATGATCATCCGATTCCCTATCGTTATATTAACGATACAATCCTTCGCTTCATACATGCGGGTTTTAGATCGAAAATTTAATCATGGGAGTGAAATAGCTAATATTAAACATTAATTGCTCTTTTCCTAATATAATTGTCCAGTTTATGCACAGCCATACTCACGTCAAAGTAAATATTGTTCAATCAAAAGCTGTAATTGTATTTCCAGTCCATTACTCAAACTATGACCGATACATATAACTTTTGTCACATATGCAGCAAATGACTAACGGATGAATTGAAGAGAAAAGGAAATTAATGACTTTTATATACTTTTTCAGTTGTTTATCCTGAGCAAAAACAAAACCCGCAACAACCTTGTAATATAATGATGTCATGAACATTGTTACTGTTATGTACGTCTTTTATTATTATTCTAGCCATAATTGACCATGCCACTAGAGCGGCAAATGTACCACTTATCGGTCAAGCGCAGACATGAGTAATTTGTATATTCCTCGTACACAAAGACCGACACTTAACATGTTATCAGCTGTTGTTAATGGCAGTTGTCTTAAACATTCAAGTCAATAACGAGCAATCTGGCTGTAATGGCATACTTGGTGCAAAATCGACATAACGTGACCGTACTGATGCTTTAAACGGGAACATCTTAACGGCAAACAATCGATCAAGGAGTGGACGCCAACGCGTAAAACAGTTTTAAAGAAAATATATTTGTATGCCTCTAACTCCATGCCGACGTCAAGTTAGGATAAACTGACTTAACCCTTTCACTGCCGAATTTCACAATGTCGACTCTTCCATTTCTAAATTGCATCACTCCATTATTAGTGCAACCGGCCATTTGCTGAAATTTAATGTTTAAGTATCAAATAATGAAGGTTTCAGGAGAGTCAGCTCGTCACGAGCAGTCCTATCGGAATCTGCATTGTTTGCTAAAGCCTTTAATTGCCTTTGGCAGAGAAATAGTTAATCGGAACCGACCAAATACCATTTGTTCTCATCGTTGGAGACGTGTTACGTTTTCGCATGATTATAGGTTCCTTCATAAAGTTTGTACAGACGTGGAAGACAATGTTATTCAGGCTACCGTTTGCCGGAACGTGAATGTTTATGGGGTGGTTGGCTGATGGTGTAGGCCGGCATATGCTTTGAACAGAGAACGCTTTTAGCGTTCATCGTAGACAATGACAGCCGAACTGTACGAAGACGTCGTCCCACAGCCATTCTCTGTTCAGTCATCAGGAGGATAACGCTCGTGCTCGAGTTGACAGAGTCAGCCTGGCTTATTTATGGCAAAAATAGGTTGAAGTAATGGACTGACTTCCATAAAGCGCAATATGACACAAATCGAGCACTATTGTGACGCTCTTCATAGGTGAGATATTGGACGTTACACGTCACCAGCAGCGCTTCAAGGACTTTGTCGCGTAAGAAAGGGAGTGGAATGATATCCCACTGGCTCAGATCAATAACCTGATCATGTCCGTGACCAGGCCGATACGTGTAGATAGCAGCTAACAGGCCGCATACATTGTACTGAAATCTGGGCTTTCGATTTGAATAAATGGCCTACATAGGGATAAAGAAAGCTTTCTGGGGATCACAATGCTGAATGAAATTTGACAACATTTTGCAATTTGGTTATGAACATGTTGCAAATGCAAATACAGTAACTTTTTTCTCAACTTTAGATTGTTCGTTTGTAATCAGACAGTTTTCATTTCAATATCCTTTTTACAAATATGAAACTTTATTTGGCATTGTGAAACACGTATAAATGGCATTATCCACGAAAGACCGGTGGAGTTCCAAACTTCATACTTCAAATTTCACACTTCATACTTCAGACTTCAAACTTCGTTTGAAGTTTGAAGTATGAAGTTTGAAGTATAAAGTTTAAAGTGTGAAGTATGACATTCAGACTTTATACTTCAAACATCAGACTTTACACTTCAAACACATTATATATGAAGTATGAAGTATGAATTTCAAACTTCAGACTTCAGACTTCAGACTTCAAACTTCAGACTTCAAACATATTATCTATGAAGTGTGAAGTATGAAGTGTGAAGTATGAAGTGTGAAGTATGAAGTGTGAAGTATGAAGTGTGAAGTATGAAGTGTGAAGTATGAAGTGTGAAGTATGAAGTGTGAAGTATGAAGTGTGAAGTATGAAGTGTGAAGTATGAAGTGTGAAGTATGAAGTGTGAAGTATGAAGTGTGAAGTATGAAGTGTGAAGTATGAAGTGTGAAGTATGAAGTGTGAAGTATGAAGTGTGAAGTATGAAGTGTGAAGTATGAAGTGTGAAGTATGAAGTGTGAAGTATGAAGTGTGAAGTATGAAGTGTGAAGTATGAAGTGTGAAGTATGAAGTGTGAAATGTGAAATGCGAAGTGTGAAGTGTGAAATGCGATGTTCGAAGTGTGAAGTGTAAAGTGGGAAGTGGGACGTCTCTAAAGTGTGAAGTGTGAAGTGTGAAGTGTGTAGTGTGAAGTCTGAAGTCTGGAGTCTGATGTCTGAAGTCTGAAGTCTGAAGTCTGAAGTTTGAAATGTGAAGATAGGAATTCACCACCAGTCTTTCGTATTATCTTCCCAGAAAACTCTAACAGTTCGACGGCAGCGAGTTACCACTGCATCAAAATTACATTTTGGGTTGAGAACGGAGTTTACTAGGTTACGCTGACACTATGACCTCGACTTGCAATCTTCAAAGTTTGTGAAAATATCACATTAACTACTTTATGACACATTAACTACTTTATGACATTGGGAAGCAGGGCAAATTCATCACCATTACAATTTAAAAAAAGCAGCTTTTATCGACAATTCGGTCCCACAAAAAAAACCACCATCCTAGAATTTAACCATCTTATTTGACCTAACTTTAACCATTGCATGTTAATTTATCCTTGCGCGTGTTACCAGGCCTTCATATACACACAAGATAAACTCATTTGGAAAAGGATTGAAATAATTATATTTCACTTCAAACAGATTTGAATAACATCGTAGTGTTCATATTTGTAGTACTATAGTTATGCATAGGCTTATTCGGTAGGTCAATTTTCTCATTGTGAAGTATTCAATCAATCCGCGTTCATTTTCGAAAGACAAAAACCACGGTTAAATGTAATTTTTATTGTTTTTTCCGAAAGGTAGAATGAAATTATAAAACGCATTCTATGTATATATATATATATATATATATTCCTTCCAAAGATAATGATATACTTGAAAAGTAAGAGCATGTAATAGGAACTACATACATGAAGTATGAAGCTCTGACAACCAAAATAATTGAGGCTTAAGTTGCAAGGTCTGAATTTGCTGAACTATGTGTGTTTGGCTTGGGCACAAGCAAATACAAATGCTAAAACATGTGATCTCTTTCGCACAGATAACTCAAAAGGTATACGGTTAACCCTTTTCCACATATAGACGCACATTATGTAACATCTGGACTGTTGAAAACATTGTAGGAAATTGATTGAGATTTTTCAAATCATCTCGGCAGAGTTTGTGAATCATACCCAATGATTTTGATCACCAGATAAGATGTCAAATATCGACTAGCCTATCTACTCACGTTAGCAATACATTCGTCAATCTCAGTATGGTGTCGTGATTTATCGCTAATGGATCACAAACTGTGATTGGGTAATATAACACTAGGGCCAGTAAGCTATCTTAAAGCCTTATATGGTAAGAATAAAACAGTTCTGTTAATTTGTATAATTTATTGACGCACGAACCATGTTAACAAGAATTACACATATACTACCAAACAAATGTAACATAGAATCATAAATAATAGCATATATAGGTTGGTATGAATTCGATTATAGGATAAATAGAAACAGGTTAAAAACTTATAGGATAGAAAACGAATGGACAACAAGTACCAAGATAAATACGTATAGTATAAATACGCAATGGTCAACAAGTAACAGGATAAAAAGCAACTGTTTTAAAATCATACAAAAGTATAAAATAAATTTTAATGCATATTCTTGAAATTGAAATAATGTTTTTCCTCTTTTTATTCATATAGTTATGATTTGTACCACCTTAGTATGCCACGTCTAAGTTGTTTATATGTCTAATGCATTGTCGTGTCCATCTACTGGTTTCATTTCCACTTCAAAAAATGTCTGTGGGAAGTCAGGCGAGTAGGTAACGTTTAGCCCGTGAATTCGGGAAACGGTATGTAAAACACGTTGAAACACCTTAGCAACATATTTGAAATGAGACATTGTATAGAGACGATGGGGAACTGCCAGTTTTATCCAATCATCTACTTGATCAGGTTTAGTCACGGCACCCAAAACACGAATACCTCCTTCTATATAAAGTGAGCAGACTAAACTCCAAGATGGCTGCCTTTCAATAGGAATAGTAGGTAACATTTTGCGGGCGTCAACGTAGACAGCGCTGCTGGCGATAGCTGCAACGGGTACTCCTACTTCTTTTAGGCATTCAGCGAATTTGTTGAGACTTTCAAAGCGATATTGCAGATACGTGTCATTCATGCATTCGTCAAGACCAACTGCTATGGCTTCCATGTCACGTCCAGATAACCCACCGTATGTGTAGTGACCTTCGTAAACAATGCATTTCCTTCTGGCTCTGATGTACATGTCCTCACTTCTTACACAAAGGAAACCACCGGCGTTACTAAGTCCGTTCTTTTTGGCAGAAACTATGATAGCATCAACATGACTAAACATCTCTCGGCAGATTTCTTTCACAGATTTGTTGCCATAGCCTTTCTCCAGTGTTTTAATGTACCAGGCATTTTCTGCAAAGCGGCATGCATCGCCTACCAATGGAACTTTATATCGACGACACATTCTTGCAGCATCTTCTAAATTACGCATGCTCACGGGTTGGCCGGAAAGGACGTTATTAGTCACAACAAGCAAAGCTAAGCTTATATTATTTTCAGGTCGTCTAAGCTCTGCTTCTAGTTTATCACAGTCCATGTTTCCGGAAAAAATATTTATTTTTCCAACTTCGAGAACAGGAATATTTACTACTTTACAACCTAAACCATTGATGATGTTTTCAGTTGTTAGAAAGACGCCATTACAAAGAACGGTAGTCCCTTGCCGACCTTCTAACAGTGTATTAAATAGAACATTTTCAGCACCGCGACCTTGATGTGCAGGTACAACGTATTGAAAACCAGTGATACTTCTAACAGTGGCTTCCAGACGTTTAAAACTGTTCGAACCAGCATAGCTTTCGTCTCCGACCATAAGCCCCGCCCACTGGGCGTTACTCATGGCCCCGACACCGGAATCGGTTAGAAGATCTACGGCAATCATATCAGCATCCAGAGCAAACACGTTGTATTTCGATCGCTTTAATTCTTGAAGGCGCTCTTCTCTAGTTGTCATACGTATACGCTCTACCATCTTTATTTTGAAAGGTTCGCCAATCTACGAATAGAATATAGAATATATTGGATTTAGTTTTAAATTGAATATTTGATTTAACCATTTTTTATGGTGGGGCTTATGAAGGACGAATGTTTTTGTAACAGCAGCAACAACAACAACAACAACAACAACAATATACCAACAGTATGGGGTGTATCTATATACCAAAATTTGACGCGGAGTACTTCCCTTAATTATGCACAGCTGTTATCTGAGTATTTCCTGTTTAGCACACCTCCTGGTTAACAATGGATTTTAGCAGTAATTTTGTTATACAATTGACACATATACATGTCATATTAAAATCACATGAAAGTATCTGCCTAACAATGATAAATATATTGAGAGTGCAGTTATTAAAGGTAGAATTAAAATCCTGTTAAATTTATATTTTTTACGGCGTGATATAGCTGAAATATTGTTAAAAGCGACGTTAAACATCATACCAACAAATTATCATTTTATACTAGGGTTTTTAAAGCGTAGGGGTTAGCATTACGACTGACTGGCTGGTGTCAGTATAAATGGACCAGTAGTACCGGTAACTTACCCAGGAAACGCCGTGATATAAATAAAAAACAATGGAAAACAGAGTTAAATATCAAACAATCAATCAATCAATGCATAGTTGAAAGGTAATTTGCTTTTCTTTTGCATTTGTTATAAATTCCAACTTTTTGATAAGTCGGTTGTACCCTTGTCTCCCGTGTGCCAAGTGCACATGTAAACCTCTATACCTGAATGACTATTTCATCGTATCGAGTAAATTTATATAATTAAATATTGTGCATATGATTTGTTACTAAAAACAGCTCAACCAGTTCAGTCCTATACAAAGCCATGATCGTTACATATATTTCCACGAATTCATTTGTTGACAGCGTAGAAATACATTTTTCAATACAGTTTCTTTGTTTAAACAGCACATTCCGTTTAAGTCCTTTCAAAAGAGTAAGTGATGTCAAATCAAAGCCATTTCCCGTTAATATCCCAACAAGTTACCCCGTTTTATATGTTATTGACGGACTAATTCGAGGTACGATATGAAAGGGATTGGTAGGTTGGCACTAGAAATTGATTATTTTATAAAACACAAGATCAATGTTATTAACTGTTTATTCTCATGACACTTATGACAATACTATTTATTGGATATTAAGGACCATGGGGAATGGACGGCATATCTCAGTTACAAGAACTTTTGACCAGATCGGCTATAAAACGATAAGGATATTGGTACATATTGCTTAGACTTCTATCGTTTTGCAAACACCAAGACTCTCATGACATTCTTATTCTTTACCATATTGGCCGTCTTTGAAGAAATGATGGGTTAACGAGTTGTACTTTTACGAAGAAACAGCAGTATCTGGGATTTCAGATGAATTCATAAGACTGAAGTGGTCTCCCATTTGACAATTATGACTTTCTTGAAAGTTAAAAGAGTTTTTAATAAAGTTGAGTACCCTCTGACTGATTTGTAATCAAAACAGTGATTGCTTTTAGCTTTATTAACAACTTAACTTAAAAAAGGGTAGGATAACATATGAGTTTTTGGTGCTTTTAAATATAGGTTTCTAGGTTATTTTAGCCTAAAACGCTATAATAGTCGCCTATGGAAAATGAATTGCTTCCATCTGAACGAAAATTCAGTTTCGGTATTGTTTTATAATTGTTGGTACTTTTTGGTGATGTAGAATAGCATATTGCAGACTAAACTTTCAGACAATCTCATTTAACCTGTCAGCAATAAAATGCTGTAAACAATGACAGAAACCAATCCCCAGAAAGCTCTCAGAGGCTCGGATTAAGTAAGTAGGGGTTCAATCAATGTTATTAATGTTGTTGTTATCTGTCAGACTGGAGGAAGAATGCTAGAATAATTACCTGGGACTCTTGGGATGTCAACCCAGCCACATATTCAGCAACATTTTTGCCAGGTACTTAACCTTTCTCTTAAATACATGTAATTTCTTCCAGCACTTTCAGCAGATCACCTGTAAGAACCTTTTGGGAAAAGGGGCTAAATTCCTCTTAATGAGCAATATTTCTTTGTTCGCATTGTTTTGTTTTACTAAAACCCAGGTTTTTGTCTATTTAGAACATCGCATTTATCAGACGGGATGAAAACATACGAAAATGAATCTTTAAACAGAGTGCTTTAAATCCCAAAAAGCTTGAGTTTTTTACGTAGATACAAATACTTTTGGAGTTATCTCCCTTTCATTTGTATTGAAAACCATCATATTAGCATGTTTTGTATTTAATTGTAGCATCATGATTTCACACTTTTCATGTTTTGTATTTAATTGTAGCATCATGATTTCTCACTTTTCATGTTTTGTATTTAATTGTAGCATCATGATTTCACACTTTTCATGTTTTGTATTTAATTGTAGCATCATGATTTCACACTTTTCATGTTTTGTATTTAATTGTAGCATCATGATTTCTCACTTTTCATGTTTTGTATTTAATTGTAGCATCATGATTTCACACTTTTCATGTTTTGTATTTAATTGTAGCATCATGATTTCACACTTTTCATGTTTTGTATTTAATTGTAGCATCATGATTTCTCACTTTTCATGTTTTGTATTTAATTGTAGCATCATGATTTCACACTTTTCATGTTTTGTATTTAATTGTAGCATCATGATTTCACACTTTTCATGTTTTGTATTTAATTGTAGCATCATGATTTCTCACTTTTCATGTTTTGTATTTAATTGTAGCATCATGATTTCACACTTTTCATGTTTTGTATTTAATTGTAGCATCATGATTTCACACTTTTCATGTTTTGTATTTAATTGTAGCATCATGATTTTACCCTTTTCATGTTTTGTATTTAATTGTAGCATCATGATTTCACACTTTTCATGTTTTGTATTTAATTGTAGCATCATGATTTCACACTTTTCATGCGGACATTTTCTTTCTTAGAGTATTACGAGCATTGTTTTATAACTGCTGTGGCAGGAAAAAATGAACTTTCGGACATCCGCGACAAATCTGGATCTCAGATGGGTTCATTCCGATCAAACGCTGTACCCTTTAAATCCTCGGTACCATTTCAATGACTGCAAATGATTGGGTGCCTCGTCAGGCAATATAAATGCGCTAGATCCACACAAGTTGCACCTATCCAAAGACCCCTTGTCTCGTGACGTTGCAGAACAATCAACAAGAATTAATTGTTGTAACCCAAATATTGCTAAGATAAAGAGTTTTGTTCCAATACTTCTGTGTTTCAATTGCTTAAATTTATCCTAGAGGCTTCTTATAACTATCAAATGGGTGTAAAAGAAACCACCTCTGCTTTCATAGTTATTACAGCAGAGCACTCTTATATTGTTACATTCAAGTAATTTTGACACTGCAGCCTTTAATTTCTTAGGCTGAGTACTGTATATCTGGAATATGTTAGTGTTATTTAGAATCAACTTCTTTGTAAATCAAAATCATTCCAAAGCAGCATTTTAAGTGAGAAATATCATCTAAAAATAGATTTTTCAAGCAGAAAAAGGAGGTCAATTTTGTCCAGGGGATTATCAGATGAATTCATAAGACTGAAGTGGTCTCCCATTGGACAATTATGACTTTGTTGAAAGTTGAAAGTGATTTTTAATAAAGTTGAGTACCCTCTGACTGATTTGTAATCAAAACAGTGATTATTTTTAGCTTTATTGACAACTTAGGAGCCATTTTCAGAACAACATGTATTTTCTGAAATCAAAAGTAAGATTCACTGCGGAATAAGGGTGACCTTTGATTTGACGTCATAGTTAAAAACTAGGATAACATGTGAGTTTTTGGTGGATTTTTGGTAGTTTTGATAACGAGCTTTAAATGAATATAGGTTTCTGGGTTATTTCGGCTGTTGGGAAAGAGCCATTTAACCCAAAACGCTATAATGGTCGCCTATGGAAAATTAATTGCTTCCATCTGACCTAAAATAATTCAGTTTCGGTATTATTCTATCATTGTTGGTACTTTTTGGTGATGTAGATTAGCATATTGCAGACTAAACTTTCAGACAATCTCATTTAACCTGTCAGCAATAAAATGCTGTAAACAATGACAGAAACCAATCCCCGGAAAGCTCCCAGAGGCTCGGATTAAGTAAGTAGGGGTTCAATCAATGTTATTGTTGTTAATTGCCTTCATCTGACCTTAATGCGTAAATAGAGAAGCCGGTGAGCATTGCTCTATTCCGAATTATGTATAATTTCCAACGCGCGTTATTTTTCTCATCGATGTCACGTTTCACTTTACGTTTTTGATGTTCATGTTCTCGTAATGCTACACTTGCGTTGAGCTGTGAAAAATTGCAGTATGTTTCATAATTACTGAACCAAGTAATGAATGCGTTTTATAGGCATGGATGTAGGATATCATTAAGACATATAGAATATTACTCCGGTAAGCATTGAGCAAATTCATAGCACTTAAAACCATTAGCTTTAACCCTTTCCCACATATAGACGTTTTCTGACGCCTCTGAAGGAGACGTCTTTTGGAAGAATTATTTAAAACAGTTGAAAACATTGTGACAAAAGAAGAAATTTGCTCAAAATGAGCAATTTTTCTTTTTGCCACAATGTTTTCAACTGTTTTAAATAATTAAACTCTCATTTATGGAGATTTTTCACGTTTTTGTATATAGGTTTTCGAAGTCGTCTACTGCACATTTGCTGTATATCGGAAAGGGTTAATGTCATGAAATTGAAAAACAAAAATAGTTTTTCGTTCTTATATACACCTGTCAACGACACACTTAGAAATTTAGCTTTATCATTATGATATGAGCCGTCCCGCGAGAAAAACCAACATTGTGGACTATGCGTAAAGTTTCGACCCGGATCAGCCTAAGCATGCTGCACAGGCTTACCCGGATAGACACGTTTCGCCTCCTGTGGTTTTTCTGTTTCAGGAATGATTACTCTATACCTCTATTCCTTTGGAAGAGATGGTTCAGCTTGCGATTGCTAAACTCCGCCGCTGAAGGAGCATGTTCTAACAATATACTTTCCCATAGTTATGCAATAGCATATTTTCTTGAATAATTTGAAAACAAAAAGGATTCCATGAGATTTCCTAAAAAAGGATCACATTCTGAAAACTATGAATGTTCTTATTATGCGGTTGTTTACGTGGATTTCCTTGTTCTTTATTTAGTTTCAGATACCTGTTTTGACCCCACTGTATTTTCAGTAAAGCGAACACTAATCCCTTTTTTTCGTCAAAAATATTCACATTGGTTATTGACCCAAAATATTGATGGGAGCGCCCTGAAACGTTATTGTGATAAGTTTAGTGTCACATCAATGCCTGCACAATATTGACAGATATGGCATCTTTTTTCCATAAGGAAAATAGAAGGTAAAATATTAAAGTATGAAATAACAAAATATAACATACAAATAGTACAATGACTATGTGAAACTATTGTTTTGAGACTCTTTCCTTCGGTGGAGTGTCGATGGAACTCGTTCGTGACAATGTCGTCCCATACAGATGCAGTTACCAATAACACAATGCGTTTTAAGTTCAAACATACCTCTTTTTCCATACATAGTTCTGTTGAAGCCATTTTTGTATATTTCCCTCAACACACGTCGTATCGACTGAACTCCAACTTATGTATTATTTGCATGCATAATCAATACACGTTTTGTCAAGCGCGTAATAAAGGGAATTGCCGAATGATCATCCGATTACACTAGGTATAATAACGATAAAATCCTTCGCTTCATACATGCGGGTTTTAGATTGAAAATTTAATGATGCGAGTGAAACAGCTTATATTAAACATTAATTGCTTTTTTCCTAATATAATTTTCCAGTTCATGCACAGCCATAATCGCGTCAAAGTAAATATTGTTTAATCGACAGCTGTACTTGTATTTCAAACTTACCTTATTTCAAAATATTCGAGTCCATTACTCAAACTATTTGTCACATATGCAACGGATGAATTGAAGAGATCTTGAGTTCGAACCAATACTCGACAATTTTATTCTTTCTGACGATTGACAAAATTCATTGAGACAATCGGCATTCTTCTCTACTAATGAAATCAATAATCTTTGTGGTAAAGTAGCAAGTAGCAAGTTACCTCTGAAGAACATTATGTGAAGGTTAACGCATCAGTATGGGAAAACGTTGCATTAAACAAATTCCTTTGGAAGAGTTGGTTGAGCTTCCGATGGCTAAACTCCGCTGCTGAAGGAGCATGTTCTAACAAAATACTTTCCTATAATTATGCAATAGCGTGTTGTCTCGTATAATATGAAAAAAAAAGATACCATGAGATGTTAAACAATTTTCCCATTCAGGAAACTGTAAATGAGCCGTCCCGCAAGAAAACCAACATTATGGCCTCTACGTAATGTATCGACCCTGATGCTTTAAACTGGAACATCTTAACTAGCCGTTTGACAAAAACCTCCAGGACAGTCAATCCACCATATCTCTTTTATACTGTCGTCTACAGTAAACAAGAACGACAAACAATCGACCAAGGAGTGGACGCCAACGCGTAAAACAGTAAAAAAGAAAATATATTTGTATTCCTCTAACTCAGCTCGTCACGAGCAGTTCTATCGGAATCTGCATTGTTTGCTAAAGCCTTTAATTGCCTTTGGCAGGGAAAGAGTTAATCGGAACCGACCAAATACCCTCTGTTCTCATCGTTGGAGACGTGTTATGTTTTCGCATGATTCTAGGTTCCTTCATAACAGATATACGCCACCGTATGGACGTGTAGGACATTGTTATCCTGGTTACCGTTTGCTGGAACTTGAATGTTTATGGGGTGGTTGGCTGATGGTGTAGGCCGGCATATGCTTTGAACAGAGAACGCCTTTAGCTTTCATCGTAGACAATTTAACAGCCCAGGGTTACGTAGACGTCGTCCAACAGCCATTCTCTGTTCAATCACCAGCAGGATAACGCTCGTGCTCACGTTGACAGAGTCAGCCTGGCTTATTTATGGCAAAACAAGGTTGACGTTTCGGACTGACCTCCATATAGCGCAATATGACACCAATCGATCACTATTGTGACGCTCTTCATAGGTGAGATATTGGACGTTACGCGTCACCAGCAGCGCTTCAAGGACTCTGTCGTGTAAGAAGGGGAGTGGAATGATATCCCACTGGCTCAGATCAATAACCTGATCATGTCCGTGACCAGGCCGACACGTGTAGACTAGCAGCTAACAGGGCGCATACATTGTACTGAAATCTGGGCTTTTGATTTGAATAAATGGCCTACCTAGGGATAAAGAAAGCTTTCTGGGGATCACAATGCTGAATGAAATTTGACAAAATTTTGCAATTTGGTCATGGACATGTTGCATATGCAACAGTTTGTAATCAGACAGTTTTCATTTCAATATCCTTTTTCCAAATATGAAACTTTATTTGGCATTGTGAAACACGTATAAATGGCATTATCCACGAAAGACCGGTGGTGACTTCCAAACTTCATATTCACATTTCACACTTCATACTTCAGACCTCAAACTTCGTTTGAAGTTTGAAGTATGAAGTTTGAAGTATAAAGTTTAAAGTGTGAAGTATGACATTCATACTTTATACTTTAACTTTATTTGGCATTGTGAAACACGTATAAATGGCATTATCCACGAAAGACCGGTGGTGACTTCCAAACTTCATACTTCACATTTCACACTTCATACTTCAGACTTCAAGTATAAAGTTTAAAGTATGAAGTTTGAAGTATAAAGTTTAAAGTGTGAAGTATGACATTCATACTTTATACTTCAAACATCGGACTTCACACTTCAAACACATTATCTATGAAGTATGAAGTATGAATTTCAAACTTCAGACTTCATACTTCAAACTTCACACTTCAAACATATTATCTATGAAGTGTGAAGTATGAAGTGTGAAATGTGAAATGCGAAGTGTGAAGTGTGAAATGCGAAGTTCGAAGTGTGAAGTGTGAAGTGTGAAGCGGGAAGTGGGAAGTCTGAAGTGTGAAGTGTGAAGTCTGAAGTCTGAAGTCTGAAATTACATTTTGGGTTGAGAACGGAATTTGCTAATTTGCTAGGTCACGCTGATACAATGACCTCGACTTGCAATCTCCACAGTTTGTGAAAATATCACATTAACTTCTTTATGACATAGGGAAGCAGGACAAATTCAAAACCATTACAATTAAAAAAAGCAGCTTTTATCGACAATTCGCTCCCACAAAAAAACACCATCCTAGAATTTGACCATCTTATTTGACCTAGCATTAATCATTGCATGTTAATTTATCCTTACGCGTGTTACCAGGCCTTCATATACACACAAGATAAACTTATTTGGAAAGGGATTGTAATTGAAATAGTTATATTTCACTTCAAACAGATTTGAATTACATCGTAGGGTTCATATTTGTAGTACTACATTTATGCATAGGCTTATTCGGTAAGTAAATGTTCTCATTGTGACGTATCCAATCAATCCGCGTTCATTTTTGAAAGACAAAAACCACGGTTAAATGTATTTTTTATTTTTTTTTCCGAAAGGTAGAACGAAATTATAAAACTCATTCTATGTATATATATATATTCCTTCCAAAGATAAGATATACTTAAAAAGTAAGAGCATGTAATAGGAACTACAAACATGGCGTATGAAGCTCTGACAACCAAAATAATTGAGGCTTAAGTTGCAAGGTCTCAATTTGCTGAACTATGTGTGTTTGGCTTGGGCACAAGCAAATACAAATGCTAAAACATGTGTGAACTCTTTCGCACAGATAACTCAAAAGGTATACGGTTAACCCTTTCCCACATATAGAAGCATTATGTAACATCTGGACTGTTGAAAACATTGTAGGAAATTGATTGAGATTTTTCAAATCATCTCGGCAGAGTTTGTGAATCATACCCAATGATTTTGATCCCCATATAAGATGTCAAATATCGACTAGCCTATCTACTCACGTTAGCAATACATTCGTCAATCTCAGTATGGTATCGTGATTTATCGCTAATGGATCACAAACTGTGATTGGGTAATATAACAATAGGGCCAGTAAGCTATCTTAAAGCCTTATATGGTTAGAATAAAACAGTTCTGTTAATTTGTATAATTTATTGACGCACGAACCATGTTAACAAGAATTACACATATACTACCAAACAAATGTAACATAGTATCATAAATAATATCATATATAGGTTCGTATAAATTCGAATATAGGATAAATAGAAACAGTTTAAAAACTTATAGGATAAAAAATGAATGGACAACAAGTACCAAGATAAATACGTATAGTATAAATACGCAATGGTCAACAAGTAACAGGATAAAAAGCAACTGTTTTAAAATCATACAAAAGTATAAAATAAATTTTAATGCATATTCTTGAAATTGAAATAATGTTTTTCCTCTTTTTATTCGTATAGTTATGATTTGTTCAACCTTAGTATGCCACGTCTAAGTTGTTTATATGTCTAATGCATTGTCGTGTCCATCTATTGGTTTCATTTCCACTTCAAAAAATGTCTGTGGGAAGTCAGGCGAGTAGGTAACGTTTAGCCCGTGAATTCGGGAAACGGTATGTAAAACACGTTGAAACACCTTAGCAACATATTTGAAATGAGACATTGTATAGAGACGATGGGGAACTGCCAGTTTTATCCAATCATCTACTTGACCAGGTTTAGTCACGGCACCCAAAACACGAATACCTCCTTCTATATACAGTGAGCAGACTAAACTCCAAGATGGCTGCCTTTCAATAGGAATAGTGGGTAACATTTTGCGGGCGTCAACGTAGACAGCGCTGCTGGCGATAGCTGCAACGGGAACTCCTACTTCTTTTAGGCATTCAGCGAATTTGTTGAGACTTTCAAAGCGATATTGCAGATACGTGTCATTCATGCATTCGTCAAGACCAACTGCTATGGCTTCCATGTCACGTCCAGATAACCCACCGTATGTGTAGTGACCTTCGTAAACAATGCATTTCCTTCTGGCTCTGATGTACATGTCCTCACCTCTTACACAAAGGAAACCACCGGTGTTACTAAGTCCGTTCTTTTTGGCAGAAACTATGATAGCATCAATATGACTAAACATCTCTCGGCAGATTTCTTTCACAGATGTGTCGCCATAGCCTTTCTCCAGTGTTTTAATGTACCAGGCATTTTCTGCAAAGCGGCATGCATCGCCTACCAATGGAACTCCATATCGACGACAAATTCTTGCAGCATCTTCTAAATTACGCATGCTCACGGGCTGGCCGGAAAGGACGTTGTTAGTCACAACAAGCAAAGCTAAGCTTATATTATTTTCAGGTCGTCTAAGCTCTGCTTCTAGTTTATCACAGTCCATGTTTCCGGAAAAAATATTTATTTTTCCAACTTCGAGAACAGGAATATTTACTACTTTACAACCTAAACCATTGATGATGTTTTCAGTTGTTAAAAAGACGCCATTACAGAGAACGGTAGTCCCTTGCCGACCTTCTAACAGTGTATTAAATAGAACATTTTCAGCACCGCGACCTTGATGCGCAGGTACAACGTATTGAAAACCAGTTATACTTCTAACAGTGGCTTCCAGACGTTTAAAACTGTTCGAACCAGCATAGCTTTCGTCTCCGACCATAAGCCCCGCCCACTGGGCGTTACTCATGGCCCCGACACCGGAATCGGTTAGAAGATCTACGGCAATCATATCAGCATCCAGAGCAAACACGTTGTATTTCGATCGCTTTAATTCTTGAAGGCGCTCTTCTCTAGTTGTCATACGTATACGCTCTACCATCTTTATTTTGAAAGGTTCGCCAATCTACGAATAGAATATAGAATATATTGGATTTAGTCTTAAATTGGATATTTGATTTAACCATTTTTTATGGTGGGGCTTATGAAGGACGAATGTTTTTGTAACAGTAGCAACAACAACAACAACAACAACAACAACAACATGATTATTCATTGCACTGAAAGTGCTCACAGCAAGGGACTAATTGCAGATTACATTTGGACATGGATTTACCGATCTCAAATGTCTAACAAGAACACTTTATAATAGCGCTTTATATCAATACATTAAATAATGTAGGAGTTTAACGTAACACACTATACCAACAGTATGGGGGTCTATCTATATACCAAAATTTGACGCGGAGTACTTCCCTTAATTATGCACAGCTGTTATCTGAGTATTTCCTGTTTAGCACACCTCCTGGTTAACAATGGATTTTAGCAGTAATTTTGTTATACAATTGACACATATACATGTCATATTAAAATCACATGAAAGTATCTACCTAACAATGATAAATATATTGAGAGTGCAATTCTTAAAGGTAGAATTAAAATCCTGTTAGATTTATATTTTCTACGGCGTGATATAGCTGAAATATTGTTAAAAGCGACGTTAAACATCATACCAACAAATTATCATTTTATACTAGGGTTTTTAAAGCATAGGGGTTAGCATTACGACTGACTGGCTGGTGTCAGTATAAATGGACCAGTAGTACCGGTAACTTACCCAGGAAACACCGTGATATAAATAAAAAACAATGGAAAACAGAGTTAAATATCAAACAATCAATCAATCAATGTAAAGCATAGGTGAAAGGTAATTTGCATTGCTTTTGCATTTGTTATAAATTCCAACAGTTTGATAAGTCGGTCGTACCCTTGTCTCCCGTGTGCCAAGTGCACATGTTAACCTCTATACCTGCATGACTATTTCATCGTATCTAGTAAATTTATATAATTAAATATTGTGCATACATATGATTTGTTACTAAAAACAGCTCAACCAGTTCAGTCCTATACAAAGCCATCATCGTTACATATATTTCCACGAATTCATTTGTTGACAGCGTAGAAATACATTTTTTTCAATACAGTTTCTTTCTTTAAACAGCACATTCCGTTTAAGTCCTTTCAAAAGAGTAAGTGATGTCAAATCAAAGCCATTTCCCGTTAATATCCCAACAAGTTACCCCGTTTTATATTTTATTGACGGACTAATTCGAGGTACGATATGAAAGGGATTGGTAGGTTGGCACTAGAATTTGATTATCTTATAAAACACAAGATCAATGTTATTAACTGTTTATTCTCATGACACTTATGACAATACTATTTATTGGATATGAAGGACCATGAGGAATGGACGGCATATCTCAGTTACAAGAACTTGTGACCAGATCGGCTATACAACGATAAGGATATTGGTACATATTGCTTAGACTTCTATCGTTTTGCAAACACCAAGACTCTCATGAGATTCTTATTCTTTACCATATTGGCCGTCTTTGAAGAAATGATGGGTTAACGAGTTGTACTTTCACGAAGAAACAGCAGTATAAACGCTTTTCTGTGTGTGTTTTAATTGTCAAAGGGAAGCAATTCGAATTGGAGCGCCGGGCAGACGATTTTGTCCATGGGATTTCAGATGAATTCATAAGACTGAAGTGGTCTCCCATTTAACAATTATGACTGTTGAAAGTTGAAAGAGTTTTTAATAAAGTTGAGTACCCTCTGACTGATTTATAATCAAAACAGTGATTGCTTTTAGCTTTATTAACAACTTAACTTAAAAAAGGGTAGGATAACATATGAGTTGTTGGTGCTTTTAAATATAGGTTTCTAGGTTATTTCGGCTGGAGGGAAAGCGGCATAGCCTAAAACGCTATAATAGTCGCCTATGGAAAATGAATTGCTTCCATCTGACCGAAAATTCAGTTTCGGTATTATTTTATAATTGTTGGTACTTTTTGGTGATGTAGAATAGCATATTGCAGACTAAACTTTCAGACAATCTCAGCTGTCAGCAATAAAATGCTGTAAACAATGACAGAAACCAATCCCCAGAAAGCTCCCAGAGGCTCGGATTAAGTAAGTAGGGGTTCAATCAATGTTATTACTGTTGTTGTTATCTGTCAGACTGGAGGAAGAATGCTAGAATAATTACCTGGGACTCTTGGGATATCAACCCAGCCACATATTCAGCAACATTTTTCTTCCAGCACTTTCAGCAGATCACATGTAAGAACCTTTTGGGAAAAGGGGCTAAATTCCTCTTAATGAGCAATATTTCTTTGTTCGCATTGTTTTGTTTTACTAAAACCCAGGTTTTTGTCTATTTAGAACATCGCATTTATCATGCAATGAGCAGATTACGTGACGTATAACACTGGTATGATAAACCTTTTGTTTACATGTCTACTGGTATGATAAACCTTTTGTTTACATGTCTACTGGTATGATAAACCTTTTGTTTACATGTCTACTGGTATGATAAACTGTTATCTTTATCAGTCTACTTATTTTTAGAAATGACGTAATCGCTGGAACTACTTTTTTGAAATATAAATAAAATGAGCCGTTCCACCAGAAAATTATCGAACCCGATCAGCCTCAACATGCCGCGCAGGCTAACCCGGACAGACACGTTTCGCCTCATGTGGATTTTCTGTTTAAGGAATCATTGCTCAATACCTCTATCCCCTGTGACGGAAAGAGTCGGACCGGATTAGCCTGCGCAGGCTGATCTGGATCGATACATTACGCAGAATCCATAATGTTGGTTTTTATCGTGGAACGGCTCAATTATGTTGATAGTATAGCAGTCAAAGCAATGAACAAACATAAAATAACAATCAGAAATAAAGTTATTCTTGTTTAAATTACATTTCAACAAATTTTACAATGCAAATTACAAATCGAAAAGAATATCGTTATATAAATCACACGGGATCTGCACGTTTAGTCTTACTTGATGAACTGTCTTTCTTCGTTGAAAATGTAGCATACATAGACCTGTTTATTCTCACGTGATCAGTTCATAGGTAACCTTGTTTAAATCAGTATCGTCATATGTGTTCTACCACGAGAAAGGGTTTTCGAACAGCCTCATCTACCCATGGATTCCTCTTTCATACAGCAGTTCCGACAGAAAATCATTATGCATTCGAGATATCTAGAAAATGTTTCTTCTTGTTAAATAACTGTATCATTTACGTACAGCTAGTGTTTAAATGATCATTCTTAAAACTAAAAGTTTCGTAACGTGTCTTCGGCATGTCTACCCACAACAGTGACGGTATACTTTTCCAAAAATGAATGTCTCCAATCTAAACGACGACTAAGCCTAAGCATCACACTTGTCTTGAATATAGGCATCTGTATTTAAACTTTGAGTGTTACTTGAACTTCCATAGCCTGAACTAACTTTATACATTGACTTAGATCCAACACAACTATTCATTTTCAAAACACGGCGGTTGACATACGTGTTGACCTATCTTGTGTACTGAAGCGACGGCCAATCCGCAATACTTACACTTCTACTAATAATATGTTCGAGTTAATATTGCCATTTTAAGGTATTATGTCACACCAGATATACAAATTAAGTAGTAATAATCGAGAAATATGGAGTTGAAGTCGGAACTATTTAGCTTCCGTATGTCGTGTGTACACAATGTAATTCGGCGCGGATTTATGCCCGCGCGTGACGTCATTCTATTTTAGGTGAGGTCATTCAAGGAATGGGATTTTGTAATTTTGTATGTTATTTATTAAAACTAGTTAAAATGAATGTAGATTTACCTGAAAACATAATTTTACATGCAAGATAAATAGAATATTACGTCCCTGACTTTCGACATGAACTTTATCAGACTCGGCTGTGAGAAAGGATAATTGTCTCGCCAAAGGCTCGCCAATTATCATTTCTCCCAACCTCCTCAGATAAAGTTCATATCTTACGTCGGGGACATAATATTCTCTATTTATCAGACGGGATGAAAACATATGAAAATGAATCTTTAAACAGAGTGCTTTAAATCCCAAAAAGCTTGAGTTTTTTACGTAGATACAAATACTTTTGGAGTTATCTCCCTTTCATTTGTATTGGAAACCATCATATTAGCATGTTTTGTATTTAATTGTAGCATCATGATTTCACACTTTTCATGTTTTGTATTTAATTGTAGCATCATGATTTCACACTTTTCATGTTTTTTATTTAATTGTAGCATCATGATTTCACACTTTTCATGTTTTGTATTTAATTGTAGCATCATGATTTCACACTTTTCATGTTTTGTATTTAATTGTAGCATCATGATTTCACACTTTTCATGTTTTGTATTTAATTGTAGCATCATGATTTCACACTTTTCATGTTTTGTATTTAATTGTAGCATCATGATTTCACACTTTTAATGTTTTTTATTTAATTGTAGCATCATGATTTCACACTTTTCATGTTTTGTATTTAATTGTAGCATCATGATTTCACACTTTTCATGTTTTGTATTTAATTGTGGCATCATGATTTCACACTTTTCATGTTTTGTATTTAATTGTAGCATCATGATTTCTCACTTTTCATGTTTTGTATTTAATTGTAGCATCATGATTTCACACTTTTCATGTTTTGTATTTAATTGTAGCATCATAATTTCACACTTTTCATGTTTTGTATTTAATTGTAGCATCATGATTTCACACTTTTCATGTTTTGTATTTAATTGTAGCATCATGATTTCACACTTTTCATGCGGACATTTTTTTCTTAGAGTATTACGAGCATTGTTTAATAACTGCTGTGGCAGGAAAAAATGAACTTTCGGACATCCGCGACAAATCTGGATCTCAGATGGGTTCATTCCGATCAAAAGCTGTACCCTTTAAATCCTCGGTACCATTTCAATGACTGCAAATGATTGGGTGCCCCGTCAGGCAATAGAAATGCGCTAGATCCACACAAGTTGCATCTATCCAAAGACCCCTTTTCTCGTGTCGTTGCAGAAAAATCAACAATAATACAATGTTGTAACCCAAATATTGCTAAGATAAAGGGTTTTGTTCCAATATTTCTGTGTTTCAAATGCTTAAATTTATCCTAGAGGCTTCTTATAACTATCAAATGAGTGTAAAAGAAGCCACCTCTGCTTTCATAGTTATTACAGCAGAGCACTCTTATATTGTCACATTCAAGTAATTTTGACACTGCAGCTTTTAATTTCTTAGGCTAAGTACTGTATATCTTGAATATTTTAGTGTTATTGAGAATCAACTTCTTTGTGAATCAAAATCAATCCAAAGGAGCATTTTAAGTGAGAAATATCATCTAAAAATTGATTTTTCAAGCGAAAAAATGAGGTCATGTTTTTAAAAAGTAATTATAATTAGATGGATTTAATTTTTATATAAAATGTACACTTTGACATGTTGAATTAACTTATTTTAAGTGAAAACCATCATAAAATACTTAAAAGGGAAGCAATTCGGATTAGAGGGCCGGACAGACAATTTTGTCCAGGGGATTTCAGATGAATTCATCAGACTGAAGTGGTCTCCCATTGGACAATTATGACTTTGTTGAAAGTTGAAAGTGTTGTTTAATAAAGTTGAGTACCCTCTGACTGATTTGTAATCAAAACAGTGATTGCTTTTAGCTTTATTGACAACTTAGGAGCCATTTTCAGAACAACATGTATTTTCTGAAATCAAAAGTAAGATTCACTGCGGAATAAGGGTGACCTTTGAATTGACGTCATAGTTAAAAAAGAAAAGTAGAATAACATGTGAGTTTTTGGTGTTTTTTTAGTAGTTTTGATAACGAACTTTAAATGAATATAGGTTTTTGGGTTATTTCGGCTGTTGGGAAAGAGCCATAACCCAAAACGCTATACTGGTCGCCTATGGAAAATTAATTGCTTCCATCTGACCTAAAATAATTCAGTTTCGGTATTGTTTTATCATTGTTGGTACTTTTTGGTGATGTAGATTAGCATATTGCAGACTAAACTTTCAAACAATCTCATTTAACCTGTCAGCAATAAAATGCTGTAAACAATTACAGAAACCAATCCCCGGAAAGCTCCGCAGAGGCTCGGATTAAGTAAGTAGGGGTTCAATCAATGTTATTGTTGTTATTGCTTCCATCTGACCTTAATGGGTAAATAGTGAAGCCGGTGAGCATTGCTCGATTCCGAATTATGTATAATTTTCAACGAGCGTTATTTTTATCATCGATGTCACGTTTCACTTTACGTTTTTGATTTTCATGTTCTCGTTATGCTACACTTGCGTTGAGCTGTGAAAAAGTATGTTTCATAATTACTGAACCAAGTAATGAATGCGTTTTATAGGCATGGATGTAGGATATCATTAAGATATATAGAATATTACTTCGGTAAGCTTTGAGCAAATTCATAGCACTTAAAACCATTAGCTTTAACCCTTTCCCACATATAGACGCTTTCTGAGCCTCTGAAGCAGACGTATTTTGAAAAATTATTTAAAACAGTTGAAAACATTGTGACAAAAGAAGAAATTTGCTCAAAATGAGCAATTTTTCTTTTTGCCACAATGTTTTCAACTGTTTTAAATAATTAAACTCTCATTTATGGAGATTTTTCACGTTTTTGTATATAGATTTTCGAAATCGTCTGCTGCACATTTGCTTTATGTCGGAAAGGGTTAATGTCATGAAATTGAAAAACAAAAATAGTTTTTCGTTCTTATATACACCTGTCAACGACACACTTAGAACTTTAGCTTTATCATTATGATATGAGCCGTCCCGCGAGAAAAAACCAACATTGTGGACTATGCGTAAAGTTTCGACCCGGATCAGCCTAAGCATGCTGCACAGGCTTAACCGGATAGACACTGTTCGCCTCCTGTGGTTTTTCTGCATCAGGAATGATTACTCTATACCTCTATTCCTTTGGAAGAGATGGTTCAGATTGCGATTGCTAAACTCCGACGCTGAAGGAGCATGTTCTAACAATATACTTTCCCATATTTATGCAATAGCATATTTTCTTGAATAATTTGAAAACAAAAAGGATTCCATGAGATTTCCCAAAAAAGGATCACATTCTGAAAACTGTGAATGTTCTTATCATGTGGTTTTTTAAGTGGATTTCCTTGTTCTTTATTTAGTTTCAGATACCTGTTTTGACCCCACTGTATTTTCAGTAAAGCGAACACCTAATTCCTTTTTTCCGTCAAACATATTCACATTGGTGATTGACCCAAAATATTGATGGGAGCGCCCTGAAACGTTATTGTGATAAGTTTAGTGTCACATCAATGCATGCACAATATTGACAGATACGGCATCTTTTTTCCATAAGGAAAATAGAAGGTAAAATATTAAAGTATGAAATAACTAAATATAACATACAAATAGTACAATGACTATGTGAAACTATTGTTTTGAGACTCTTTCCTTCGGTGGAGTGTCGATGGAACTCGTTCGTGACGATATCGTCCCATACAGATGCAGTTACCAATAACACAATGCGTTTTAAGTTCAAACATACCTCTTTTTCCATACATAGTTCTGTTGAAGCCATTTTTGTATATTTCCCTCAACACACGTCGTATCGACTGAACTCCAACTTATGTATTATTTGCATGCATAATCAAAACACATTTTATCAAGCGAGTAATAACGGGAACTGCCGAATGAGCTTCTGATTAATATCCGTTAATATCCCAACAAGTTACCCCGTTTTATATTTTATTGACGGACTAATTCGAGGTACGATATAAAAGGGATTGGTAGGTTGGCACTAGAATTTGATTATCTTATAAAACACAAGAGCAATGTTATTATCTGTTTATTCTCATGACACTTATGACAATACTATGTATTGGATATTAAAGACCATGGGGAATGGACGGCATATCTCAGTTACAAGAACTTGTGACCAGATCGGCTATAAAACGATAAGGATATTGGTACATATTGCTTAGACTTCTACCGTTTTGAAAACACCAAGACTCTCATGACATTCTTATTCTTTACCATATTGGCCGTCTTTGAAGAAATGATGGGTTAACGAGTTGTACTTTCACGAAGAAACAGCAGTATAAACGCTTTTCTGTGTGTGTTTTAATTGTCAAAGGGAAGCAATTCGGATTGGAGCGCCGGGCAGACGATTTTGTCCATGGGATTTCAGATGAATTCATAAGACTGAAGTGGTCTCCCATTTGACAATTATGACTTTCTTGAAAGTTGAAAGAGTTTTTAATAAAGTTGAGTACCCTCTGACTGATTTGTAATCAAAACAGTGATTGCTTTTAGCTTTATTAACAACTTAACTTAAAAAAGGGTAGGATAACATATGAGTTGTTGGTGCTTTTAAATATAGGTTTCTAGGTTATTTCGGCTGGAGGGAAAGCGGCATAGCCTAAAACGCTATAATAGTCGCCTATGGAAAATGAATTGCTTCCATCTGACCGAAAATTCAGTTTCGGTATTGTTTTATAATTGTTGGTACTTTTTGGTGATGTAGAATAACATATTGCAGACTAAACTTTCAGACAATCTCAGCTGTCAGCAATAAAATGCTGTAAACAATGACAGAAACCAATCCCCAGAAAGCTCCCAGAGGCTCGGATTAAGTAAGTAGGGGTTCAATCAATGTTATTACTGTTGTTGTTATCTGTCAGACTGGAGGAAGAATGCTAGAATAATTACCTGGGACTCTTGGGATGTCAACCCAGCCACATATTCAGCAACATTTTTGCCCAGTACTTAACCTTTCTCTGAAATACATGTAATTTCTTCCAGCACTTTCAGCAGATCACCTGTAAGAACCTTTTAGGAAAAGGGGCTAAATTCCTCTTAATGAGCAATATTTCTTTGTTCGCATTGTTTTGTTTTACTAAAACCCAGGTTTTTGTCTATTTAGAACATCGCATTTATCAGACGGAATAAAAACATATGAAAATGAATGTTTAAACAGAGTGCTTTAAATCCCAAAAAGCTTGAGTTTTTTACGTAGATACAAATACTTTTGGAGTTATCTCCCTTTCATTTGTATTGAAAACCATCATATTAGCATGTTTTGTATTTAATTGTAGCATCATGATTTCACACTTTTCATGTTTTGTATTTAATTGTAGCAAATATGATTTCACACTTTTCATGTTTTGTATTTAATTGTAGCATCATGATTTCACATTTTTCATGTTTTGTATTTAATTGTAGCATCATGATTTCACACTTTTCATGTTTTGTATTTAATTGTAGAATCATGATTTCACACTTTTCATGTTTTGTATTTAATTGTAGAATCATGATTTCACACTTTTCATGCGGACATTTTTTTCTTAGAGTATTACGAGCATTGTTTTTTAACTGCTGTGGCAGGAAAAAATGAACTTTCGGACATCCGCGACAAATCTGGATCTCAGATGGGTTCATTCCGATCAAAAGCTGTACCCTTTAAATCCTCGGTACCATTTCAATGACTGCAAATGATTGGGTGCCCCGTCAGGCAATATAAATGCGCTAGATCCACACAAGTTGCACCTATCCAAAGACCCCTTGTCTCGTGACGTTGCAGAACAATCAACAAGAATTAATTGTTGTAACCCAAATATTGCTAAGATAAAGGGTTTTGTTCCAATACTTCTGTGTTTCAATTGCTTAAATTTATCCTAGAGGCTTCTTATAACTATCAAATGGGTGTAAAAGAAACCACCTCTGCTTTCATAGTTATTACAGCAGAGCACTCTTATATTGTTACATTCAAGTAATTTTGACACTGCAGCCTTTAATTTCTTAGGCTGAGTACTGTATATCTGGAATATGTTAGTGTTATTTAGAATCAACTTCTTTGTAAATCAAAATCATTCCAAAGCAGCATTTTAAGTGAGAAATATCATCTAAAAATAGATTTTTCAAGCAGAAAAAGGAGGTCAATTTTGTCCAGGGGATTATCAGATGAATTCATAAGACTGAAGTGGTCTCCCATTGGACAATTATGACTTTGTTGAAAGTTGAAAGTGATTTTTAATAAAGTTGAGTACCCTCTGACTGATTTGTAATCAAAACAGTGATTATTTTTTGCTTTATTGACAACTTAGGAGCCATTTTCAGAACAACATGTATTTTCTGAAATCAAAAGTAAGATTCACTGCGGAATAAGGGTGACCTTTGATTTGACGTCATAGTTAAAAAGTAGGATAACATGTGAGTTTTTGGTGGATTTTTGGTAGTTTTGATAACGAGCTTTAAATGAATATAGGTTTCTGGGTTATTTCGGCTGTTGGGAAAGAGCCATAACCCAAAACGCTATAATGGTCGCCTATGGAAAATTAATTGCTTCCATCTGACCTAAAATAATTCAGTTTCGGTATTATTCTATCATTGTTGGTACTTTTTGGTGATGTAGATTAGCATATTGCAGACTAAACTTTCAGACAATCTCATTTAACCTGTCAGCAATAAAATGCTGTAAACAATGACAGAAACCAATCCCCGGAAAGCTCCCAGAGGCTCGGATTAAGTAAGTAGGGGTTCAATCAATGTAATTGTTGTTAATTGCCTTCATCTGACCTTAATGCGTAAATAGAGAAGCCGGTGAGCATTGCTCGATTCCGAATTATGTATAATTTCCAACGCGCGTTATTTTTCTCATCGATGTCACGTTTCACTTTACGTTTTTGATGTTCATGTTCTCGTAATGCTACACTTGCGTTGAGCTGTGAAAAATTGCAGTATGTTTCATAATTACTGAACCAAGTAATGAATGCGTTTTATAGGCATGGATGTAGGATATCATTAAGACATATAGAATATTACTCCGGTAAGCATTGAGCAAATTCATAGCACTTAAAACCATTAGCTTTAACCCTTTCCCACATATAGACGTTTTCTGACGCCTCTGAAGGAGACGTCTTTTGGAAGAATTATTTAAAACAGTTGAAAACATTGTGACAAAAGAAGAAATTTGCTCAAAATGAGCAATTTTTCTTTTTGCCACAATGTTTTCAACTGTTTTAAATAATTAAACTCTCATTTATGGAGATTTTTCACGTTTTTGTATATAGGTTTTCGAAGTCGTCTACTGCACATTTGCTGTATATCGGAAAGGGTTAATGTCATGAAATTGAAAAACAAAAATAGTTTTTCGTTCTTATATACACCTGTCAACGACACACTTAGAAATTTAGCTTTATCATTATGATATGAGCCGTCCCGCGAGAAAAACCAACATTGTGGACTATGCGTAAAGTTTCGACCCGGATCAGCCTAAGCATGCTGCACAGGCTTACCCGGATAGACACGTTTCGCCTCCTGTGGTTTTTCTGTTTCAGGAATGATTACTCTATACCTCTATTCCTTTGGAAGAGATGGTTCAGCTTGCGATTGCTAAACTCCGCCGCTGAAGGAGCATGTTCTAACAATATACTTTCCCATAGTTATGCAATAGCATATTTTCTTGAATAATTTGAAAACAAAAAGGATTCCATGAGATTTCCTAAAAAAGGATCACATTTTGAAAACTATGAATGTTCTTATTATGCGGTTGTTTACGTGGATTTCCTTGTTCTTTATTTAGTTTCAGATACCTGTTTTGACCCCACTGTATTTTCAGTAAAGCAAACACTAATCCCTTTTTTTCGTCAAAAATATTCACATTGGTTATTGACCCAAAATATTGATGGGAGCGCCCTGAAACGTTATTGTGATAAGTTTAGTGTCACATCAATGCCTGCACACTATTGACAGATATGGCATCTTTTTTCCATAAGGAAAATAGAAGGTAAAATATTAAAGTATGAAATAACAAAATATAACATACAAATAGTACAATGACTATGTGAAACTATTGTTTTGAGACTCTTTCCTTCGGTGGAGTGTCGATGGAACTCGTTCGTGACAATGTCGTCCCATACAGATGCAGTTACCAATAACACAATGCGTTTTAAGTTCAAACATACCTCTTTTTCCATACATAGTTCTGTTGAAGCCATTTTTGTATATTTCCCTCAACACACGTCGTATCGACTGAACTCCAACTTATGTATTATTTGCATGCATAATCAATACACGTTTTGTCAAGCGCATTATAAAGGGAATTGCCGAATGATCATTACACTAGGTATAATAACGATAAAATCCTTCGCTTCATACATGCGGGTTTTAGATTTAAAATTTAATGATGCGAGTGAAACAGCTTATATTAAACATTAATTGCTTTTTTCCTAATATAATTTTCCAGTTCATGCACAGCCATAATCGCGTCAAAGTAAATATTGTTTAATCGACAGCTGTACTTGTATTTCAAACTTACCTTATTTCAAAATATTCGAGTCCATTACTCAAACTATTTGTCACATATGCAACGGATGAATTGAAGAGATCTTGAGTTCGAACCAATACTCGACAATTTTATTCTTTCTGACGATTGACAAAATTCATTGAGACAATCGGCATTCTTCTCTACTAATGAAATCAATAATCTTTGTGGTAAAGTAGCAAGTAGCAAGTTACCTCTGAAGAACATTATGTGAAGGTTAACGCATCAGTATGGGAAAACGTTGCATTAAACAAATTCCTTTGGAAGAGTTGGTTGAGCTTCCGATGGCTAAACTCCGCTGCTGAAGGAGCATGTTCTAACAAAATACTTTCCTATAATTATGCAATAGCGTATTGTCTCGTATAATATGAAAAAAAAAGATACCATGAGATGTTAAACAATTTTCCCATTCAGGAAACTGTAAATGAGCCGTCCCGCAAGAAAACCAACATTATGGCCTCTACGTAATGTATCGACCCTGATGCTTTAAACTGGAACATCTTAACTAGCCGTTTGACAAAAACCTCCAGGACAGTCAATCCACCATATCTCTTTTATACTGTCGTCTACAGTAAACAAGAACGACAAACAATCGACCAAGGAGTGGACGCCAACGCGTAAAACAGTAAAAAAGAAAATATATTTGTATTCCTCTAACTCAGCTCGTCACGAGCAGTCCTATCGGAATCTGCATTGTTTGCTAAAGCCTTTAATTGCCTTTGGCAGGGAAAGAGTTAATCGGAACCGACCAAATACCCTCTGTTCTCATCGTTGGAGACGTGTTATGTTTTCGCATGATTCTATGTTCCTTCATAACAGATATACGCCACCGTATGGACGTGTAGGACATTGTTATTCTGGTTACCGTTTGCTGGAACTTGAATGTTTATGGGGTGGTTGGCTGATGGTGTAGGCCGGCATATGCTTTGAACAGAGAACGCCTTTAGCTTTCATCGTAGATAATTTAACAGCCCAGGGTTACGTAGACGTCGTCCAACAGCCATTCTCTGTTCATTCACCAGCAGGATAACGCTCGTGCTCACGTTGACAGAGTCAGCCTGGCTTATTTATGGCAAAACAAGGTTGACGTTTCGGACTGACCTCCATATAGCGCAATATGACACCAATCGATCACTATTGTGACGCTCTTCATAGGTGAGATATTGGACGTTACGCGTCACCAGCAGCGCTTCAAGGACTTTGTCGTGTAAGAAGGGGAGTGGAATGATATCCCACTGGCTCAGATCAATAACCTGATCATGTCCGTGACCAGGCCGACACGTGTAGACTAGCAGCTAACAGGGCGCATACATTGTACTGAAATCTGGGCTTTCGATTTGAATAAATGGCCTACCTAGGGATAAAGAAAGCTTTCTGGGGATCACAATGCTGAATGAAATTTGACAAAATTTTGCAATTTGGTCATGGACATGTTGCATATGCAACAGTTTGTAATCAGACAGTTTTCATTTCAATATCCTTTTTCCAAATATGAAACTTTATTTGGCATTGTGAAACACGTATAAATGGCATTATCCACGAAAGACCGGTGGTGACTTCCAAACTTCATACTTCACATTTCACACTTCATACTTCAGACTTCAAGTATAAAGTTTAAAGTAGGAAGTTTGAAGTATAAAGTTTAAAGTGTGAAGTATGACATTCATACTTTATACTTCAAACATCGGACTTCACACTTCAAACACATTATCTATGAAGTATGAAGTATGAATTTCAAACTTCAGACTTCAGACTTCAAACTTCACACTTCAAACATATTATCTATGAAGTGTGAAGTATGAAGTGTGAAATGTGAAATGCGAAGTGTGAAGTGTGAAATGCGATGTTCGAAGTGTGAAGTGTGAAGTGTGAAGCGGGAAGTGGGAAGTCTGAAGTCTGAAGTCTGAAGTCTGAAGTCTGAAGTCTGAAGTCTGAAGTCTGAAGTCTGAAATTACATTTTGGGTTGAGAACGGAATTTGCTAATTTGCTAGGTCACGCTGATACTATGACCTCGACTTGCAATCTCCAAAGTTTGTGAAAATATCACATTAACTTCTTTATGCCATAGGGAAGCAGGACAAATTCATCACCATTACAATTAAAAAAAGCAGCTTTTATCGACAATTCGCTCCCACAAAAAAACACCATCCTAGAATTTGACCATCTTATTTGACCTAGCATTAATCATTGCATGTTAATTTATCCTTACGCGTGTTACCAGGCCTTCATATACACACAAGATAAACTTATTTGGAAAGGGATTGTAATTGAAATAGTTATATTTCACTTCAAACAGATTTGAATTACATCGTAGGGTTCATATTTGTAGTACTACATTTATGCATAGGCTTATTCGGTAAGTAAATGTTCTCATTGTGACGTTTCCAATCAATCCGCGTTCATTTTTGAAAGACAAAAACCACGGTTAAATGTATTTTTTATTTTTTTTTCCGAAAGGTAGAACGAAATTATAAAACTCATTCTATGTATATATATATATTCCTTCCAAAGATAAGATATACTTAAAAAGTAAGAGCATGTAATAGGAACTACAAACATGGCGTATGAAGCTCTGACAACCAAAATAATTGAGGCTTAAGTTGCAAGGTCTCAATTTGCTGAACTATGTGTGTTTGGCTTGGGCACAAGCAAATACAAATGCTAAAACATGTGTGAACTCTTTCGCACAGATAACTCAAAAGGTATACGGTTAACCCTTTCCCACATATAGAAGCATTATGTAACATCTGGACTGTTGAAAACATTGTAGGAAATTGATTGAGATTTTTCAAATCATCTCGGCAGAGTTTGTGAATCATACCCAATGATTTTGATCCCAATATAAGATGTCAAATATCGACCAGCCTATCTACTCACGTTAGCAATACATTCGTCAATCTCAGTATGGTATCGTGATTTATCGCTAATGGATCACAAACTGTGATTGGGTAATATAACAATAGGGCCAGTAAGCTATCTTAAAGCCTTATATGGTTAGAATAAAACAGTTCTGTTAATTTGTATAATTTATTGACGCACGAACCATGTTAACAAGAATTACACATATACTACCAAACAAATGTAAGATAGTATCATAAATAATATCATATATAGGTTCGTATGAATTCGAATATAGGATAAATAGAAACAGTTTAAAAACTTATAGGATAAAAAATGAATGGACAACAAGTACCAAGATAAATACGTATAGTATAAATACGCAATGGTCAACAAGTAACAGGATAAAAAGCAACTGTTTTAAAATCATACAAAAGTATAAAATAAATTTTAATGCATATTCTTGAAATTGAAATAATGTTTTTCCTCTTTTTATTCGTATAGTTATGATTTGTTCAACCTTAGTATGCCACGTCTAAGTTGTTTATATGTCTAATGCATTGTCGTGTCCATCTATTGGTTTCATTTCCACTTCAAAAAATGTCTGTGGGAAGTCAGGCGAGTAGGTAACGTTTAACCCGTGAATTCGGGAAACGGTATGTAAAACACGTTGAAACACCTTAGCAACATATTTGAAATGAGACATTGTATAGAGACGATGGGGAACTGCCAGTTTTATCCAATCATCTACTTGACCAGGTTTAGTCACGGCACCCAAAACACGAATACCTCCTTCTATATACAGTGAGCAGACTAAACTCCAAGATGGCTGGCTTTCAATAGGAATAGTGGGTAACATTTTGCGGGCGTCAACGTAGACAGCGCTGCTGGCGATAGCTGCAACGGGTACTCCTACTTCTTTTAGGCATTCAGCGAATTTGTTGAGACTTTCAAAGCGGTATTGCAGATACGTGTCA
Source organism: Serripes groenlandicus (assembly GCA_031761405.1). Classification (NCBI taxonomy): domain Eukaryota; kingdom Metazoa; phylum Mollusca; class Bivalvia; order Cardiida; family Cardiidae; genus Serripes; species Serripes groenlandicus. The sequence continues at coordinate 1,259,852 of JASEVX010000030.1, read as the reverse complement.
TTCATGCATTCGTCAAGACCAACTGCTATGGCTTCCATGTCACGTCCAGATAACCCACCGTATGTGTAGTGACCTTCGTAAACAATGCATTTCCTTCTGGCTCTGATGTACATGTCCTCACCTCTTACACAAAGGAAACCACCGGTGTTACTAAGTCCGTTCTTTTTGGCAGAAACTATGATAGCATCAACATGACTAAACATCTCTCGGCAGATTTCTTTCACAGATTTGTCGCCATAGCCTTTCTCCAGTGTTTTAATGTACCAGGCATTTTCTGCAAAGCGGCATGCATCGCCTACCAATGGAACTCCACATCGACGACAAATTCTTGCAGCATCTTCTAAATTACGCATGCTCACGGGCTGGCCGGAAAGGACGTTGTTAGTCACAACAAGCAAAGCTAAGCTTATATTATTTTCAGGTCGTCTAAGCTCTGCTTCTAGTTTATCACAGTCCATGTTTCCGGAAAAGATATTTATTTTTCCAACTTCGAGAACAGGAATATTTACTACTGTACAACCTAAACCATTGATGATGTTTTCAGTTGTTAGAAAGACGCCATTACAGAGAACGGTAGTCCCTTGCCGACCTTCTAACAGGGTATTAAATAGAACATTTTCAGCACCGCGACCTTGATGCGCAGGTACAACGTATTGAAAACCAGTTATACTTCTAACAGTGGCTTCCAGACGTTTAAAACTGTTCGAACCAGCATAGCTTTCGTCTCCGACCATAAGCCCCGCCCACTGGGCGTTACTCATGGCCCCGACACCGGAATCGGTTAGAAGATCTACGGCAATCATATCAGCATCCAGAGCAAACACGTTGTATTTCGATCGCTTTAATTCTTGAAGGCGCTCTTCTCTAGTTGTCATACGTATACGCTCTACCATCTTTATTTTGAAAGGTTCGCCAATCTACGAATAGAATATAGAATATATTGGATTTAGTCTTAAATTGGATATTTGATTTAACCATTTTTTATGGTGGGGCTTATGAAGGACGAATGTTTTTGTAACAGTAGCAACAACAACAACAACAACAACAACATGATTATTCATTGCACTGAAAGTGCTCACAGCAAGGGACTAATTGCAGATTACATTTGGACATGTATTTACCGATCTCAAATGTCTAACAAGAACACTTTATAATAGCGCTTTATATCAATACATTAAATAATGTAGGAGTTTAACGTAACACACTATACCAACAGTATGGGGGTCTATCTATATACCAAAATTTGACGCGGAGTACTTCCCTTAATTATGCACAGCTGTTATCTGAGTATTTCCTGTTTAGCACACCTCCTGGTTAACAATGGATTTTAGCAGTAATTTTGTTATACAATTGACACATATACATGTCATATTAAAATCACATGAAAGTATCTACCTAACAATGATAAATATATTGAGAGTGCAATTCTTAAAGGTAGAATTAAAATCCTGTTAGATTTATATTTTCTACGGCGTGATATAGCTGAAATATTGTTAAAAGCGACGTTAAACATCATACCAACAAATTATCATTTTATACTAGGGTTTTTAAAGCATAGGGGTTAGCATTACGACTGACTGGCTGGTGTCAGTATAAATGGACCAGTAGTACCGGTAACTTACCCAGGAAACACCGTGATATAAATAAAAAACAATGGAAAACAGAGTTAAATATCAAACAATCAATCAATCAATGTAAAGCATAGGTGAAAGGTAATTTGCATTGCTTTTGCATTTGTTATAAATTCCAACAGTTTGATAAGTCGGTCGTACCCTTGTCTCCCGTGTGCCAAGTGCACATGTTAACCTCTATACCTGCATGACTATTTCATCGTATCTAGTAAATTTATATAATTAAATATTGTGCATACATATGATTTGTTACTAAAAACAGCTCAACCAGTTCAGTCCTATACAAAGCCATCATCGTTACATATATTTCCACGAATTCATTTGTTGACAGCGTAGAAATATATTTTTTTCAATACAGTTTCTTTCTTTAAACAGCACATTCCGTTTAAGTCCTTTCAAAAGAGTAAGTGATGTCAAATCAAAGCCATTTCCCGTTAATATCCCAACAAGTTACCCCGTTTTATATTTTATTGACGGACTAATTCGAGGTACGATATGAAAGGGATTGGTAGGTTGGCACTAGAATTTGATTATCTTATAAAACAGAAGATCAATGTTATTAACTGTTTATTCTCATGACACTTATGACAATACTATTTATTGGATATTAAGGACCATGAGGAATGGACGGCATATCTCAGTTACAAGAACTTGTGACCAGATCGGCTATAAAACGATAAGGATATTGGTACATATTGCTTAGACTTCTATCGTTTTGCAAACACCAAGACTCTCATGACATTCTTATTCTTTACCATATTGGCCGTCTTTGAAGAAATGATGGGTTAACGAGTTGTACTTTCACGAAGAAACAGCAGTATAAACGCTTTTCTGTGTGTGTTTTAATTGTCAAAGGGAAGCAATTCGGATTGGAGCGCCGGGCAGACGATTTTGTCCATGGGATTTCAGATGAATTCATAAGACTGAAGTGGTCTCCCATTTGACAATTATGACTTTCTTAAAAGTTGAAAGAGTTTTTAATAAAGTTGAGTACCCTCTGACTGATTTGTAATCAAAACAGTGATTGCTTTTAGCTTTATTAACAACTTAACTTAAAAAAGGGTAGGATAACATATGAGTTGTTGGTGCTTTTAAATATAGGTTTCTAGGTTATTTCGGCTGGAGGGAAAGCGGCATAGCCTAAAACGCTATAATAGTCGCCTATGGAAAATGAATTGCTTCCATCTGACCGAAAATTCAGTTTCGGTATTGTTTTATAATTGTTGGTACTTTTTGGTGATGTAGAATAACATATTGCAGACTAAACTTTCAGACAATCTCAGCTGTCAGCAATAAAATGCTGTAAACAATGACAGAAACCAATCCCCAGAAAGCTCCCAGAGGCTCGGATTAAGTAAGTAGGGGTTCAATCAATGTTATTACTGTTGTTGTTATCTGTCAGACTGGAGGAAGAATGCTAGAATAATTACCTGGGACTCTTGGGATGTCAACCCAGCCACATATTCAGCAACATTTTTGCCAGGTACTTAACCTTTCTCTTAAATACATGTAATTTCTTCCAGCACTTTCAGCAGATCACCTGTAAGAACCTTTTGGGAAAAGGGGCTAAATTCCTCCTAATGAGCAATATTTCTTTGTTCGCATTGTTTTGTTTTACTAAAACCCAGGTGTTTGTCTATTTAGAACATCGCATTTATCAGACGGGATGAAAACATATGAAAATGAATCTTTTAAACAGAGTCCTTTAAATCCCAAAAAGCTTGAGTTTTTTACGTAGATACAAATACTTTTGGAGTTATCTCCCTTTCATTTGTATTGAAAACCATCATATAAGCATGTTTTGTATTTAATTGTAGCATCATGATTTCACACATTTCATGTTTTTTATTTAATTGTAGCATCATGATTTCACACTTTTCATGTTTTGTATTTAATTGTAGCATCATGATTTCACACTTTTCATGTTTTGTATTTAATTGTAGCATCACGATTTCACACTTTTCATGTTTTTTATTTAATTGTAGAATCATGATTTCACACCTTTCATGTTTTGTATTTAATTGTAGCATCATGATTTCACACTTTTCATGTTTTGTATTTAATTGTAGCATCATGATTTCACACTTTTCATGTTTTTTATTTAATTGTAGAATCAAGATTTCACACTTTTCATGTTTTGTATTTAATTGTAGCATCATGATTTCACACTTTTCATGTTTTGTATTTAATTGTAGCATCATGATTTCACACTTTTCATGTTTTGTATTTAATTGTAGCATCATGATTTCACACTTTTCATGTTTTTTATTTAATTGTAGAATCATGATTTCACACTTTTCATGTTTTGTATTTAATTGTAGAATCATGATTTCACACTTTTCATGTTTTGTATTTAATTGTAGAATCATGATTTCACACTTTTCATGTTTTGTATTTAATTGTAGCATCATGATTTCACACTTTTCATGTTTTGTATTTAATTGTAGAATCATGATTTCACACTTTTCATGTTTTGTATTTAATTGTAGAATCATGATTTCACACTTTTCATGTTTTGTATTTAATTGTAGAATCATGATTTCACACTTTTCATGTTTTGTATTTAATTGTAGCATCATGATTTCACACTTTTCATGTTTTGTATTTAATTGTAGCATCATGATTTCACACTTTTCATGTTTTGTATTTAATTGTAGAATCATGATTTCACACTTTTCATGTTTTGTATTTAATTGTAGCATCATGATTTCACACTTTTCATGTTTTGTATTTAATTGTAGCATCATGATTTCACACTTTTCATGTTTTGTATTTAATTGTAGCATCATGATTTCACACTTTTCATGTTTTGTATTTAATTGTAGCATCATGATTTCACACTTTTCATGCTTTGTATTTAATTGTAGCATCATGATTTCACACTTTTCATGTTTTGTATTTAATTGTAGCATCATGATTTCTCACTTTTCATGTGGACATTTTTTTCTTAGAGTATTACGAGCATTGTTTTATAACTGCTGTGGCAGGAAAAAATGAACTTTCGGACATCCGCGACAAATCTGGATCTCAGATGGGTTCATTCCAATCAAAATCTGTACCCTTTAAATCCTCGGTACCATTTCAATGACTGCAAATGATTGGGTGCCCCGTCAGGCGATAGAAATGCGCTAGATCCACACAAGTTGCACCTATCCAAAGACACCTTTTCTCGTGTCGTTGCAGAAAAATCAACAAGAATTAAATGTTGTAACCCAAATATTGCTAAGATAAAGGGTTTTGTTCCAATATTTTTGTGTTTCAATTGCTTTAATTTATCCTAGAGGCTTCTTATAACTATCAAATGGGTGTAAAAGAAACTTCCTCTGCTTTCATAGTTATTACAGCAGAGCACTCTTATATTGTCACATTCAAGTAATTTTGACACTGCAGCCTTTACTTTCTTATGCTGAGTACTGAATATCTGGAATATTTTAGTGTTATTTAGAATCAACTTCTTTGTGAATCAAAATCATTCCAAAGCAGCATTTGAAGTGAGAAATATCATCTAAAAATATATGTTTCAAGCAAAAAAGGGAGGTCATGTATTTAAAAAGTAATTAAAATTAGATAGATTTAATTTTTGTATAAAATGTACACTTTGACATGTTGAATTAACTTATTTTAAGTGAAAACCATCATAAAATACTTAAAAGGGAAGCAATTTACAAATTTAGACAATTTTGTCCAGGGGATTTAAGATGAATTCATAAGACTGAAGTGGTCTCCCATTGGACAATTATGATTTTGTTGAAAGTTGAAAGTGATTTTTAATAAAGTTGAGTACCCTCTGACTGATTTGTAATCAAATCAGTGATTGCTTTTAGCTTTATTGATAACTTAGGAGCCATTTTCAGAACAACATGTATTTTCTGAAATCAAAAGTAAGATTCAGTGCGGAATAAGGGTGACCTTTGATTTGACGTCATAGTTAAAAAAGAAAAGTAGGATAACATGTGAGTTTTTGGTGGTTTTTTAGTAGTTTTGATAACGAACTTTAAATGAATATAGGTTTTTGGGTTATTTCGGCTGTTGGGAAAGAGCCATAACCCAAAACGCTATACTGGTCGCCTATGGAAAATTAATTGCTTCCATCTGACCTAAAATAATTCAGTTTCGGTATTGTTTTATCATTGTTGGTACTTTTTGGTGATGTAGATTAGCATATTGCAGACTAAACTTTCAGACAATCTCATTTAACCTGTCAGCAATAAAATGCTGTAAACAATGACAGAAACCAATCCCCGGAAAGCTCCCAGAGGCTCGGATTAAGTAAGTAGGGGTTCAATCAATGTTATTGTTGTTAATTGCCTTCATCTGACCTTAATGCGTAAATAGTGAAGCCGGTGAGCATTTGCTCGATTCCGAATTATGTATAATTTCCAACGCGCGTTATTTTTCTCATCGATGTCACGTTTCACTTTACGTTTTTGATGTTCATGTTCTCGTTATGCTACACTTGCGTTGAGCTGTGAAAAATTGCAGTATGTTTCATAATTACTGAACCAAGTAATGAATGCGTTTTATAGGCATGGATGTAGGATATCATTAAGATATATAGAATATTACTTCGGTAAGCTTTGAGCAAATTCATAGCACTTAAAACCATAAGCTTTAACCCTTTCCCACATATAGACGCTTTCTGACGCCTCTGAAGCAGACGTATTTTGAAAAATTATTTAAAACAGTTGAAAACATTGTGACAAAAGAAGAAATTTGCTCAAAATGAGCAATTTTTCTTTTTGCCACAATGTTTTCAACTGTTTTAAATATTTAAACTCTCATTTATGGAGATTTTTCACGTTTTTGTATATAGATTTTCGAAATCGTCTGCTGCACATTTGCTATATGTCGGAAAGGGTTAATGTCATGAAATTGAAAAACAAAAATAGTTTTTCGTTCTTATATACACCTGTCAACGACACACTTAGAACTTTAGCTTTATCATTATGATATGAGCCGTCCCGCGAGAAAAACAACATTGTGGACTATTCGTAAAGTTTCGACCCGGATCAGCCTAAGCATGCTGCACAGGCTTACCCGGATAGACACTTTTCGCCTCCTGTGGTTTTTCTGCAACAGGAATGATTACTCTATACCTCTATTCCTTTGGAAGAGATGGTTCAGCTTGCGATTGCTAAACTCCGACGCTGAAGGAGCATGTTCTAACAATATACTTTCCCATATTTATGCAATAGCATATTTTCTTGAATAATTTGAAAACAAAAAGGATTCCATGAGATTTCCTAAAAAAGGATCACATTCTGAAAACTGTGAATGTTCTTATCATGTGTTTTTTTACGTGGATTTCTTGTTCTTTATTTAGTTTCAGATACCTGTTTTGACCCACTGTATTTTCAGTAAAGCGAACACTAATTCCTTTTTTCCGTCAAAAATATTCACATCGGTGATTGACCCAAAATATTGATATTGTGCTAAGTTTAGTGTCACATCATCGGCTGCACAATATTGACAGATATGGCATCTTTTTTCCATAAGGAAAATAGAAGGTAAAATATTAAAATATGAAATAACTAAATATAACATACAAATAGTACAATGACTATGAGAAACTATTGTTTTGAGACTCTTTCCTTCGGTGGAGTGTCGATGGAACTCGTTCGTGACAATGTCGTCCCATACAGATGCAGTTACCAATAACACAATGCGTTTTAAGTTCAAACATACCTCTTTTTCCATACATAGTTCTGTTGAAGCCATTTTTGTATATTTCCCTCAACACACGTCGTATCGACTGAACTCCAACTTATGTATTATTTGCATGCATAATCAATACACATTTTGTCAGGCGAGTAATAACGGGAACTGCCGAATGAGCTTCTGATTACACTCGGTATAATAACGATACAATTCGTCGCTTCCTTTTGTCATGCGCGTAATAACGGGAACTGCCGAATGATCATCCGATTACACTCGGTATAATAACGAGACAATCATTCGCTTCCTTTTGTCATGCGCGTAATAACGGGAACTGCCGAATGATCATCCGACATGCGGGTTTTAGATTGAAAATTTAATCATGGGAGTGAAATAGCTAATATTAAACATTAATTGCTCTTTTCCTAATATAATTTTACAGTTCATGTACAGCCACAATCGCGTCAAAGTAAATATTGTTTAATCAAAAGCTGTAATTGAATTTCCAAAATACTTTATTTCAAAATATTCCAGTCCATTACTCAAACTATGACCGATACATATAACTGTTGTCACATATGCAGCAAATGACTAACGGATGAATTGAAGAGAAAAGGAAATTAATGACTTTTATATACTTTTTCAGTTATTTATACTGAGCAAAAACAAAACCCACAACAACCTTGTAGTAGAATGATGTCAATAACATTATTACTACGATGTACATCTTTTAATATTACTCTAGCCATAATTGACCATGCCACTCGAGCAGCAAATGTACCAGTTAACGGTCAAGCGCAGACATGAGTGGTTTGTATATTTCTCGTACATAAATACCGAAACTTGACATGTTATTAGCTGTTGTTATTGGCAGTTATCTTAAACACTCAAGTCAATTACGTGCAATCTTCCAGTAATGGCATACTTTATGCAAAATCGACGTAACGTGACCGTACTTATGCTTAAACGGGAATGTCTAAATCAGCTGTTTGACAAAAATCTCCAGGGCAGTCTAAACACTATATATCGGTTGTGCTGTCGTCTACAGCAAACAAGAACGGCGAGCAATCGACAAAGGAGTGGACGTCAACGCGTAAAACCGTTTAAAAACATGAACTCTTTGTGCAACCAAGAAAAACAGGGTAAGCGGCGACTCCATCATGTTTTCGGTCCCACTATACATATATTGGTTTACCTCTTACTCCATGCCAACGTCAAGTTAGGATTAACTGACTTAACCCTTTCACTGTCGAATTTCACAATGTCGATTCTTCTATTTCGAAAATTTTGCCACTCCATGTTTAGTGCAACCGGAAATTTTGTTAAAATTTAATGTTTAAGTAGCAAACAATGAAGGTTTCAGGAGAGCCAGCTCGTCTGTACGAGCTGTCTTATCTGAATCTGTATTGTTTGCAAAAGCCTTTAATTGCCTTTGGCAGGGAAAGAGTAAATCAAAACCGTCCAAATACCCTTTGTTCTCATCGTTGGAGACGTGTTATGTTTTCTCATGATTCTATATTCCAGCATAACTTATATACGCCACAGTTTGTACAGACGTGTAGGACAATGTTATTCTGGTTACCGTTTGCTGGAACGTGAATGTTTTGGGGGAGGTTGGCTGATGGTCTAGGCCGGCATACGCTTTGAACAGAAAACGCCTTTAGCTTTCATTATGTCCAATGTAACAGCCCAGGGTTACGTAGACGTCGTCCCACAGCCATTCTCTGTTCAATTATTTCGTCAAAGCAATGTCACCTTTCAGCAGGATAACACTCGTTCTCACGTTGATAGAGTTAGCATGGCTTATTTATGACTAATCAACGTTGACAGTATGGACTGACCTGCCAAACTAAACAAACGCACAGCTAAGGCTTTTATCAGAATGTTATTTCCATTCATTAAGATCAGTGTGTACGTCGAGTGTACAGTTTGATCAGGTTATGCTCTTATGTTTCTTTTATTTTCACTGGTGTGTACGTCTGGTGTGCGGTTTGATCAAGCTATGATCAAGCTATGCACTTAATAATAATATGACTGTCCGTATTATTTTCATTGGTTTGGATCAGTGTACGGTTTGATCAAAATATGTTTTGTTTTCATTGGTTTGGATCAGTGTGTACGGTTGGAGCGTGAGACCTTGAGTATATGTAAATCCTCATTTTTCCATATTGAAGGTCAAGCTCCTACATCGGAGCGGCGGCCCAATATGAATTAAGTTTGTATAATAAGACTTTAAATGGACCTGACTTTGTTTGTCATTGTTAAATTTGTAAATGAACTTTGTCCCGTTATTGGACCGAGAGATAAGAATAACCTATGGAGGAAACCATGCTATTGTGTATTAGCCTTTGTATTAGGTTTTTTTTTATCTCAAACAAACTAGGGTCCGTATCAGTCTATTACGCGCGTGATAAAAACATTGTTCTGCTGTCTACTGTCTTATTGTTTGACTATTTAATAATTGTATGAGTACATGTATATCTCTTTGTGTCATGTGTCCTCTGTTTGACGGAATAGGTCAAGAGCGTTCGCTTCAACATGTAAAAATATATATTAAACTATGTTTTGTATTTTACCTCATATATTATATAGTCACTTTCCAGTTTTTGTTTTATGTGTTAAACTTGCAATTTATTTATACACTTTAAATAGGATATTAAGCCTGATATTGTTCTCTTTATTCCTGGCGTTAGAAGAAAATAATATGTTGGTAGGTTAATAAAACTAAGGATATCTTCATACAATTGCCGAGGTCTCAAAAATAAGAAAAAGGTTTTGACATTTTAATTTGTTTAAAGAAAAAAAAAGGCTGATATTTTGTGTTTACAAGAGACTCATTTTGTTGAAAAACATGGATAAATGTTTATACTCTAGAGTGAAATGGAGACTGTTTATTCAGCCCTGGCACATCTAACTCGAAAGGTGTTGCAATAAACGTTTAGACATTAAAATATTAAGCATTAAGAATGACAATAACGGACAATATTTAATCATAGAATTATAATATTGTGATACCAAATTCCTCTTAGGTAATTTATACGCTCCAAACATAGATGACCCGATCTTTTTTTTTTAATATTTTCTACACTGTTGACTCTTTTAATGATTCAGACAATGTCATAATGTGAGGAGTTTTTAATTTAGTTTTAAAACCTTCAATATACTATGAACACTATAGAATAAATAACCATCGCAAAAAAACGAGGGATATTGTTTTAGCAAATATAGCTTATCGAGACCGTCTAGACCCTTTTCGGGAAATACATTATACTATGAGAAAATATACGTGGAAAAGGATGATACATTTACAAAGAGCACGTTTAGATTGTTTTCTAATGTCAAGTAGTTTAAAGCCATTTTTAAGAAATTGTGACATAGATATTAAGCTACAAGTCAGATCCATTCCATTCTCGTCCTTGATCTCAAATTTGCAACGCTTCAACATGTAAAAGGGTTGTGGAGGTTTAACAACTCTTTACTTTCTGACGCGGATTATGTAAACTGTATTAATAAAAGATTGACTAGGTCATATTACAATATTGTGTTCCGATTTACAATAATGATTTTGTTACCAATATGGAAAGATTGGAAATACATTTCGTTATAGATGATCAACTTTTTTTGGAAACATTGTTGATGGAAATCCGTGGTAAAACTATTTCTCATTCTAGTCATAAAGTGAAGGAAAGAAATATCGGGAAGAAAAACTTATTTTGGAAATATTAAATTTAGAATCAAATTTGAATTAATTGAATAAAGAAATTATGCTATTGAAACAGTCGGAATTATCTGAATTGAGAAAGAACAAAATGCATGGCTATTTCATCAGGTCAAGGTCACTTTGAAATTGATAATAGGGTAAAAACTACCAATTACATTTATAACTTAACGAACGGCATTCGGTAGCTCCTAAAAGTTGTTGTGCATGTTCAAAATAATTTTCATAGACCATCCGAATGTGGCGTCCGTGTGTATTCGGGAAGAATTCTAGGAGCATACGGCATGTACAAAAAACGTTCGGGAAGCATGCATCTAGTTTTTGGTGCATTTTGAATGAAAATTTGGAGGTGCTGGGTTCCGTATGCTTTCCGAACACCCCGAATGGACCTACAACATGGCGAATAATTACCGAACGTTTTCAATATCCTTTCCGGATTTTTTTTCATTCCTGCCGTCGAACGTTTGGTGAATATCTAGAACCCTTTCAGTATTCTTTCAGAACATTTTCCGAACTGCTCGTACACATCCAGAATGCACAGTATGTTCCGTATGCTTTCTGAACACCCCGAATGGACATAGAACATGACGAACCCTTTCCGAACGCTTTCAGAAAGCATGCGGAAAGAGTTCGGTCCATTCTAGGTTGATTCACCGTGTTCTGAAAGCATTCGTAAAGCATACGGAAAGCGTTCGGAAAGAAAACCTTTCGAAGTCAAAATGCGGGAAGTATTCGGTATATTCCGAAAGTATTCTGAGACCATACTGAAAACATTCGGAAAGCAAACGGAAAGCATTCGGTGATACATTGGGGAAAACACATTCGGAGGGACATTCGGCCAGGTTAAAACCTCACACCACTTTCGTATCCGGAAAACAAACGGAAGCTCATTCGGGCCAGTGTGATCGCCCCATGAGATCTTTGAATCATGCTTTTATCTCAAATACATTTTCAAATAATATTAAATTAGGAACAATAACATGTATACCAAAAGGCAATAAAGCGAAGCAATTTCTTAAAAATTGGCGACCTATCACTTTACTTAACTTGTTATACAAAATAACATCAAGAACTTTAGCGAATAGAATTAAATTCGTTTTAGACTACACTTCGACGAATTTCTAATTAGTCACCTAGTTTTTATCATATTTTAGGAATGGTTTTCGGAGAAAAATAAAAATAACCAAATATAAGTTTAATGCCATTCATTCCTAATATGTAAAACAAAACTTCATTGAAATTTGATCACGGGAGCAAACTTAACAGAGAGAGTTAACATGGACAACCTTAAAACAAAAACTTCTCGATCAAATCACGCATTATACAGATATCGTATGGTTGACCACCCGTGTTATTGTTATAACGACGCGTAACATACCTGTCTGGTGAGGGGACGGCATGAATCATTCTGACGGCTTGAGCGCGTTCTGCAATGATCATTCTCGCCATATTTAATGTTTTTCATAAAAGACAATCCACGAACTACCATACCGTGCACGAGGAACGCGAGCACATAGGGCTATTTTCGGACCTACCGTTCCGCATGGATGATTTTGTACATGAATACGTGGTTTCTTTCTGTAAATCGATAGATTGGTGTGTACAATTCATAAATAACCAAACTTTAGATTTATTGATTAAATATGTCGCATAATATCATATTTTATATGGTAGCCAATTAGATATTCGTCGAAGTGTATCTAATATCAAACGATCAAACTGGTTTATAAAAGGACGTTTTATAGGAGAAAATACAAGATTAGTATATTGAAACAATGAAATACTGCGAAGATAATCATATCCCATATCGCTTAATGTTAATCGATTTCCAAAAAGCGTTTGACTCTTTATCTTTTAATTCTATAGAAAAAACTTTTTTCCCTGGCTTTCTAGAAATGTCAAAGCTATTTATACTCATGTAAAATAAAAAATAATTATACCTTCTTGGTATGGTTTAAAGAACAGCTTGCATCTGGCTTGGAATATATACAAATCGACCAAAGCATCAACATGACATATAGAAAAGTGGGCAGTTGTAAGAAATCTGATTCAAGATCACCCTTAATCTCTATAGAAAAAAAAGATGTTTTAAGAGAAATATGCAATTTTTTTCTCACACCTATTTTTTTATTTTTTTTTTTCATCCCCCATCCATCACCAGCCCAGAGGTTTTTTTTCCAGCTTTATTAGAATATGTCCTTTATATCTATGAACTATGAACTAAAAATAAAATACAATTGTCTATAATGTATTCATACACGTTTTTTTAATGACATAACTGTATATATCTCTTCCTTATTTCAAGAAAACAAATCTCCAGCAGTAAACTTAAAAAAGATCAGCCTTTCAATATACAATACATTATGGAAAAGGAAGACAATTTCCGTTTGGAAAAACATTTGCAAACAGTTTAAACCAATAATAGATTTTTGTTGTTTGGTTGTGTGAAGAATTAAGCTTTACTTAAGCTCCAAAGAATAAAATGAACAACAAAAAATGATATGATCCGCAAATCAGAGATAGGCTTTTATAAAACACAATTCTGCATGATAAGGGTTAAAATGAAAATAACTACTTTTAAACACATTTGTCTTTATATATTCTTATGATTATTGCAAAATGTTGTTGTAAGGTATGAGAGAGGATGGCCACGACCTCTCCATGCCTATTGACGTGTCAAAAGGATTTTAAAAAAGAGAGAAAAGAATGAATAAAATTTGGCAACATTTTGCAATTTGGTCAAGGAAATGCTGCAAATACAAATACAGTATTTTATCATTAATGAAATCTGCAGTTCAATATATTCATTTAAATTCGTTGTTGTGTTTATTGTTTGTCTGTTCAATGCTTTATTAAATGTTCTATTCCATACACCACCGCACAACTTATTAGGAATACAAATATAAATAAAGTCAACTTCATGAACGCAGCAGCAATTTCCTAGCCAAATACTGATTTGTCATTCTAGGATGATGGATAAGAAAAATTTCTCTGTGATATAACTAGTATACTGTTAAAAAAGACATTCACCCACCAATAAATCAAATGAACCAAACATAAAGGAACAGAGACATCTAAATATTTATTTGTTAAAAACTCTTATCTCATTTTATCTAAAATATTATGAATAGTTTTAATATAACAACAGTATTGCTGGGTACATTTTCAATTATAGAATTTTTTTTTTTTAAAAATGTGTGTGTCCGTTTAGAGCTCTAAAGGGACACACACGATGTGTTGTTATCTCGTGCGCACGAGCTACTAAGTCCTGCGAAGGAGATAAGTATCTCGTGCGCACGAGATACTAAGTCGTGCGAACGAGATACTATCTCGTGCGCACGAGATAAAACAAAAATCGTATGTAATTTATAAAAATGTGTGTGTCCCTTTAGAGCTGTCGTAGATAACTGTTTCCTGGGACAACTCGAAAAGTATAATGGCCAGTATACGGTTTATCCTTTTGCAGACTTTCGAAATCGTTTCCTTCAGACTGTTTGTATACATGGGAAAGGAATGTAACGTAAGAATGTTCGAAGTAGCACACGTTTTCCCTGTAAATGTGACGTACAACGGGTAAACGACGGAGCAGCAATGCCTATGGCGACTTTTTTAACATGTAGGTTCTATGATATGTAATAAAAGATAGCTGATGCCAATTTTAGCTTGTTAATTGTCACTTTCAATTGTTGAAAATAAAAGATCACAATGTCTGTTTGCTTCTGTTTGAATATTTGCACTTATAACAGTTGGACTGAACTCAGTTATTTACAGAATAAGACTTCCAAATTGAGTTAACGAGTTTGCGAGAAAATGTCTGGCAACACCTTATGTTGTCTTATGCAAATGTTCTAAATTGCTAAACCATCACGCAGACTTTCCACTCCGTTTCTTCTGAAATGTAAATGACAGATGAAAGAATTTAAGTTTTCTTGATATAGACAAGCTCTACAGCAGACGAATGTTTAACTATTTTCTCTGATAACTGCTTCCTAAAGGTCGTCTCAGATTGACCTTTGGATATGCCAAACAAGTTGTTGCCTACAAAATCGTAAGGTGTGAACAGGAGAGATAACCCTTATATAAACACGAAATAGAGAAGCTATGATCGCCGAGAGTTAGTTGTTTCGTGCGATTTCATTAGACGAAAAACGAGCACCTGCTCATGAATATTTTAAATGTATAGGGTCATTTCGAGACGACCTTTTATGCGATATCGCCAGATCCAATATGTGTACAGCGAGGTGTTAATGTCTGATTTCAATGAGATTTTCTAATAATGCTCCACAATGTTCGAGGGACATAACAGGAAAAACACTTTCTTTTTGAGAATTGTTGAATCTTTTTCAACTTACCAGAACACATGGCAGACACTTTATGTTGAAGCTGTTTACAACTGCGTTCTCATCTATTTCCGGAACATTTAACATGATCCAAAAGAGACCTCAGTATATCAATTCTTTGGGAAGACATTTTGGAGGCGATGCAATAATAATAACCGTTCGTTATCTTATATTATGCATTTTAAGTATTCCCGCCCAACATGTAGGGCATATAGCCTACTCAAAAAAATCCTCACGAAGAGATCGGTATAAAGCTTCTGAAAATTACGAGAAAAAGTAACGTATGAAAAGAGATAAATGTATACATAATAGTTAATACTAAATACCTTTTCGATTGCTAAATCTGCAAACGTTTTTGGTGGATACCTCCATGTTGTAGGCTTGTACCATGTCTGGATAAAAACAATGAATTGGTACAATTTTAAATGAATTCAATCACCATATAATAAAAGTTATTATTGGCATGTTTAATTAATCTACCAAAAGTCATGGGTACATTTTACAAGGATTTTCTTAAGGAATTCTTCCACCGATGATTCCATATTGGTTATTGACTTCCCCAAACAGATGTTTAACAATGTTTAACACCCGTTGAAAAAAAGAGTGTTTGATACCTCAGAAAAAACTTTCATTGTTCAATTATATCTTGCACAGTCTTTTACTGCAATGATATAAATCCGCTATGGCCATGTGGTTGGCGTTGGGGAGGACAGATCGGGCGTCTCGGATGAGATCTCTGCTCGTGGCAGTCATAGCGTCATTCTACTTGTAATCACGACTGATCTAAGCTTTTGAAGGCTTAACCATTTGACAGGTTCAAGAACAAGGTTTAACAAACGAGAAGAATACCCATAATGGAAAGCCGGTCTCCATAGCTTCTTTTCGTCGTGCTTCAATATCCTCAGGAGTCCTAAACTCTTCCCATCTGCAAAATTGATAAATGTACTGGCGGATTATTAATTGTGGCTTTATTGGCAAGTTTGTTAAATAGTCAGTACAAAACATTGACATCAATTTTAGCTAGAGAACAGTTGAATCGCTAATATATAACATTGTCTTTTCAAATGCATATCAAATCGACATTATTTTTACAAAGCAAATATAAACTTATATGTTATACATGCCTATTTTCCAGCGCAAGTACATGCCGATCGTCACCCGCAAATACAACAGGGTGGATTAAAATATAATGCCATTTTAATACGGTACCAAATATGGTAATGGGACGTACATACAGGTTGTCTCCCGCAAATAAAACAACACGACGAATTTATATATAATGCCGTACGTTACCAACTATGGTAATGGGACTTTACGTGAATACGATATGGCGTCATTGAAATATGAGTTCACGTCATTTAAAGTGTGGTAGTGAGACGTCATGCACACGAAACTCAAAACATTATATTTAATGTGTAAATGGTGTTTTTGAAATCGACTTATACGAGTCTTTAAGTATCCAATGAGTAAAAGTTCATACCTCTATGCGTCGCAATCGTAATTTAACGTCTAGTAACAATTCATTTATTTATGTTATATACTCAACATGGACGAATAGTAACAAGCAATTATTAAACAAAACTTTATCTACTCAAAACGTTTACCCCAAAACCGATAGTCAACGATCCGTATCAGTCCCCACCCTGCCTTGTCAAATAATCAAGAGCAAACTTACGCCGGAGCAAACTCCTTATACACATATCTAGCGGAGTACGTCATGTACATCGTCGGTAAAACTATGGAGGCACCAATTAATACTAGCATTAGTCGACTCTGAAAACAAACAAGTTTTGAATCACCGATTAATGATAACAATAGTCGACTCTGAAAACAAACAAGTATTGAAACACCGAATAATGATAGCATTATACGACTCTGAAAACAAGAAATGCAAGTATGGAATCACCAATTCATAACAGCATTGTACGACTCTAAAAAAAGAAAGAAAAGTATGGAAACCAATTCATGACAGCTTTATACGACTCTAAAACAAGAAATGCAAGTATGGAGGCACCGATTAATGATAGCATTATATGACTCTGAAAACAAACAAGTTGTACACATATGAAGCTGTTTACCTCTTGTAAAAAGTCTGTACAAATATAGAATCACCAAATTGATGATACGACTCTGAAAACAGGGAATACAAGTATTGAATCACCAAATTGGTGATAGCATTTTACGACTCCTAAAACAGGGAATACAAGTAATGAATCACCAAATTGATGATAGCATTATACGACTCTGAAAACAGGGAATACAAGTAATGAATCACCAAATTGATGATAGCATTATACGACTCTGAAAACAGGGAATACAAGTAATGAATCACCAAATTGATGATAGCATTTTACGACTCCTAAAACAGGGAATACAAGTAATGAATCACCAAATTGATGATAGCATTATACGACTCTGAAAACAGGGAATACAAGTAATGAATCACCAAATTGATGATAGCATTTTACGACTCCTAAAACAGGGAATACAAGTAATGAATCACCAAATTGATGATAGCATTATACGACTCCTAAAACAGGGAATACAAGTAATGAATCACCAAATTGATGATAGCATTTTACGACTCCTAAAACAGGGAATACAAGTAATGAATCACCAAATTGATGATAGCATTTTACGACTCCTAAAACAGGGAATACAAGTAATGAATCACCAAATTGATGATAGCATTTTACGACTCCTAAAACAGGGAATACAAGTAATGAATCACCAAATTGATGATAGCATTATACGACTCTGAAAACAGGGAATACAAGTAATGAATCACCAAATTGATGATAGCATTATACGACTCTGAAAACAGGGAATACAAGTAATGAATCACCAAATTGATGATAGCATTTTACGACTCCTAAAACAGGGAATACAAGTAATGAATCACCAAATTGATGATAGCATTATACGACTCTGAAAACAGGGAATACAAGTAATGAATCACCAAATTGATGATAGCATTTTACGACTCCTAAAACAGGGAATACAAGTAATGAATCACCAAATTGATGATAGCATTTTACGACTCCTAAAACAGGGAATACAAGTAATGAATCACCAAATTGATGATAGCATTATACGACTCTGAAAACAGGGAATACAAGTAATGAATCACCAAATTGATGATAGCATTATACGACTCTGAAAACAGGGAATACAAGTAATGAATCACCAAATTGATGATAGCATTTTACGACTCCTAAAACAGGGAATACAAGTAATGAATCACCAAATTGATGATAGCATTATACGACTCTGAAAACAGGGAATACAAGTAATGAATCACCAAATTGATGATAGCATTTTACGACTCCTAAAACAGGGAATACAAGTAATGAATCACCAAATTGATGATAGCATTATACGACTCTGAAAACAAGGAATACAAGTATGGAATCACTAATTAGTGACAGCATTTTTAGACTCTGAAAACAGGGAATACAAGTATAGAATCACCAATTAATGACAGCATGTTACGACTCTGAAAACAAGGAATACATGTATGGAATCACTATTTAGTGATAATATTATACAACTCTGAAAACAAACAAGTATTACACATTTGAAGCGGTTTACCGCTTGTACATAGGCTGCAAAAGTATGGAATCACCAAATTGATGATAGCATTATTCGAATCTGAAAGCAAGGAATACAAATATGGAATCACTACTTAGTGACACTATTATACGACTCAGAAAACAAGGAATACAAATATGGAATCACTACTTAGTGATAATATTATACGACTCTGAAAACAAGGAATACAAGTATGGAATCACTACTTAGTGACAATATTATACGACTCTTGTGAAAACAAGGAATACGAGTATGAAATCACTACTTAGTGACAATATTATACGACTCTGAAAACAAGGAATACAAGTATGAAATCGTTACTAGGTGACAATATTATACGACTCTGACAACAAGGAATACGAGTATGGAATCACCAAATTGATGACAGCATTTTACGACTCTGAAAACAAGGAATACAAGTATGAAATAACTAATTAGTGATAATATTATACGACTCTGAAAGCGAACAAATATTACACATATGAAACGGTTTACCGCCTGTACATAGACTGTACAATAATGGAATTACCCATTGATGATGGCAGCATTATACGACTCTGAAAACAAGGAATACAAAGATGGAATCACCGATTGATGATAGCATTATACGACTCTGAAAACAAGGAATACAAGTATGGAATCACTAATTATTGATCATATTATACGACTCTGAAAGCGAACAAATATTACACATATGAAACGGTTTACCGCCTGTACATAGACTGTACAAGTATGGAATCACCGATTGATGATAGCATTATACGACTCTGAAAACAAGGAATACAAAGATGGAATCACCGATTGATGATAGCATTATACGACTCTGAAAACAAGGAATACAAGTATGGAATCACCGATTGATAGCATTATACGACTCTGAAAACAAGGAATACAAGTATGGAATCACCGATTGATGATAGCCATTTGCGACTCTGAAAACAAGAGAATGACAATTCAAATATTAAGCTGCATAATTCTAGTAACTATGAAGGCGTCGATTAATGATAGCATTAAATAAGTTCGACATTGATAAAAAGAAAGCTTTGTTGATTTGGGTTAATCGCCGATTCAACAATTTTGACAACAGTCATATCACGGCGGCCAGTTCAGCTACTCATAATTGCTCACACCAGTACTCCAGACATCTCAAGCAATTGGCTGCTTTTCCACGTTTACTGTTAGCCCATTGTTGGAAGAATAATGGCGTTTGTCACAGTGACTTTTGTCAAATGTCGAAAAGAATGTTAACCGAGCTTCGGTTCGAACTCGCAACCCCTGAATTGACAGCCCTCGACGCTCCCGACTAAGCTACCGGAGCTCGAACTCACGACCCCTGGATTGACAGGGCTCGACGCTACCTATTTAGCTAACGGGGCTCGGCTGAAAATAAAGGAATAGTTTACATAGGGAGCGGTGTACGCCTAATAGATCGTCCGCACAACTATGGAGGCTCTGATTAATGATAGCACTGTACGACTTTGGAAGTAAACAAATATTACGCATAATAAACAAAGAACGGCTTGTGAATAGATGGTACGATTAATGATAGCATTATACGACTTTGGAAGTAAACAAATGTTGGTACGATTATTGAAAGCACTGTACGACTTTGGAAGTAAACAAATATTACGCATAATAAACAAAGAACGGCTTGTGGATAGATGGTACGATTAATGATAGCATTATACGACTTTGGAAGTAAACAAATATTACACATAATAAACAAAGAACGGCTTGTGGGTAGTTCGCACGATTAATGATAGCATTGTACGACTTTGGAAGTAACCAAATATTACACATAATAAACAAAGAACGGCTTGTGGATAGTTGGTACGATTGATGATAGCATTATACGACTTTGGAAGTAAACAAATATTACGCATAATAAACAAAGAATGGCTTTTGGATAGTTGGTACGATTAATGATAGCATTGTACGACTTTGGAAGTAAACAAATATTACACATAATAAACAAAGAACGGCTTGTGGATAGTTACTACGATTGATGATAGCATTATACGACTTTGGAAGTAAACAAATATTACACAAAATAAACAAAGAACGGCTTGTGGATAGTTGGTACGATTAATGATAGCATTGTACGACTTTGGAAGTAAACAAATATTACACATAATAAACAAAGAACGGCGTGTGGATAGTTGGTACGATTGATGATAGCATTATACGACTTTGGAAGTAAACAAATATTACACAAAATAAACAAGGAACGGCTTGTGGATAGGTGGTACGATTGATGATAGCATTATACGACTTTGGAAGTAAACAAATATTACACATAATAAACAAAGAACGGCTTGTGGATAGTTGGTACGATTAATGATAGCATTGTACGACTTTGGAAGTAAACAAATAGTACACATAATAAACAAAGAACGGCTTGTGGATAGTTGGTACGATTGATGATAGCATTATACGACTTTGGAAGTAAACAAATATTACACATAATAAACAAAGAACGGCTTGTGGATAGGTGGTACGATTAATGATAGCATTGTACGACTTTGGAAGTAAACAAATATTACACATAATATACAAAAAAACGGCTTGTGGATAGGTGGTACGATTGATGATAGCATTATACGACTTTGGAAGTAAAGGTGGCACTTAGTAAGCGGTGTACGACATGTGGATCGCGCGGCGCAACTATGGGGGGGGGGGGGGGGGGTGGGGGGGGGGGGGGGGGGGGGGGTAGGGCGGGGGCGATACATGAAAGCATTATACGACACTGAAAAGAAAGGAGTACTACACATAGTTAGCGACGCATACCATGAATATAGTCGTTACAATATAGGCGCCGCATGTTGATGCGCATCCTCGGTACCCATGTACCCAGGCTATTCATAAAATATATGATTCCCTGGGCAAATTGGCTGTACAAATCTCGTACTCATGAATAGTTTATGAGGTGAAATGCAGCCGCTTGATTGGCCGCATGACACAAACCTCATGCGATACGAGAATTACAGTGTAGTTACGGGGGAAATCGTGGTCCATGCTTTACGAAGTGTCGCTAGCCAATTTGCCACGGGTATGATATATGATATCAATAGCCTGGGTACCGAGGATGGTTGATGCTAGGCATACGGATTTACGGTATAGTTGATTATTGTTAATTTATTATAAGTCCGGATTTATTTAATATTCAAACGTATCCCGTTATGCTCCACACCATTTACGTAAGCCGTAATTGAAATCTTTAATCTATATTTGCGACGAATATAGGCCCAGATCAGCTTGTACATTCGTACATTCGTAGGTCTACATTGTTCGGTTAAAGTGTTTCGTTACCACCAGTAAATAGTTTTTAATATATTCAATCGAGCTATTACAAATTAATGTAGATGACACCAATTACATCTATACAGGATAAGGGTTACACATTGGATACAGATCATTAGAACTGTGACACTGTATTCAACTTTTGTAAAGAAGGCAAAGGTTATCGAGGAACCATCAACGTGTCGAGTCCGTGATAAATCTATGTCCAATAAATCAAAGTTGACCTATCAATTTGCTGTGTTAACAAGCCGTATATCACCAATAATACGGCCTACTATTTGTTAGCCGATGGCACAGTCATCTAAAACCTTAATACCCTTCATCTTATGTCGCATTGTGCAATCTAAAAGATTTGAAAATAATGTCGGAAAAGGTGAAATTGTTTCAACCCACGTTGTCAAAGTTTAGACATTGCACAATTTTATCTAAATTTCGATTCTTAGAAATCACAGCAGATAGATGGTTAAAGACTAAAGTGTTAGCTTATTGATCCTAAGCATAATTCGCTAAAAGGAAAATCTAAACCGGTAATACTTTACCAAGGGTGTATTCTAATTGCCCCCAACCCAGCGAGTGCTAACCAAAACATTCAATAAAATTACAGCTTAAAACGAGCACTGACCGAGCACTGACCGAGCACTGAATAAGCATTGACCGAGCATTGACCGAGCACTGAACGAGCATTGACCGAGCACTGAACGAACATTGACCGAGCATTGACCGAGCACTGAACGAGCATTGACCGAGCATTGACCGAGCACTAACCGAGCACTGACCGAGCACCGAACGAGCACTCAACGAGCACACAGTGTGTAAGGATAAAGAGGTATTTACGGTGGCACAGAGGTGACATGTGTATGTGTATGTTGTGCGCACGAGATAAATAAAAACGTACACATGTCACCTCTGTGCCACCGTAGGTATTGTATACACTGCTGAGATCAATAGATAGAAATATTCGGGATGAACAAAAATTATATATATTTTTTTTTTACTATGGGTTGTTATCAGTCGGCTGTATGATAAGTAATGACGTCATTTATTACATCACCATATCATAACTACGTAACAATACATATTCGCATCTTGAAAGCGCTAAAAACAGAGCTATCTTTACAAAAACTATACTGTCATTTACAAAAAAATATTTTTTACAGATTGTATTATGTAATAGCTATATAATTTATATATCATTGAAAGTTGAATACAATGATTTTTACCTGCCAATAACTCATGTGTGTATACGCACTCATTTGTTACATGTGCTTATTAGCATTTCGGAAATAATTTCCGTATCAAACTATAAATGGTCCATAAATAAAACTATACGAGCCGTTCTACGAAAAATACAAACATTGTGGACTCTGCGTAAAATATCGACCCGGATCAGCATAAGCATGCCGCGCAAGCTAACCCGGACAAACACTGTGGATTATCTGTTTGAGGAATCATAACTATATACCTGAGACGGTATGTGTCGGCCCGGATTAGCCTGCGCGCAGGCTGATCTGGGTCGATATATTACGCAGAGTCAATAATGTTTGTTTTCTCGTGGATCGGGTCATATGTATTTTTTGCAAAATTTGGAAAGTATTAATTTTGATGCAGAGTAGAAAGCATTGATTGAAAAGGAGAAACTGATATTTTTGAATAAGAACGTTTTTATTTAATAATTTGTTAAAAGTCGTATGCTGCATTAGCGTCAAAATATCGTCTTCCGTTAGCGAAACGTTAATGTGTCGAAGTCCGTATTGTATTTATACTAATCTACCGGTCACACGTAATACCAACATTCCCCTGTGTTTAACCCTTTCTCTCATACAACAATTCTGATACAGACGACTTTGAACATATTTTGTCAAAAAATAGAAAATCTCTATAATTGAATGGATAACCTATGAATAAAAGTGGAAAACATTGTGGCAAAAGAAGAAATTGCTCGTTTTGAGCAATTTCTTCTTTTGTCACTATGTTTTAAAAAAGCTGTCTGCTGCAGAGGCGTCAGAAAGCGTCTATATGAGGGAAAGGGTTTAAGTAGCACAACTCGTTTGAAAGCTAACGACAGTCGTAAATAAAGTAATAAAATTAGCCTGGACGCAGACGAATACTCCTGAAGATATTTGCGAGCAGTGTAGCTCCAGATCAATATATACATACGTTCAGTCTAAGCGGTCCTTGCATTGCTCTCCGTCGAGTTGTTGGGCTGTTCTACAATATTGTAATCAACTTAGTAGGAACTTTAATCATACTACATGTATAAATAAAATATTTTAGTCGATTAGGAAGCAAATGTCCGAAGGTTAAATACCTTATGTCTAATCTCATATTGTATAATCCCGACAGGCTATTATTCCATACCCATTTTATATTCATAATTAAAATTTAACACGGACCACGTCACTTGAAAACCGACCTGCCGGTTTTCGCGACCAGAATAGATTCAGATCAGCACGTGCCTCCGAGTCAGTCGTTTAATCCTTAGCGCCAAGGAGGGAAAGCAATTAATTCCATATTTAATGTTTTTTGTTATGACTCGGCCGGGGTTGAACCCTTGACCTCTGGGCAGCCGAGTCTACTATCTGTGAAAAATACCGACGTATATCTCTTTCGATTTCATTTATTTTACGAACAGGACAACTTATCATTCTGTATTGCTCTTCTCTGGTGTCTTTTAAACATCGTTTCAACGAACTAATGAACACATTAAGGAAAAAGTAAAGATTGCTTAAAATGAACTGTCAAAAAAGTCAACGGCCCCACTTATGTTTTTACAACATACATTCTGAGAAACCAAGTATATTTATTTCTTACTTAAAATCACACAATGTATTATAGGTGCTTATGTTAGTTGTAAAAACCAAATGTGTTTCCCAAATCAAATGCCCTCATGCTGTTAATAAGAGTACTTATGCACTAGAAAATAAATTAGCATGATGTGTCCTTTAATAATTTAATAATTTTATAAGCAGTGCTCTCATCTCACGTCTATACCTATAAGTTTGTGTAAACATGTAAATATGTACCATGCCATTTCCCACTGTATGTTATTATATAGGTACTATTTGACTATGAGCTAAAATGTTTGATGTCTTAATTTATGTTATGTTATGTTTTGTTAAATTGATCAATCTTAAATCAGTTCGTCAATCAGTAACTTGTGTCTTGGATGTAAACGCAATAGTAAGTTAATTGCTTTGCAATTAAGACAAACTGAAAATGAGTTTATAAAAGATTAACAGCATAAGTTTACCTACTCTGATTTTCGTGACACGGGGACCCGAGCGTGAGCATGCATTCATTTTTAATAAGGTTTACATTAATGCATTACCTGATATGTACGATACAGACTCTAACCTATATTAACCCATTACTTCACACAGACGACATTTGACAGCTGCCATTGAACATGACTTTTGAAAACATTGCAATAAAAGGTGAAATTGCTCAAAACGAGCAATTTCGCCTTTTATTGCAATGTTTTCAACTCTTTATCAATATAAATTGTTCAGTTTTCTATATATTGTTGAAATTGTTCGTCTGATGTTTGTAAAGCAGACGTCCTGTGAAGTAATGGGTTAACGTTAAACAGTATCTTTATTTCTCTCAGGGCCGAGCCCCAGTTGCTCAGTCGGTAGCGACGCGGGCTGTCAATCCAGGGGGTTGTGAGTTCGAACCCCAGCTAGGCCATCATTCTTTCCAACGGTTGACAAAAGTCATTGTGACTAGCGTCATCCTTTTTCCACCAATGGGCTATCAGTCTATGTGGAAAAGCAGCCAGTTGCTTGGAAAGAATCTTGTATGAAGTACTGGTGTGAGAAAGCCAAGAAACATATGAGCAGGTGAACTGGCCGCCGTGATATGACTGAAAAATTGTTGAAAACGGCGTTAAACCCCAATCAATCAATCAATCAATTTCTCTCGTAGTTTTAATAGCTACCTGTGTTTAATTTTACGGATAATAGTGCAAGACTAAAACAAATTTAACAATGACGCCGACGCCATATCTTGATGTCAATATAAGTTCTCATGATACACAGTGATACACAGTCCCGCATAGCTAACAATTGTCGTTGCAAATTGGACAGTATAGTGTACTCTGAAACAGTAACCAGTCACGCATATTTACAGGAAAATATATGTTTCACGTGTGACCTTGACCTTAAATTGCGGACGACCTCTAGTTTCTAGATGTCATTTGTAGTATGTTGATGGCCATAGTTATAATTGTGAGGTTTTCTATCGATTTACTCTTGACGAACAGATATTGGACTTATTTTGCCTCCAACGTTTAATTGAGACAGACGGCGTTAGACGCCTTTGCAGCAGACGACGTTAGACGCCTTTGCAACAGACGGCGTTAGACGCCTTTGCAGCAGACGACGTTAGACGCCTTTGCAAAAGACGACGTTAGACGCCTTTGCAGCAGACGACGTTAGACGCATTTGCAACAGACGGCGTTAGACGCCTTTCTAGCAGATCACTTTTGAAATAATTGTTGGAAAAGTAGCCCATTCGTGAAGACTGTTCTTTATCTGACACAAAGTTCTCTTTGTCTTCATGTATCTATCGTTTTAAGCCCTTACCTAATATACTATTTAGACAGTTTCGACATCATTTTCAAGTCCATAGTTGAATACGCTTCCAATTCCGGTTTAACTGAGAAAAATATATTCATGATTAGCTTTTAGTTATTTGAATCGCGTCTGGCGATTCAGGGCCTTACTGGTGGGGTCAGAGCAAGCTATACTGGTGGTAAAGGAAAGTGACTACCGTTCAGGTTTATTGTCAGAAGATGCAACAAGGTGGAAGACAGTAGTGCAGAGGTAGGTAGAGCGTCGGCCTCGTGTACCAAAGGTCCCGGGTTCGAGTCCCGTTAACGAGTTGGTTTTGACTTTGGGATTTTTCCACATAAACGGCGCGAGTACTGGTTAAGTCTCCAGGAAGCAGACATCGGTCGTGAATAATATAAGCTGAAAGCTTGTTTCGCAATTGATGTAAAATGAATAAGTTTAAACTAACAAGGACAAAATTACACGGGCAGAAAAGGCTCTGGTGAGACTTTACGGATACACAGGCTAAAACCTGAGTCTTCACTGTGCGCAGATGCATTAACATCCCAAATCGCTAAGTATGGCTCAGTGTGATATTACGAGTTAGGCAGATAACACATTCTAATTTGTTTGTACGTAGTGTTTAACGCTGCTTTCGTCAGATTTTCAGTCATATCAAGACGTTTTCTGGGTAAGTTACCAGTTCTACTGGACTAATTATTATGACACCACTGGGTCAGTTGAAATTGTTAACCCCGCAATCCTGAGAGCCATAGAGAGCAAGTCATTACTTTTATATCTAACGTATTTTATCACATAACTTGCACTCCAGGAGTGACATAAAGCAGTGACATAAATATCATATGTAACTAGTTACATAAACAGCCGACTCACAGCACGCGTGTGACGTCACTCCAGTGTGACGTCACTTTAAATGACAGCATATTGTTTACAAACTGTTCTGAATTTCGGCATTTATCAAAAATATTGTTTAAAGAGAAAAAATCTCGATAAATGAACTGTTATAAGTGCCTTGTTGCTAATCGTGTATAAAATCAAAAGGTTATTGATAGGTACTACTTTTTACAGTGGAAGTATGCATTAGAACTTCGGGGTGAACTTCGGTCACTGTTTATATGAGGACGAAGAAAGATCGATTTAAAGATTGAAAACAATCTTTTTATGGTGTTATGTGATAAATAGAATCTTACATTCGTGCTTATTTGCTTTTGTGTTTATGAAACTCGTCGACTGAAACGAATATGACGCTCGGCAGAGCCTCGCGTCATATTATTTCAGTCGACTCGTTTCATAAAAATAATAACAAATAAGCACTCATGTAAGATCCTCTATTTATATGACCGGCCGGTAATCGAATACGCGACCTCCCGCACTACACCAGTAAGATTTTGAAAAGGTTTTATGAAAACACGATTTCATTAAAGGCATGTAGCAGAATTTATCAAATGCATTGCTATACGAGCCTTCATGCATTTCTTTACGTAGGCAAACTTCAAATACATCAGAAGTTGTCTGCACTATGAAGTGAAGTACGAGCACGCTGGTCTCTTGTATAGTTTAGTTAAATGTATTATTATGTATTTTGTTGTTCTATGTTGTACTGATATTTAAATCTTCCAAAATGGATTTGTATGTCGTTTTACGCCGATGTCTACACTTTTTCAGTTATATCACGGCGTTACCTGGGTAAGTTACCGTAGTCTGGAGTTCCTTCCCCTTATCACTGCGTAAACTATCATAGGAAGTCGGGAACCAGACTAAAGTAACATACTGACGGCAGCGAGTCAGTCGTTGTGCTAACCCCACCCTCCTCAGCGCCAAGGAGACATGGTATGACCTGGGCCGGGAATCGCACCCGCGACATCCCATTCCTGAGGCTGACGCTCTTCCACTACACACCTCTGAGGCGGTTTTCCAGCATGGAGGAAATAAAGATAGTTTAGCAATTAGGGAACATACTGATGATCCAGATAATTTAGACCTAGGGAATGATGAATCATGATTAATAGATCTAATGTGTAAAATAGCGATAGTAGATTGGGGAACACAGTATTGGGATCATTAACGAGAGAGATTTAACAAGGTCACTTCCGATGGTACAGGTACACTTTCCCCCATACATCAAATTGACAGAAGACATTTGCCACTGTGCTTTCATATGTTGTCCGCTGTAGATTGGTAAAATCTGTCTGCAATGTGTAAAGGGTTAACCCTTTCCCAAATACGACAATTCTGCAGCAGACGACTTTTAAAACATCATGGCAAAACCATAAATCTCCATAAATCAGAGTTTAATCATTAAAAAGAGTTGAAAACATTGTGGAAAATGGAGAAATTGCTCATTTTGACATTTTTCTCGTTTTGTCACAATGTTTTTAAAAGTTGCCTGCTGCAGAGGCGTCAACAAAAGAAAGGGTTAAATAGTACAGATTACTCCGCAAACACTCGCCTATTTACAGAGAAATATGACAGATATTGTTAATTGCAAAAAATTATCAGATCAAATAATTGATTGATTTGTATTTTTTTGCCGTTTTCAACAAGTTTTCAATCATATCACGGCGGTCAGTTAACCTACCAAGTTGTTTCCTGTTTTATTATTCACACCAGTACTACGCACAAAAAGTAGTTCCAAGCAAATGACAGCTTTTCCACATAGACTGTTCAAGCTTGTGAAAGAATATTGTCCGGAGCTGGCTGGGATTCGGACTTAGAACCCCTTGATTGACAGCCAAATGAGCTACCGATGCTCGGCCTATACGGATCAAAACAGCTGAAACAAAGTCTGAGCTTCAGGAATAACAAACCACCATAGTTGTACCATTCATTAAATATGTGACCGCCACGATGGTGTAGTGTTAGAGTGTCCGCCTTTGGAGCGTGAGATTATGGGTTCGATCCACGTCCAGGTCATAGTAAAGCCTGTTAAAATGGTAGTAATGACTTTCCCTACCTTTGTTATGGGGGTTTTCATTTCGACTGACTCTCTGTGGTCGGGTTAAATGGGACAGTACTACTGGTAAATTACCCAGGAAAACCGTGATATAACTGATTTTCTTTAAAGCCTTGTGAGTTACAATTGATTTATTGATTGATTGGGGTTTAACGCCGTTTTTAACAATTTCTCAGTTATATCACGGCGGCCAGTTCACCTACTCATGCGTTTCCTGTTTTTTTTCACACCAGTACTCCACACAACAATCTTCCCAAGCAACTGGCTGCTTTTCCACATAGACTTAGCCCATTGGTGTGAGACGAATGACGCATGTCGCATTGACATTTGTCAATCGTCGGGAAGAAAGTTGGCTGAGCCGGGATTCGAACTCACAACCCCACCAGATTGACAGCCCGCGTCAATACCGACTGAGCTACCGGGGCTCGGCTGTGAGCTACAAACGAATCCACCAACACTCGGCTATTCATAAAAATATGACAGAAATAATTCTTATTAAGGAAACAGTGCATATATTCTCATCAGATCAAAGGCTGAACTTTAGGAAAACAATCCGTATCTGAACTTTTCATTAAATTTATACGCATTAAAAGGGATAAACATTAAATTTACAGCCAAATATAAAATATATTTATAGACGCCTACGTGAGAAGAGAGGCTAACAATAATCACGTGATACTATACCCGGAAGATGCATGATCCTACGTTAGATTTGTCACGTATTATTTTGTATGAATCAAACATGATTGAACCAATACATGAGATCACCGACTTTACCCTTTCCTACATACAATAAAAACTGCAGCGGATGACATTTACAACATTTTAATCAAAACTAAGGAAACTATCTATAAACTTAAGTATGGTTATCAAATAAAGTTGAAAACTGCTCGTTTTGAGCAGTTTCTCCTTTTGTCACAATGATTTCAAACTGTGTCTGCAGAGGCGTCGGAAAGCGTTTGTATGTGGGAAAGAGTTAAGCGACTTTACGAACAGAGAAGACCCCGATAAGGCTGCGCGGTCTTATTACGCGCTTCTCCCTCTTCGCAAGCAAGTCATTAAAACATTGGCGAACCTTCTATAGAAGATATAGATGATTATAATAATATACGTATTGTGCATTTTGGTCTAAATCGTGAAAAAAAAGCCTAGAACACATTCTAATGTCTGTTCTCGTATGGCGTATCTCAATTTATAAAATGGTGTTTTTTTTAAATCAATTTCTTCTTATCTGGGTGATTTATTACTTTTATTTGAAATTTATTATTCAATCTATTAACACTTTCCCAAATAAAGTCTCTTTCTGACGTCTCTGCAGCTGACAACGTTTGAAAACATTGTGGCAAAAGGTTTGATATTTATATGTTTGATTTGAAATTTATTGTTCAATCTATTAACACTTTCCCAAATAAATATTCTCTCTGGCGCCATTGCTTCTAGCGACGTTTAAAAACATTGTGGCAAAATTAGAAGTGTTTTTAACTTTATCTGATAACAATATAGTATCATTTATTGAGATGTCGATTAGTTTTGCAGTCATGTTTTTCTTGTATGTCTATTAAATCACAAAATGTCTTGTATATATGTATTAACTGCTGTCTTTCGATATCAGTTTATACGAATTAGAATAGCTCTCGGACGATTTAATCGAAAAAAAAAAAAACACCACAAAGTGTGCTAGCATTTTATAGATTAAAATATCAATTCCTTTAATCAATACGTAGGCCTAAGACCCATATACAACCTTATAAAAAAATAAAGTTAAAAACGTGCATTACTAAACAGTTATTAACAATACAATTATATGTTGTAAATATGTATTGACTGCGGACGTCTAAATAGAAAATCGGACCATTGTACTCGATGGTAGGAAGGTACGGTACGTGCATTTTACCGAGTGTTTGTGTATCCACGTGTGTCTAAAGTGAGACCAGAGAGCATTGGACACCGTGCGGCACAACGTCATAAATACGAATAACTTACCGAGGGTTCTTGTATTCAAGTTAGTCTAAAGTGAGACCAGAGAGCATTGGACACCGTGCAGCACAACGTCATAAATACGAATAACTAACCGAGGGTTCTTGTATCCAAGTTAGTCTAAAGTGAGACCAGAGAGCATTGGACACCGTGAGGCTCAACGTCATAAATACGAATAACTTACCGAGGGTTCTTGTATCCAAGTTAGTCTAAAGTGAGACAAGAGAGCATTGGACACGGTACGGCACAACGTCATAAATACGAATAACTTACCGAGAGTTCTTGTATTCAAGTGTGTCTATAGTGAGAAAAGAGGACACACTCGCTAACCTATCAGCTCATTATGAAAGTGAGTATAATGAACGACAACTCTGCGAAGGATAATGCAAAGTGTATTGGACACCATGAAGAACAACGTTATGACTACTTTTAACTTACCGAGGGTTCGGGTATACAGATTTGTCTAAATTGAGAACAGAGGGCATTGGACACCATGAAGAACAACGTTATAACTACGTTTAACTTACCGAGGGTTCGTGTATACAGATTTGTCTAAATTGAGAACAGAGGGCATTGGACACCATGAAAAACAACGTTATAACTACGTTTAACTTACCGAGGGTTCCTGTATCCAGGTCTGTTTGAAGTGAGACAAGATGGAATGTGCACTTGAACGTTTACGAAACCCCTTCATCACAACGTTCTTAGACATTGTCTATTACTTCTGCCACTCCTGAAATGAATAATTAATAACATATATGGCAGTCATATCTGGCAAAAACTTATTTAGTGGGAAGGTCTTACATCAGATTTCAAGAGAGAATGATTGATTGATTTTGTGCTTTGACGTTCTCAACAGCATTTTCGTTATACCTCAGCGACCTGTTTAATTGCCCACGTCTGAATGTGTGTTGTTTTTTAACCCAGTACTAAACACAATATTCATGATCCATGGCAACCGGGGAAAAACAAATAAATAAATAAATAAATAAATAAATAAATAAATAAATAAATAAATAAATAAATAAATAAGTAAGTAAATAAATATATATATATAAAATGAATGAACAATACCTGAATAAAATAAACATGTCAATAAATCGATGAATGAAAATCAATAGATTTAATAAATAAATAAAAAAAATAAAAAATTAAAAAAGATAAATTAATAGATAAATAAATGATAAGATAAATAAACAAACAAACAAACAAATAATTAAAACAAATTGTGTATGTTATCATTATTACACTTTTATAATGAAATAAGTTTATTATTTGTTTTTAATATTACTGTTATTATTAACAATAGAAAACTTTACTTACGAAATATCCAATACACTATCGGAAGAGATTCGAGTGAAACACTCACTTCCCTATGTTATTGAGAGCAATCGAACTCTGTATTTATACAGAAATGTCTTCTGCCAATTGTCACGTAGATCAATTTGGTTCCGTAT
Source organism: Serripes groenlandicus (assembly GCA_031761405.1). Lineage (NCBI taxonomy): Eukaryota > Metazoa > Mollusca > Bivalvia > Cardiida > Cardiidae > Serripes > Serripes groenlandicus. The sequence continues at coordinate 1,226,659 of JASEVX010000030.1, read as the reverse complement.
CGATGACGATCGTTTTAACCCTTTCCACGTGCACATCTACAGCAGACGACTCAAAGTTTGAAAACATTTTCTTCCGTCAATGTGTCACGTAGACCAATTTTGGTTCTGGATCGATGCACATCGTTTTAACTCTTTCAGCGCCGAATTGCTTCAAGTAGACTATTCCATGTTCAAAATCGGGCGTCTCCATTTCACATGTAATAAAAGTTTGGACTATTTTGATAACTAAAAGGCAAACAATGCTGATTTCAGGTGAGACAGCTCGTTACGAGCTGACTCACCTGAATCAGTATTGTTTGCAAAAACCCTCAATATTGCCTTTGGCGCTGAAAGAGTTAAACTGTTCCCACAAACCGACGCATTTTGACGAATTTCCACAATTATCCTTTAATTGATAGAGAGTTACCATATGTTTGCTTAGACGTTTTCAAAGTCGTCTAGCGCCGATTGGTTGTATGTGGAAAAGGATTGTTATTTTCAAATGTTTAAACGCTTTCCAACATACAACACATCTTCAAAGCTATAAATACCATTTACAACTAAACACGTACTTGTACTTTTATTTTCTGTTATTTTACTTCCTTCTCGGATTTGAAGGTCGCTGCGTGTTACATTGTTTGAACAATCATGATAATAATATCTCTGTAATCATGATCGCTTAAGATTGTCGGAGGACGGTGTGTGTGTGTGTGTGTGTGTGTGTGTGTGTGTGTGTTTGGGGAGGGGGAGGGGGAGGGGGGGGGGGGGGGGGGGGGGTGAAGGGGTGATAATACATATTTAGCACTTTCATTCTTGTAGATGTATTTTGACACATAGACGACTATTGACAATATTGTTCCAAAATGAGATATAGATCATGCCAGTATATATTCAACTCTTTTCAATAATAAAATTGCTTTCATTTATTTTAACCGATACATTTCCAAAGTTGTTTGGTGCAGATTTGTTGTATGTGGAAATGGGTTAAAATTATTATGAACGGCCCTGACCAAAGTACCTCGATAACAAAGCGGACACTCTACCTCTACACCGCCTGGTCTCGGTAGATCAGTCGGTAGCGACGGCGGGTTGTAAATAAAGAAATTGTGAGTTGAAATCTCAGCTCGGCCAAGTTATCCGAGTTTGAAAATAGTCAATGCGACAGACGCCATTCGTCTCATTCGTCTCATTCGTGAGTTGATAGTCTATGTGGAAAAGCAACCGTAGCCTGGATAGGCTTTAGTAAGAAGAACTGTTGTGAAAAAGACAGGAAACACATGAGTAGGCGATCTGTCCGCCGTGATATGAAAATAATGTTGAAAGAGGCATTAAATACTTAGTTTAATTTAATTTTTAGTTTAAACTTATTTATTTTACATCGATTACGAAACAAGCTTTACGCTTATATTAATCACGCTCAATGTCTGCTGCCAGGAGACTAAACCAGTACTCGCGCCGTTTGTGTGGAAAAATTCCAAATGCAGAACCCGACTCATCACGGGATTCGAAGCCGGGACCTTTGGTACAAGAGACCGACGCTCTACCTCTGTACCACTGTCTTCCAACTTTATTCATTAATTATACCCCCATTCGAAGAAGAGGGGGTATATAAGAGTCACTGTGTCGGGCAGTCTGTCGGTCAGTCGGTCGGAAGCCATATTTTGTCCGGCCTATTTCTTACAAACCACTATGTGGAATTCAATAACATTTTACATGAAGCTTCTATACTAAAAGGAGATGTGTATATCCTAAAGAAGTTAGAATTGCATGATATTTTACAGAGTTATGGCCCTTTTACTAATTATGTTATGGTGAAGGTCAAGGTGCTATTTAGGGGGTATTTTGTCCGGGCTATTTCTTACAAACCACTAAGTGGAATTCAATAACATTTTACATGAAGCTTCTATACTAAAAGGAGATGTACATATTTTAAAGGGGTTAGAATTGCATGATATTTTACAGAGTTATGGCCCTTTTACTAATTAAGTTATGGTGTAGGTCAAGGTGCTGTTTAGGGGGTATTTTGTCTGGCCTATTTCTTACAAACCACTGGGTGGAATTCAATAATATTTTACATGAAGCTTCTATATCAAAAGGAGATGTGCATATCCTAAAGGGGCTACAATTGCATGATATTTTACAGAGTATTCCACTTATCCATCGATACCACTTCACACCATTGAGGTGGTTCTTGGAAGGTGTAAGCCTAAGTAGTGTATAGAGGGACTATTTATAGTAACACGTGCGGGATTCCCTAAATTACCATTACGATCATTTTTATCAAAGCGTATAGACAATATAGAGAGACTTTTTGTGTATTTTAGCGAGGTATTGTGTGATTTTCCGCATTTTTTGTTGTAATAGAAATTCGGACGCCTGTGATTGAGGCGGTTCTTGGATGTGTAAGCCTAAGTGGTGTTTTTTATATATGTGTATCATCAAGATGCTCTTCGATCGATTGATTGATTGATTGATTGGGGTTTAACGCCGTTTTTAACAATTTCTCAGTTACATCACGGCGGCCAGTTCATCTACTTATGCATTTCCTGGTTTTTCTCACACCAGTACTCCACACAACAATCTTCCCAAGCAACTGGCTGCTTTTCCACATAGACTTAGCCCATTTGTTGAAGACGAATAACGCATGTCGCATTGACTTGTGTCAATCGTCAGAAAGACAGTTGGCCGAGCCGGGATTCGAACTCATAACCCCTGGATTGACAGCCCGCGTCGCTACCGACTGAGCTACCGGGGCTCGGTCTGATATTAATGAATGGAAATAACATTCTGATAAAAGCCTTAGCTGTGCGTTTGTTTAGTTTGGCAGGTCAGTCCATACCGTCAACGTTGATTAGTCATAAATAAGCCATGATAACTCTATCAACGTGAGAACGAGTGTTATCCTGCTGAAAGGTGACATTACTTTGACGAAATAATTGAACAGAGAATGGCTGTGGGACGACGTCTACGTAACCCTGGGCTGTTAAATTGGAAATAATTAAAGCTAAAGGCGTTCTCTTTTCAAAGCATATGCTGGCCTACACCTTAAGCCAACCTCCCCCAAAACATTCACGTTCCAACAAACGGTAACCAGACTAACAATGTCCTACACATCCAAACCGTGGCGTTTATCTGTTATGAAGGAACCTAGAATCATGCGAAAACATAACACGTCTCCAACGATGAGAACAAAGGGTATTTCATCAATTCATCCGAGTCAACATTTTGTCACATTTTCGATATTTCAAAGCATTTAAAACATCTATATGGCAGCTAGAGGTACCATGTAGAACATAAAAATAAACATTCGCATGGCCCGATATTGCTGATTTTGATCATCATTGTTCTGCGGTTCCTCCATTTTCACGTGTGTTTAAAGCATGGTAAAGTCATGAAAGTTATCAGTCAGCAGTAACAATTAAGAATGACTTTGACCTGTGTTGGCCAAGCGTAATGTCAACAACTGTTCCTCGGTGGCGTAGTACTTAAAACGGTTTGAGTGTGAACACCTTGAAAAGGAATGAAAGCGGTATGAAAACACTTTGGATTGCAAGTGAGAACGGGGGCATTTTTGTCATATCGTTTTCCGGAGACTGGTTTGGGGAATTCTGTTTGAAACTGCTACGAGTGTGAACACGGCTTTAGAGGCATACAAATACATTTCTTTTAAAACTGTTTTACACGTTGGCTTCCAATCCTTGTTCGATTGTTCGCCGTTCTTGTTTGCTGTAGACGACAGTACAAACGAGATATGGTGGAATGACTGCCCTGGAGGTTTTTGTCAAACAGCTGATTAAGACGTTTCCGTTTAAAGCATCAGTACGGTCATGTAAAGTCGATTTTGCATCAAGTATGCCATTACTGCAAGATTGCTCGTTACTGACTTGAGTGTTTAAGACAACTGCCAATAACAACAGCTGATAACATGTCAGGTGTCGGTCTTTATGTACGAGAAATATACAAACCACTCATGTTTGCACTTGACCGTTAACTGGTACATTTGCCGCTCTAGTGGCATGGTCAATTATGGCTAGAGTAATATTAAAAGACGTACATAATAGTAACAATGTTCATGACATCATTATATTACAAGGTTGTAGCGGGTTTTGTTTTTGCTCAGTATAAATAACTGAAAAAAGTATATAAAAGTCATTAATTTCCTTTTCTCTTCAATTAACCCGTTAGTAATTTGCTACATATGCGAGAACAGTTAAATGTAACGGTCATAGTTTGAAAAATGGATTCGAATATCTTGAAATAAAGTATTTTGGAAATACAAGTACAGCTGTCGATTGAACACTATTTACTTTGACGCGATTATGGCTGTGCATGAACTGGAAAATTATTATATTAGGAAAAGAGCAATTAATGTTTAATATTAGCTATTTCACTCCCATGATTAAATTTTTAATCTTAATCACGCATGTATGAAGCGAAAGATTTTATCGTTGTTATACCGAGGGGGAATCGGATGATCATTCGGCAGTTCCCGTTATTACGCGCATGACAAAAGGAAGCGAACGATTTTATCGTTGTTATACCGAATGTAATCGGAATAACATTCGGCAGTTCCCGTTAAATTACGCGCTTGATTAAACCTGTACTGATTATGCTTGCACATATTACATAAATCGGAGTTCAGTCGATACGACGTGTTTTTAGGGAAATATACAAACATGGCTTCAACAGAACTATGTATGGGAAAACGAGGTATGTTTGAACTTAAAACGCATTGTGTAGTTGGTAACTGCATCTGTATGGGACGACATTGTTTTGGACAAACTCCACCGAAGGAAAGAGTCTAAACATAAAACTGTCACATAGTCATGCAATAATCTTTGTATTGTATATTTTGTTATTGCATACTATAATAATTTTCATTCTATTTTCCTTATAAAAAATAAGATGCAATATCTGTCTATAGTGTGCATGCATTGATGCGACACTAAAATTCCTCTCACGTACTGCTAAGTAAACTCCTGGATTGACAGCCCGCAGTAAACTCCTGGAGTGACAGCCCGCGTCACTACCGACTGAAGATACTCTTCGAACAAACAACTTCAATGTGTAACGAAGACGTTCGGTATATACGTTGCATTTGATATGCATATTTACATCACCGTTTCGAAGTGATGGAGTTTAGGGTTACATATATAAGACAAGTGGACCCCTTTAGGGTTGCGTTGTGCTCGCCAAATAGTTAATTCTGCATGGCGAGGGTAAGGAAAACCATTTTTATTTGTTTGGAACAAACAAATTTAGAGAGCTAAAATTCTGAAGCCATACGTCTTATGGAAAATTCCCTAAATTTCATACGCGTGAAAGTAGTACTCAATACTTGATCTTACTTTTCAAATGTAACACGATATTTGAAATAATGATATATTTATATCGTCTTTGTTTTCTTATGTGGTTCTTATATTCAAAGAGAATTTGGAAATAAAATGAAACTTTGTATTTTTAAACATGAACGCGGAGAGATTTATAAATCTCAATGAGTGAACTGCTACAGGGAGAACTATTTCCGATTTAAGCTCCAGATACGGTATTTGAATTTTCAATCACGCATTGAAAATGTAGATAAAAACAGAATTGAAAATATTTTCTGTGTGCCTTGTCGGCCATATAAATATAGTATGAAGAATTAAAAAAGCAAATATGTGCATCATAAAATGCAATGAGAGTAAAACATTTGCAGAGAAATCGTGATCGTCGAATTCTATTTATAAATACAACGGTATGGGGGGAGGGTCTAAAGTGCGGACGCGAGCTGCGGACAAATACATTATAGAGGGAAAATGCGGACAAATGCAATATAGAGGGAAAATGCGGACGCTATAGAATATAGAGCAAATCTGCGGACGCTATGATTTGTTGTAAAAAATGTTTAAATAAAGATGGGCAAATGTGTATAATTTGTTACATATGATCATATCCGGGGTTTTCTTTGTAAATATATAATGTGTTTGATTGCTTTTATCAGTGATATAGATTAAACCAAAAATCGAGATCATGCTGAAATGGAATCTCTTTGTAAAGTGTTTTAACGACTTTCCTCTTTAAATCATATCTAAGATATCAATAACGAGAATTGATGGATTGATTTTCCGACAAGTAAATGTCTTTTGACGCATCTGCAGTGGACGAAAACATTGCAAGAATAGAATAGGCTGCTAGTAACTAGCCATAGATTTTGCTTCAATTATATCCTCTCCTTTACAATCGATTGAAGGGTCATGGGTTCTAGTTATTGTTTGGCCTCTTCATGTCGTCTGTCGTCAACATCTTCTCCTCAGTAACGAGTGGGTCAATTGGGATGAAACTTCACAGAAAGCATCCTCTCATTGACCTCACCAGAATTCCTTCAAATGTTTGTGATTCATGCAGAATTATGGTTTTCATGGCAACGAAAATAAAATAACTTTAAAATTCTTCTTCTACCAAACTGGTTGGTAGATTTTCAAATTATTTTAAAGAAGTGTTCCTTGGCCGCCAGGGAACGGGGCTTTTTTGCCTTATATGGCTATAGTGTAAACTCAAAAAAATCTTCTCCTCCAAAAGTGTCAGGCCGATTTTCAAATAATTGTGTAGAAATGTTTCTAGGGTGATCCTCTATCAGATTCCTTCCAGCCAAGTTGATTGGTCGAAAAACATGGCCGCCAGCGGGCGGGGCTTTTTTGCCTAATATGGCTATAGTAAAAACTTGAAAAATCTTCTCCTCCGAAACTGTTTGGCGAATTTTCAATTCTTTTTGTAGAAATGTTTATTGGGAGACCATCTATCAGATTCCTCCAAGCCATGTTGATTGGTCGAAAAATATGGCCGCCAGAGGGCAGGGCTATTTGGCCTTATATGGCTAAAGTGGAAACTTGAAAACTCTCTTGTTAAGCAGGAAGCTTTTGAGTAAGATTTTAGAAAACCCTTGGTCAATTGTGATTTTTGTTGTAACAAAAATTGGTAAATACTATAATGAGTGAGTCGGGGCCATAATGGTTATCCATTTGTTTTACATGTCTTTTGAAACTTGGAAATTAAATATAATATTCACATGTATGTCTCATGATTTATTTTTATAGACAACTAAAATGGCATTTAATTTTAACGGATGCGTCATTTATTCTTTTACCCGAAGTTGTAATATTTATAAACAATGCATAGTTTATAAATCACACATCTATGCAAAGGCAAATGTTTGAACAGTTTTATGTACCCAAACAAATTCTGTGCCTTCAGCGCTTTGATATTATCAGGGTTGAGTATACTTTTCGCTGAAGGGATCTTCTGCGTCTTTAGCCCTGCACGTTACAAATGTATATTCGACCATTATAGATACAGAGATCAACCTGTACCTCCGTAAATCTTGATCAGGCTCTACACAGTTCGTAAATTAGTTTTAGAATGATTCGAAAATACACCTTTTGGATCCTTTTTAAACCCTTTCCCTCATATAGACGCTTTCTGACGCCTCTGCAGCAGACGGCTTTTTGAAACATAGTGAAATTAAATACTTATACTATCAATTATAGAGATTTTCTTCATGTTGTGCTTGATAATTCAAAGTCGTCTGCTGCAGATATGTTGTATGTGGGAAAGGGCTGCTATATAAGTTATGCTATTTTATGTCTATTTCATAAGCTTTACCTTCAAACATTCCCAGACTTGTTAAGGATACTTTCAGGTTTAAATGCTTTTTGCGTTGTTTGATGTTTTATACCGCCTTCAACAATGTGTCAGTAATATCACGGCGTTTCCTGGGTACGTTTCTATTAGGCATAACGAGAGAAAGTTCATGCAAGGCATCAATGTCGCCGGAAAAGACTGCATTGATTTATTGTTTAACACACATGTATTCCTGACTTTCATTAGTCTAAACATACACATAATGTTTTCATAAGGACTAATTCCAGGATTTTTGAAATTCCACATAGATCTACAAATTTCAGGATTTCTCGTGGTCAGGATTTTGGATGTTTTGTATTTGTCAATAAAAACCCAACAAATTAATACATATTGGGATTTAAATCTACATGCAATAAAAAGCTATTAAAGCAACAATGAAAACCTTTAAACGCTTAAAACATTGAGAAAACGGTTAAATTGCTGAAGACATGAACTTCCTCCTTTTTAATAATAATTATAATAAATATTTCACAGATGTTAAAAATTATCATCATATGTTTAAAACGTAGACCACACTTGAAACAAAATATCAGCTAAATTGTTTATCTAAATCGTTGATGCATACAATATATGTTTGGCGCAAGAGAAATGCCAGTTGCGAGTCCCATTACTATTTAATAGGTGGCAAGTATGAAATTAATTGGGTGCGAAACGGCAGATTTTCTTTATTTCTAAATCTATTGTTTATCAGAGTTTGTTCTTCTCTTAATTTGTTTCAAGCCAATAAACATTTAATATCACATATATTTAATCATTTAAGTGTGTAATATTAGCTATCTATGATAGACTATCTGTAATAAGGTGTTTGAGCATTCTTTCGAAATGTTGACCCTCGTTTCAAGATGTCAGACATCGAAGAAAGTGAATACAAAGTCAGGCAAAGCTGTAGTGCATGTTTTATTCCACTGCATTCGAGAGAAAAAAGCATTTATATAGTATCTTTCTTTCTCCTACATTCGACCCATGCACTCGTTTTGTGACGTTTAAGATATCAATTTGTCGTGCGACATTTTTTGTCTGCATAAACAAGTCACTTTTCTAAGTTTACATTTTACTTCCGGTTACTTCGCTTTGTTTACATTTTGGCAATATGAAACTAGGTCATGAACTGAGGAAAAGGCGTTTCGACGTTCACGACCGATAAGCAGGCTTATATTTGAGTAATATTTTCATAAAATATTTCTTATTTTTGTTTCTGTTACCAGTTTATGTTGATACTGATCTATTAAAAGGAGAATTCAACGTGATTTTGATATCGGTAGTCTCTGCAAGCAGGTGCGCGTATCTAAACAAATTTGACTGTGCGACGTAAAGGTTTGTAGTTATCGCCTTTTGATTACATAGTTTATGAAAATAAAGTATCCCAGTCTAGCTAATAAGAACTGTATTGTCTTCGTAAATAAAACACAAAAACGTAAATGCCAGTCAAAATAAAGAAACTGCACATACTTAAAACATCGGAATATTTATTTCATTTTAGATGTGTCATAACTTAGTGTTTTTAAACAAACGCAATTATAATATGTTTAAGACATTTAAAAAAAAAATATCTAATAATAACCCCCCCTCCCATGTGATTTCCGAAAACCTATTAAAAATAGAAGTCGCGGGCTTCTGCCCGGCGACTAATAATGATCAATTATCCTGACACCATCGGTTCAGTCGTAAAGCTAACCCAATAATCATGAGCCCGAAGGAGGGATACAGATTGTTAACAGATCTGATGACTGCCCCCATACAAGTCAATGTTTCGGTATACATACAACAGGTCACTCTCTTACACTATCGGTGTATTACATTTACCTCTGTCACAGGCTCGAGCTACTTTCGGGTTTCACGTGACTTTTTATATAGGTGACCTACATAACAGATGTATTAATCTTTAAATTTGTAAAACTACCGAAAAGTAGTCCGTAGCTTTTTGCTAAATAAATACTTTGTTTTTGATTAGCATAGTTAGAAAAAGATCCTGTCACAAGTGTAAAATGTTAGTGCTTACATCAGTGACAACTAAGTCAATTAAAATACAGTTGTCATGTTTCGTCAAGAATCTTGACATTAAGCCTGTTGCAGAGATGATAGTGAGTGTAAGGAACGGTCACTCTGCGATAGGAGATTGACAACAGGTAAGATAACCCATATGAATAAACGATGTATATCAAGAAGCGGTGATTGTCAAGTGCTCCGATTATATAGCACGGGCGTATATCGTGCAATTACAATGGATATAAAAGCCGAGCACGTGATCACGGGTATTTAAATGAATAAGGTCAATTCGAGACGACCTTTTTATGCGGTGTCGTCACATCAAATAAACATACAGCGAATTTTGTTTTTATTGGAATTTTAACGCCGCTTTTCAGCATTATTTCAGTTATATCACGGCGACAGTTCACTTATTCATGATCCCTGTGTAAACAAACCAGTACCAGGCTATCAAAATGTGCCTTGCCCAAGAGCACTAACATGTATACAGCGATTTTTTTTTTTTTTTATGGAATTTTAACGCCATTTTTCAACATTATTTCAGTTATATCACGACGACATTTCACGTAATTCATGATCCCTGGGTAAACAAACCAGTACCAGGCTAGAAAATGTGCCTTGCATAAGAGCACTAACATAGAGCGAAGTATTTTGGTCTGGTTTTAACGAGATTCCCAGTGTGTACGCAATTTCTTTAAGGGGGGTCCGGGGGCATGCTCCCCCGGGGAAAACAATTCCCCTCTATATCGTCTGTGGTGACTTCTGGCAGCATTTCAGTAGCAAAATAAGACTGATCTTAATAGTGAAATTTTGAGGGAGTAAAATGTGTTGCATTTGTCAATTTTCGTCAAATCTATCAAGTCAGATCGGTTGTTTTATACTTACGCCTACCCCATGTAAAGTTTTTATTGCAGATTTGAACCTTTTACAATTTGAGTACGGGAGACAATATGTACGCATCTGCGTATTTTGCGTACAGTCAGCTACGCGCCTGGAGATGGCGGGTATCGATATGCGAGACCTGTATGTAGATTGATCGTGTGTCGTCATACAACATGATGTATAATGCTATGGCTAATATATATGTCAATTTACACTAGTCTGGAGTTCCTTCCCCTTATTACTATGTAAAGGGTCAGGCACAAACCCAATAATGGCGGACGCGATGGACTATCAGGTAATATCTAAATTTCTTATTTTGTTGACCATCGGGATAATAATTCATTTATCTTATTAAAATAAGGTAATAAATTTGATTCCATGTTTTCATTTTATGATGCTTTGTTCTGTTTGGAAGAAAATTATTTGTTATCGAGTAGTATAGTTTTCGGATAGATGAAAATGTATTTGAAATTCGGATACACAGGATCTCATTAGAAATAAATGGTTTTATCATTATGGGATACGTGTATATCATTTAAATGTTCACATGTTTCCTTTATTATAAGTTTTAGTACTCCCATATTTAAGTAATATTGGCTCTATTTTGAACAATTTACTATAAAACATTTGAATGTTAACGTACTGTTTATTTAATTTCTCAAGTCAAATGATTTCTGAATTTCTATTGTCAATTGAAGTTACTGGATATTTAGCCATTCCCACGTTATGCCTTATATCAACTATTCCTGCAGCTTAGATCCAGATCAGCCTGCATGGATAATGCTAATCAAGATCTACATTGTTTACTTGACACATTTCAACATACAGCACATCTGCAAAGATCGACTGAAATCATCTTGAAGATCTCAAGAAATGACAGTATAATTACTGTGAAAAGTTGAAAACATTGTGACAAAAGGAGAAATTGCTTTTCAAAAGTCGTCTGCTGCGGAATTGTCAAAATGCGTCTATATTTCACTTAGTGGGAAAGGGTTGATAAAGCTGAATCTAACAGTAAACACAGATGTGCAATCTGGTTTGCAATTATAATCAAAGGCAAACATGTATTCATAAAGTCACGGTTTATTCTGTATGGGAAAGGGTTAAAATATGGTTAACTTAACACTTTACTGAGCAGATTGCACATTTAGTTATGTTCATGCAGAAAATTATTTAAGTTGTTTCTATTATTTCACAGCTTATGTCCAAGAGGTAGGCAGGACTTGCAGATCGAGTGGGGAAGCTGATGCCATTTTATACTACAACAAAGCTGACGTTCGGCTTCCTAGTATAAATCAAAGCACTGAACGTGCTCACAGCAAGGGGCAAACTGCAGATAACATTTGGACATGGATTTACCGATCCCAAACGTCTAACTTGAACACTTTACACTAGCACTTTGTTAGTTAGCACTTTATATCCATATATTAAATGATAAAGGAGTAAAGCAAAATACTGTACACACAGTATGATGGTCTATCGATATACTAAAAGTTGGCATACACATGCACATCTGCTTTCTGGATAGTTTCTGCTTAGCACACCTCCTGGTTTACAATGGATTTTCAGCCGTGTTTTTCTCAAAATGATGCGTCGTTTCGAAAATCAGCTACTATAGCAATTGGCTCTAACGAGCCCCTTGCTAAAAACGATATGAAGGAATATTGTCTTAATAATGATACATGCCGGTGGAGAACAATAAATAGTTACTTTGGTTTTGAAAATGTTAACACACGACATAACCGCTGTGATGTTTGCACATAACACCTTGGAATTGAATGGGATTTCAATAATTTGGCTATGAAGTAGAATGTCTCACTTCACATAGTTAGAAAACATCTGTCTTAAACCTTTCCTTCATTTAGACGCTCCCTGACAACTTTTGAAAACATTGTGACAAAAGATGAAATTGCTCATTACGAGTTATTACTCCTTTTGCCACAATGTTTCAACTTTCTTCAGTAATTAAACAAAACTAATTATGTTGTAGAAGGAAAAGGGTTAAAGAGAATATTTGCTTATTTAGTATTTTAAGCTTATTTAAGCTTAAAAGTAACAGAAAGTGTGTTGATTTTGGTATAAGATTGAATTTTATTTCACCCGGTGATATCAGAAACCTACACTATATTTTCACCTTCAAGTGGCTACCGTAAAAATATAGCCTTAGTGTCTTTGAATTCAATCTTGCAGTGAAGTAAAAAAAAAAATCTATTTTTTTTATGCTTAAATTCAATTTAAATATCAAATAGATGATTATTGAAAAAAATGTGACACCATCATCATCTTTTTGTCATTAAACAATTGGACCAGGCTTAGCATTTGCGTATTTTTTAAAAAACACATGGGATGCAACATTAAAAGCAGTGAAATTATAATAAAATAAACTGATTGAAAAATACTATCATAATTATAATAAATTTGAAACTCTTTATGTGATACCAGTAATAATTATTTTCCAAAATTAATTTTCCAAATTGGTCTGCTGTAGATTTCTTCAATGTGTTTCTCAACTTATATAAGTAGACGAACTGGCCGCCGTGATATGAATGAGAAATTGTTAAAAACGGCGTTAAACCCCAATCAATCAAGTGTTTCTTAACCCATTACCTCATATAAACGCTTTCCGACGCCTCTGCAGCAGACAGCTTTTTGAAAACATGGCGACAAAAGAAGAATTTTCGGAGGTTCTTTTACATAACTGTAGTCTGGTGCTGACCTCCGTGCATCAGTAATGACCTTGAACCCAGGTATCCTGTCTCCGTTCTTTTAGTATGAGTGATCCATCTCATAAAATATTTTTTTTATAAAGTCGTTATAAATCATCCAATTCATTGAATAGCATAATATTTTCTACAATTGCATTTTAAATGTCAATATACATGTCAATAAAAGTCAAATTTGATGAAAGAAAGACGATAAATCATAAGAATGTACTTGCTATCTGGGCTTCTAAATACGCTAGACAGCAGACCATATAAGGATGGTAAAAGGCAAATATTAATTTCTAGTTGATTAAGAAGTTTACAACACTATAGCTAAGGAGCATCAAAAAATATTAGTAGTTTCACCACAAAGATGAAATGTCAAAGTAAACCACACAGGACATTAATGCAAACTTTGTTTAATAAAGTGTCCGAAATTATTCAACTGTCTCGCTTTCTAGTTTGTCAAAAACAAACGTCACATCTTCTTACGAAGAGCAATCATCACCCGTAAATACCTATTTTACCGCCATTTATTCGGTTGTGCCAGACTTACTATCATAGGAAGTCGGGAAACAGACTAAATTTACACAAGCTTTATCTTGACACTTTTCTAAACGTTTTAACGATATGATACCATCACCTGTTTACTACGGAATTCCGTTAGGGCCATCGCCTATGAATGAAATAATCTGAAACGCGAAAACACGAAATCACGAAAGTACGATGACGAAAACGCGAAAACACGAAATCTCGAAAGTACGATGACGAAAACGCGGAACTACGATGATGAAAACGCGAAAGTACGATGACGAAAACGCGAAAACGCGAAAACACGATGATGAAAATGCAATACAATTTCGCGTTTTCGTCGTTTTCGCGTTTTCGTTATCGTACTTTCGCGTTTTCGTCATCGTACTTTCGCGATTTCGTCATCGTACTTTCGAGTTTTCATCATCGTAGTTTCGCGTTTTCGTCATCGTACTTTCGCGTTTTCGTCATCGTACTTTCGCGTTTTCGTCATCGTACTTTCGCCTTCCGGTACGCATGCGCAAAATAATATTAACAAAACAAAACAAATGGACGACTTCATACAAAGTCATTTTGAGAGAGGCTATGCCTACAACGAAATAATTGTTTTATTGAAATCGGAATGTGAAAGTACGATGAAGAAAACGCGAAAGTACGATGACAAAAACGCGAAAGACGAAAACGCGAAACTACGATGACGAAAACTCGAAAGTACGATGACGAAAACACGAAAACACTGACGAAAACGCGAAAGTACGATGACGAAAACGCGAAGGTACGATGTTGAAAACGCGAAATTGTATCGCATTTTCATCATCGTGTTTTCGCGTTTTCGCGTTTTCGTCATCGTACTCTCGCAATTTCGTCATCGTAGCTTCGCGTTTTCGTCATCGTACTTTCGCGTTTTCTTGTTTTCGCGTTTCAGATTATTTTATTCAAAGGCGAATATGCAGATGGCCCTAATGGAATTCCGTAGTTTACAGTCTATATATGGTGATAGAAAAATGTGTTATCTTTTCAACAGGTATTTAGCATTTGAGTTGCTCATATTGGTATGGGGTCGAACTAACGGTCCAACTAGTGAAGCTTAACTTCTAGTTGTATATGTCAGGACATGCTTTTATATATGAGCCGTTCCATGAGAAATACAACACTGCGTAAAGTATCGAACCGGATCAGCCTAAGCATGCCGCGCAGACCGCGCAGACTAACCCGGACAGACATTTCTTCAGCCTCCTGTGGATTTTCTGTTTCAGGAATCATTACTCTACACCTCTATCCCTCTGAGACGGAATGTGTCGGCCCGGATTAGCATGCAAGGACTGCACGGACTGATCTGAGTCGATACATTACGCAGAGTCCATAGTATTGTTTTTCTCGTGGGACACGGCTCATATATATATATATATAGACGGACATTGACGACTCGGGTGAGAATCTGCGTACGCGTCTTCACTGTACGTAGATGCATTAACCTTTTCCCTACATACAAAAATTGCGCAGCGGACGACTTTGAAAGCAGGAATATTGAAACGCTCTAGGATCGAATAAAAACTATTATTGAATGAAGTTGGAAACATTGTGGCAAAAGGAGGAATGGCTCATTATGAGCAATTTCTCCTTTTGCCAGTGTTTTCAAAAGCCGTCTGCTACAGAGGCGCAATAAAGCGTTTGTATGTGGGAAAGGGTTAAAACCCCAAATGCATAGACGCGATTCATATGTATTTGCATAGTTTCAATGCTGAAATTAACTCTTATCAGGTATACCCTATATATATAAACGTTATTGATTTGGTTTTAAACATAAATATCACCTTACGAAGTTGACGGAGTCGTCTGTGCTTTCGGGCGGGAATATACGCAAGTAAAACAGGTAACGTCTAGATAATCTGTAAAATAAATGTGTGTACATACATACGTGTACGTGTATAGTCAACACATATGTGTGCACCGTATTGGTGATGGTATGGGTGATATAACACACACAGGGGTATGTAAACTTGATTGTATAACTAATAATAACTAAAACAAATTCGGAATTCGCTATGAGCTGTTCTCCAGATTATTTGACAACGCAGGCTTAATACGGATCTTTGCAGAGTCATTTTGGGGTAACACATGTTTTTGTGCAGACAATCATAAACACTTCTCTTTATCATTCTTGTATTTTCAGTAGTCACACAGCATGCACGAATAGCCTGTGCATGCCATTCTCGACCAATCTCATTTCAACCAGACCTTGTTGTATGTGTAAATTGTATCTGGCGACACCGCATAACAGTTCGTCTCACATTGACCTATTCATTCTAATGATTCTCGTTTTTCTGTCCAATGAAATATCGCGATACAACCAACGCTCGTCCATCACCACATCTATATCGCCTTTATTTATATAGGTTACATACCTGTTGATATCGAACGATTTTGAAGGCGACAATTTGATTGGCTTATGCAAAGGTCAATCTGAGACGACATGTAATAGACAGTGAATAGATCTATACCAGCCTTTATTATTGTCTGAATTAAATGAGATTGCATAGTGATATGAAAAATAATACTATTAAGTCCGCCATGTCGTGTAAAAAAGATTTGTTCCTGGGACAGACACGTTTACTTCCTGTAATACGAATGAATCAACTGAGATATTAAGAATTAATTGAAATCGCTAAAGAAGACATATTAATTAACAATACAAACAATATAAAACAAATCTGCAGTTGATGGATTTAAAAAGATAGAGACAGACATATGAAACATCTCTTTAAATGAAAGTATTCTTATTGAATAGAGTTGAAAACAGTGTGACAAAAGGACATGTTGGTCATTATGGGCTACTAACATGCAGATAGAAGATGATAGCTAGCAAATTTGGTGATGATTCTAGCTTCACACGATAAAGATAAAAAATTTTTAGTCGATTACGGGTCAATATTGTATAAACAATGGCGAAATTCCAAATATGATCGATTTAGATTGCATAAATTTGGTCGATTCCGTATTTATTTGTTATAGACACATGTCGTCTTCCAATAATGACGATTCTGAATTACAACGGAATAAACAAAGGTGTAATTCCAATTTAATCGCTTTAAGGGTAATATTGCATACACAACCCTGGAATCCCTATTAAGTCGATTGCGAATTGTAACTGCAAAGACGATTTTGGAATTCTTATTAGCTCGATTTCTGATCTACTTTCATTTCAGTTCTTATAATTCCATAATATTGACTCCGAGGTCTGGTTACTGTAACAGTGAAGACCAAGATAAGCTTCAGAATCTTCATTATTTTTTCCCGTACATTTGTATACAGTTTTTTAGCTCGACATCTTTAATTGACCCCTCTAATTCGTAGATTTATATTCAAATTACAGTCCAACCTGTATTTAAAGACCACCCATGGGAAGAGAACAATCTGGTCTTTGTTCATAGGTAGTCCTTACTTTACAGGGTCATTTATGCAGAAAATGAGTACTTGGGAAATTATTTGTGTGGTTGCTAAGGACAGGTGAATCGTTAAACAAAGGTGGTCTTTAGCACATGTTTGACTGTACATGCTCCAGTAAATGCAAACGTAAACAAGCCAATTCTAAGATGTTAATAATTTATTTAATATTCATCCAAATTCCAGGCTGAAAGACATCGTTGAAGTTGAAGATGCTAGCGGTATATACGAGCCTTGCTTTACTGGTAACGTATGCACATCTAGTGAGTCTGACATACGTTACGATAGACAAGCTTGATGTACATCACGGGATCACGTGTGACGTGGCTGAACCATGGCATTGTGGGATAGCAGGTCACCAAGTGCCGGATAACTCGAAAGAAATATTACGATTTGATTACGGGACTCGTGAAAACTACAATGCCGTCATTGGTAACGTAATTCGGGTCAATGCTATAGATACTAATGTCTTAACACATGAATGCAAGACTGGTAATCAAGAGCTCAAGATAAGAAAACATAAAGATAGTCGTTTAGCCAAGCACCGTTGTTATGAGTTGACGTTACGGGGGCGTTGTCTTTCCACGGAACAATTGTGTTTGGACACAAGAAATGCTTTTTGGTACGGCGGATCTGAGCTGCACAATCAACGATGGCCGCTGAATTCAGTACTAATGGCGGATCAACCATATGTGTCAAATGACTTTGTTTCCTTCACAACGTCCTATGGAAATATTATCGAACGCACGTGGTTTAACTCTCGAGGTGTAGCCATGTTTATAAACGAAAGCGTGCCCTTAAACGTTGCACTAAATGACAATCAAATATGTTTCACGGCCAAATATAGTAAGCACGTGAAAAACGTAGATAGCCTTGACCCAGTTTTGAATATAACTATCTGTGATACGGAAAACGTTAAAGATGCATTCAAATTAATTACTGAAATGTTTGTGGATAAGAGTGAAGGTGTGCCTGATGAACGTATGTTTAAATCGCCTATTTGGTCGACATGGGCCAAATATAAAACCGATATAAATGAAGAAACCATTTTGTCGTATGCAGACGAGATAGTAAATAATGGTTTCAGTAATTCTCAATTAGAAATTGACGATATGTATTCGAGTACGTACGGGGATTTTGATTTCGATTCAGCGAAATTTGAAAATGCTTCCAGAATGATTTCAAAATTGAAATCAAAAGGTTTCAGAGTAACAGTTTGGATCACACCATTTGCTAACTTAGAATCAAAAGCTTTTCAAATCGGGATGAAACGTTCTTATTGGCTAGAGAGTCCTGAAGAAACACCTGCTCTCGTGAAGTGGTGGCAGGGGATTGGTGGTGTCCTTGACGTCACAAACGAGGAGGCAGTTGATTGGTTCGTCGAAAGACTAAGCCGAATGAAAGACATATACGGTGTGGATTCGTTTAAATTTGATGCTGGGGAAACGAATTATCTTCCCTCTCAATGCAGACCCAAAGTTCCATGGGCTGACTCAACCACCTATGCTACAAAATATGTGGAGGCCGTAAGCCAACTGGGACCAATGATCGAGGTAAGTTTTTACTCAATTTCCAAATATATTTCCACTTCTAGTAATTATATTGTAGGCAATCTTTAAGAACTGTATTATCTTTAAGCTTGATGTGCTATTATGCATGTTTCATTTGATTTATTTGTTCAACCGTTTTAACAGTTTTCAAGTTTCATGTATCACGGCGACAAAAAAACTTCTTCGTGGTCTTTGAGCGACAAACCAGTTCTAAATTAACCAATTATGATTCTAACATTTTGAAGATCAAAACGACAATCAAACCCCGTTTATGTCTTTTGACAAATGAATTAAAAGACTGGTAACCTCCTTTTTCTTCTGTATTGTCAGGAACAAACCGTGCAATCATTTAACACCATTCTTAATACGTTTTAGTCATTACATGAAGTCCAATTCACCTACCACGGCAGGTTCGATTTAGGATACAACACGACAACAGAGAAGGAATGCTAGTTTATACTTTTACTTTTGCTTTTACTTATTGCCTAAACAGGACAAATATATACAGTAAAATGACAATGTATATCTTAATAGAGGGAAAGTCCGAGAAAGAGAGAGAGAGAGAGAGTGCTCAGAGTGGTCAGCATGGTAGGTAAACGTTACCCTTGGAGCTGGCCACAACTGGGAAGAGAACAGAAAGAGACAGGCTTTATATAGTACAGAATACCGTGTGTATACACAATAATCACAATAATCACATGAACCATGCATACCACAAGTAAACAAGCAAATTCAGAGAATTATGGTCCCCCGCCAGGGTCAAGGTCACAAGGTCAAAAAAATTGGTATTGATGGAAAGGGGTTGTCACAAGGAATACACATGTGAAATATGAAAGCAGTACCTATTACGGTTCAGATCCAACCGGAACGCAAACACGATATGCGCATCTACACTTGGTGGTGATCCTTCCTATGAAGTTTCATAAAATTCCAAAAAGCGGTTGCAGAGAAATAGCCCGGAAATGAATTTAGTCATACATAGCCTGATGGTGGAGTAAAGGGCCATAACTCCGTGAAAAATAATCCAACCGGAACGCAAACACGATATGCGCATCTACACTTGGTGGTGATCCTTCCTATGAAGTTTCATAAAATTCCAAAAAGCGGTTGCAGAGAAATAGCCCGGAAATGAATTTAGTCATACATAGGGGTAAAGGGCCATAACTCCGTGAAAAATAATCCAACCGGAACGCAAACACGATATGCGCATCTACACTTCGTGGTGATCCTTCCTATGAAGTTTCATCAAATTCCAAAAAGCGGTTGCAGAGAAATAGCCCGGAAATGAATTTAGTCATACATAGGGGTAAAGGGCCATAACTCCGTGAAAAATAATCCAACCGGAACGCAAACACGATATGCGCATCTACACTTGGTGGTGATCCTTCCTATGAAGTTTCATCAAATTCCAAAAAGCGGTTGCAGAGAAATAGCCCGGAAATGAATTTAGTCATACATAGGGGTAAAGGGCCATAACTCGTCAGGGTCAAGGTCACAAGGTCAAAAAAATTGGTATTGATGGAAAGGGGTTGTCACAAGGAATACACATGTGAAATATGAAAGCAGTACCTATTACGGTTCAGAAGTTATGACCAAGGTTAAAGTTTTTGTGACAGCGTGACTGACGGACTGACGGACGGACTGACGGACTGACGAATGAGAAATAATAGTCCCCAGCTTTCGCTAAAAGCGGGGGACAATAAGGCAGGCATACATGTAGTAACTAGAAGAGTCAAAAGAAAAGGTAGAGGCAGTTATATGTACGGTGGCTTCAAGAAACCGCTCCCGTTATATATTAATACCCTCTTACATCTTAACCCTTTCCCACCAGCAGACGTATTTTGAAGCAATAGCAGCAGATGACTTTTGAATGATGAGCAATTTCTCCTTTGGCCACAATGTTTTCAACTTTATTTAACAATTAAGCTATCTTTTATTGAGATTTTTTTCAGGTTTTTATCACTATGTTTTCAGAGTAGTCTGCTCTAGATTTGTTGTATGTGGGAAAGGGTTTCCCGCTGGACTGAAAAAAAGTGTCTAAAGTACTTCAATAATGGCAATATTTTACTTCAATTTCTTCTTTCTATAGACGGGAGGTCGTGGGGTCGATCCCCCGGTCGGATCTTAACAATGGTAGTAATGCCTGCCCCCCTCCCCCTTGGCGTTCTGCGTTGCGGGGTTAGCATAAACAGGGGCGTAGCTCCCTTTAGGCACTGTAGGCACGTGCCTACACATTTTTTTCTAAAAGTGCCCCAAAATGCAGCTGCGGCGATACACATCTGCGTAATGTATCGACCAGATCAGCCTGCGCTGTCCGCGCAGACTGATCCGGCCGACACATTCCGTATAAGGGTGGTATAGATAGAGTAGTGATTCGTGAAACAGAAAATCCACAGGCGGCGAAAAGTGTATATCCGGGTAGGCCTGTGTGGCATGCTTAGGCTGATCCGGGTCGATACTTTACGCAGAGTCAACAATGTTGATTTTCTCACGAGACGGCCTACACATTGAGTATTGCCAAGCTACGCCCCTGATAAATACTGGCTGGCTTGTTCCAGGATAAATGGACCAGTAGTACTGGTATCTTACCCAGGAAACGCCGTGATATAACTGAACAATTATTGAAAGCGACGTAAAACACAGTTCTTCATTACTAGTAGGTCTACACTTGCAAATAATATCGTGTAACGAATATGCAAATTAGCATCACCGGTTCGAAGTGATGGTCTTAGGGTTAGATATATAAGGCAAGTGGACCCCTTCAGGGTTGAGTATACTTTTCGCTGAAGGGATCTTCTGCGTCTTAAGCCCGGCACATTACATTGGTGGCAGCGGTGGGATGAAGACAACTGCCATATTGGAGTTGAGCATTTTCATCTATGGCTATATGACGCAAGATAACCGTTAATCGTCACTGTTTGCTGATTAATTAAATAAGCTTCCTTCAGGATTCATTCTTTTTAGGGAATCCGCTGTGGTCGAGTGGTTAGCGTCGGGGATTTCGAAACCGGGTGTTGGTGGAGTGCCCTTGGGCAAGGCACATTTTCTAGCCTAGTACTGGTTTGTTTACCCAGGGATCATGAATAATTAAATTTAATTGCGCACTAAATGACCTTAGCTGTCGATGCGCCATAAAACAACATACATTAATTCATTCATTCTTTTTAGATTTAGATTCAATTTTTTCAAAACAGTTAACCCTTTACTTCACACAGACGACATTTGACACCTGCAATTGATCATGAATTTTGAAAACATTGAAATAAAGGGTGAAATTGCTCAAAACGAGTAAATTCACCTTTTATTGAAATATTTTCAACTCTTTATCAATATAAATCTTTCAACTGTTTAGATTGTTGAAATTGTTCGACTGATGATTGTAAAGTAGGCGACCTTTGAAAAGTCATGTGAAGTAATGGGTTAATGCATGTATATCTAAGACATGTAGGCCTATCTCCATACACACACACACACAAAAAAAACCCATTTAATATATTTGAATATTCGGACCGTTTCTAACAATGGACACTAGAAACCATAATACTCCATTGCCCTTGACGTGTCTGATGTGATATAATCCAGGTAAGATGCGGTTTTCGCTCCCAGAAACACCCAGTGTTCTTTCGTATGGCGGACAAGGAATCAAGATGGGGCTATGAGAACGGATTGAAAACTTTGATCCCGACGATACTGACTCTCGGAATACTTGGCTATCCGTACGTACTACCCGATATGATTGGAGGTAAATTATGTTTTTCTTTGCTATCCACACGTATTATCCGATTTCATTTGAGGTCTATTTACCTCTTTCAGCGCCGAATTGTTAAAAGTAGACTCTTCCATGTTCAAAATCGGGCGTCTCCATTTCTCATGTTATAACGGTTTTGGACTATTTTGATAACTAAAAGGCAAACAATGCTGAATTCAGGTGAGACAGCTCGTCACGAGCTGACTCACCTGAATCTGTATTGTTTGCAAAAACCTCAATATTGCCTTTGGCGCTTAAAGAGTTAGACGAATAGATCAGTTTTTCGTTCAATGGATATGATATTTTCAAAGTCAGATTTCACTCAGGACTCATATTAGTCCGGGCATACAGTTTGTTCGGACGGCGTTTCACGGTGCTTCCAATGATATTTCAGTTATATCACGGCGTTTCCTTGGCTAAATTGCGAGTCAATCGTAATGCTAATTCCAACGTCTTGAGCGCAACAGTTGGAAAGTCATAAATAACCTCCAATTGAAAGTATTTGATATGACCCGGTCGGGGATCGAACCTGCGAAAGACGCTCTACCACTACACCATCGAGACGGTGACCTGTACATACAGTCTCACCAAAGCCCTAACTGACCATTTGAATGTAATCATTAGACATAGATGTAACTTCTGACAAAATTAGACGTATTACTATATGTACCATATCCTCTTCTGAGCATCCCATTACCAAATTGCAACTATAACTATCACTGAAGATGATAAACACCCCCAAAACAGCACCTTGACCCACACCAACTTAATAAGTAAAATGGCCATAACTCTGTAAAATAACATGCAATTGTAAGACCTTTAGGATATGCACATCTCCTCTTGGTATAGAAGCTTCATGTAAAATTGTATTGAATTCCACCCAGTGGTTTGTAAGAATTAAGTAGGCTGGACAAAATATGGCTTCAAATATGGCTTCCGACCGACACAGCGACTCCTATATAAACCCTCTTCTTCGAAGGGGTTATAATAAGACCCTAAATTGAAAGGCGTGTGTCAAATCTATTGGATCCTGTCCAAGGGAAAAGGTAAAAGTTCTCCTTTGTGAACAGCGTAAATCATTTGCTATAAGCCATTAGATAATTCAATACAGATAAAATGGCTGACCATCAGTATTTTTTAAACATCTTACAGGAAATGGATACGATTACGACTCTGACGAGGACAATCCGTTCGTTACCACGAAAATACCCGAGAGGGAACTCTTTATCCGCTGGCTTCAAGTGACGTCTTACTTTCCCGCCATGCAGTTCTCCTTTGTGCCTTGGCAGTATGACGAGGAAGTTGTTGAAATTGCAAAACGCTACGTTAAAATACACGAGGATGTCGTAACGCCACTTGTGTTGAACGCTGCCTTGGAGTCCGTATCACATGGTATGAAGAAATGTTTTGTCTTTTATAACGCATTTTAACGCAATAATAGCAGTCGACTTTTGAAAACATTGTGGACAAAGGTGAAATTGCTCATGATGAGCAATTTCACCTTTGGCCACAATGTTTTCCACTTATAGTCATTGGTTATCCATTCAATTATAGAGATTTTCCATTTTTTGACAAAATATGTTCAAAGTCGTCTGCTGCAAATTAGTTGTATGTTGGAAAGGGTTAAAACGTATAGATCAAGAAAAAGTTTGATAAATGTTAGATGAAATATGTGGTCTCAAGATTGTCCGTACACCAATTATTGCCGACGGACGACACACACAGAGCGACCACAAATATATCCCCTTGAGAACACTTCGATAAGAGAGTGTAAGACAAACACATGTATCCCTTATTATTTTGAATTGAAGATGCCTCTATACAGTTCGTGCTGCCATAGCACAATCGAACCCCTGCTTGGCCAACATTCATTCTGACGTGTGACAAAGGTCAAAGCGACAAGCGTCATTCGAATTCCACCAATGGGCCAATATTCTATGTGGAAAAGCAGCAAATGGTTTGGAAAGATTGCTTTTAGGAGTAGCCAGTAAAGACGTGGGAAGGCGATCTAGCCACCGTTATATGACTGAACATTGTTGAAGATGGCATTACACCCCAATCACTCAATCCAAACGGATCGAGCTGCTGTAAGCTTATTCTGTAATGATGAGGGCTTTCGATCCAGTAACGAGACTTCTTATTGTTGACAAAAGTCATTGTGACTAGCCTCATTGGTCTTACAGTCTATGTGCGAATTGGATGTGAGTCTGTGGGAAGGTAGCCAGTCGCCTGGGAAGAATGTTATGTGGAATCCTGTTAGCACATAGTTAGGCGAACTGTCCGTCATTATATAACTGACTTATTGTTGAAAACGGTGTTAATCTCAACCTCTATATAGGCCACGTACTCATGTTGTATTTATTTTAATTTTTATTTTAGGAACTCCTATAATTCGTCCATTGTGGTGGTTGGACCCCGATGACGTCAATGCGCTGGAGTCAGACTCTGAATTTCTAGTCGGAGATTCCTTACTAGTCGCCCCTATACTGGACAAAGGGGCCACGGAGAGGGACATTTACATTCCAAAGGGAAAATGGGAGGACCGATTACGGGGCGATAGTTTCAAAGGTGGGAAATGGCTACGAAACTATAAAATCGGTCTGGATGAAATCGCAACATTTTGGTTGATTGAAAAATGGTGAATGCTCGGCTTCTGTCATTTATTTAACAATTGGTTTTGTAGAATTAATGAAAAATAAAATACGAAAAAGACAAACCTTAACAATAAATATTGTTTATGAAACGGCATAAATGCTGCAGAGATGTCAAACAGGTGACTTTATATAAAAGTTATTTATACTCAATATATATTGTAATGTCCGGTGCTTTAAAATTTAAAGAAGCTCTATTTTGAAACAAAGTCCACATTTTTGTAAGAAAAGCATGACATAAAATCTCTTCTATCTCCACAATGTTTCTAAAAGTCTATGGTCTTCTGCAAATGCATCAAACGCTGTCTGTATCGAAGGAGAAGGCACTATGCAAATGATTTACACAAAATCACTGTATGATCAACACCACACTCAACAGAGGAGGCCGTTGCTGGTAGGGCCACCTGAAAACAATATAACAAGAGAACCGTTATTGGCCTACATCGCTCTGCCAATGTACCAGGATATCAACACTTTCCCATTTACAACAAAATCTGCAACAGACGATGGGTAATCTTTATATTAATGAAAGTATATTTACTGCAAAAGGTTGAAAACCTTGTGGCAAAAGGTGAAATTGCTTATTTTGAGCAATTTCTCCTTTTGTCAAAATGTTTACAAAAGTCATTTGCTGCAGGAGTCAGATTTCGTCTACATGTTGTCTTCTTTTAACACAATGTGTTCAAAAGACGTCTGCTGCAGAGGAGTCGGAAAGCGTCTTCATCAGGGAAAGAGTTAAACAGAACCCGAAATGCTGGTGTGTTTTTTTCACTAATATATATACGGATTGAAGTCTTTGTAGAGGGATACCAAAAACAGACACTTTTGTGAAATCATCATGAATCAAACTGCAGCAGACGACTTTAACCCTTTCCCTCATACAGACGCTTTCTGACGCCTCTGCAGCGGACGGCTTTTTGAAAACATAGTGACAAAAGAAGAAATTGCTCAAAACGAGCAATTTCTCCTTTTGACACAATGTTTTCCACTTTTAGTCATAGGTTATCCATTCAATTATAGAGATTTTCTATTTTTTGACAAAATATGTTCAGTTGTCTGCTTGTTGTATGAGAGAAAGGGTTAACCCTTTCCCACATATAATAAATCAGCAGCAGGGGACATTGAAATCATCTTGGCAAAAATAAGGAAAATCTCTTAAAGGTACAGTTCAATTATTGAAAAGGGTTAAACACATTGTGGCAAAAGGAGAATGTCATCTGCTTCAGAGGTGTCAGAGGTGTCAGAGGGGGTCTATATGGGGGAAGGGGATAAAGAGATCTAGGCATAAATAAGGAAAATCTCTATTAAACGGAAGTTTATGAAATTGGGCTAGTTGTCTAAGAGTTGTTGCCCTATAAAGTTTTTTGGTTTATTAGAATATTAACGGTTCTTATGAAAGGTTTAATTAATATATTATTTTGATGTTTTCCCCTCAATATCTTCCTTCAAACCCCATCCTATCTAATGGGTGATCAAACAAACTGTTTTAAAGAGATGTATTTAATGTATGCACACAACATAGGGTTTAAATGACAAATTAGGATTTTTAGAACATGAAATATGAGCCTGCGCATGGACAATGTTGGCATTAGTGAACAGTATATCTTGTGGGTGATCAAAAGAACTGTTTGAAAGAGACAGTCTTTTACGTACCCACCACATAGGGTTTAAATAAGGATTTTAGGTACAATTTGACTTTAGTGAACAGTGTAGGACCAGATCAGCCAGTGCATCCTCATCCGTGCAGTCTGATCAATATCTACACTGCTCACTTATACAAGACTTACACAAGCTTTTTAGAGGATTCTGTCAACTTGTGTAGACTCTAACAAGACTGAGCCACTGGTAGACTGATCCTGAT
Source organism: Serripes groenlandicus (assembly GCA_031761405.1). Taxonomy (NCBI): domain Eukaryota; kingdom Metazoa; phylum Mollusca; class Bivalvia; order Cardiida; family Cardiidae; genus Serripes; species Serripes groenlandicus. Next base: position 1,199,645 of record JASEVX010000030.1, on the reverse strand, counting down.
CTGAACCTACATTGTTTAGAAATGTCAACTTGTACCTTGAGGGCTTGGCGTGACACGGTTGTAATTAAAATTGGTATTTTTTTTACCAAGGTTAATCACCTCACCATAAAGTCTTTATGAGTGTTAAATAATTTTTCTTGGTAAACAATGAAAATTTAGGAGCCATTGCTTACAACGGGGTTGAAATTGCCCCTAAACCAGGGTTTTCAAAATAGGTTTTTAGTTACAACCATTTCATGCCAAGCCCTCAAGTCCTGTTCTCATGCCCTGGCTCAAATCATATATAAAGCATTATCTTACCTTGAGAGGGAAGAACTGTTGTGTTTGTTTATACAGGCCTAGACACCCATACTTCCCATTACCCCAGGTAAACAGGTCCCCTGTATCTGTAAATGGAATAAACTAGATAACAGAATGAGCGAGGATTTGACTGTGTGGGGCACATAGAGATACACCTGTGGTAAACAATTTCAATTTAGACTCGCACAACAAGGAGCATGTAAAATACAAAATCATAGACATATTAGGCTCCAACCGACCCCCTGTTAGAATCTAGCACTACCAATAGACGCCTCAGGGAAAATTATTGGATCTACCAACTACACACCCTCCACCCGGTAAGGATCCACATCTTTGGATAATAAGAGAGCACACAGCCAGATTCTCACTTTATATTACAGAATGGAACTGATTACTTTATTATTATGGTGAAGCCATCTGCTTTTAAAAGCGTCTGGCAATAGAATATTTGCACTTCTACTTTTATACAAGCCTAGACAACCATACTTCCCATTACCCCCAGGTAAACAGATCTCCTGTATCTGTAAATGGAATCAACTAGATAACAGAATGAAACTGATTAGATATTTATTTGGGAATCGTCTGCTTTTGAAAGCATCTGACAATAGAATATTTGCATCTGGCAAATGGGAATTGAGATATATATACGTACATCTTTTTCCATTTTCCACAATGTTTTCAAAAATCGTCTTCTGCAAAGGCTTTGAAGTCATTGCATTCGGTTAAGCATTCATTGGATATTGTTTAACTATTTCAAAATGTCTACTCTTCCATGTTGAGAATTGGACCACTCGATTTTTCATCCAACAGGAAATTTGGTAAAAATTAGTGTCTAAGTGGCAAACATTGCAGATTTCATAACGAGCTGTCTCTCCTGATTCTGCATTGCTTGCTAAAGCCTTTAATTGTCTTTGGCTGCAAAAGGGTTAAGTTAAGAAATCAAGTAATCTTCTATTATTTATGCGATTGATTGATTGATTGATTGGAGTTTAATACTGTTTTCAACAGTATTTCAGTAATATCATGGCAGCCTATTCACATAGACATGCATTTCCTGGCTCTTTTGTAGCCCTACTCCACACAACATTCTTCACAGGCAACTGGCTTCTTTCCCACATAAAACTTTTAGAGCATTGGTTGAAGACAAATGACCCTAGTCGCAATGACTAGAACTTTGTCAATAATTGGTAAGAATGAATGGCCAAGCCGGGATTGCAATTCACGAACCCTGGATGATTGCCTTGTGGTTAGAAATTGAGCTATCACAGTTAACAGTGTTACAAAAGGTAGCAGGGCAAGTGAAGCAAAATTAATTGTTAATTAGTATAGTGCTTGATGCCACTTTCAACAATTGTTATAATTTATATCAAAGCCTTTCCTGGGTAAGTTACGAGTGCTACTGGTACATTTATACTGC
>JASEVX010000030.1:378744-597728 GCA_031761405.1 Serripes groenlandicus | reverse complement strand
GCTCTGAATTTTGATCTTTATGGCCAAGAAAAAACAAAATCGGCAATTGAAAAAAAAATCCTATGGATTCGTGTAAACAAAAACATAATCTTTAAACAGTTAAATTAATAAAGGGACATTCTTTAATCATATCCTGGTTTGTTATCAAATTGGTTATTGAAATTGTTCTCCCCTACGCTGCTTGAAATGAAAAATAGTATTGGTTGGTGTGAAGTCGTTATCGAGTCTCAAATCTGGAGTTGGGTGGGGTACGGATTCTCGATAGTGATTGGCTTAAATCTACCAATTGATAACTTCCATTGTCCATCATTGACACTTAATCAAACACAATACACAATGATTGCAGAATAATTACACGATTTCAACTGAAAGTGTACGCCCTGTGTTTTGATTGCCGGCGTATACCCTTAATTCCTGGACGTACTTGGACATCTCCCTTGTCAATTTTGGGCGTACGGAAACGCTTTTCGGGCGTAAAAACGCCCAATACATCCATTCACGTGAGCGCTGCAATGTACATTATTTTCCTAACTTGTAATCTTGCGAGATAGTTAAAAGAAGAGAATTCATCTAATGGATGCGAAATAACGCCACATGATATTTTCGCGGGCATACATACCACGTGATATTTATTTGCCGCTCTTTCTTGAAGCTGTAGTAAACATTTCCTTATTTGGAAATCTACTACGAGGCAATTTCATTCACCATCGATATGACTCATTATTTCCATGCTTTAACCTTTCCCTACATCGGCAGCAGACGACTTTAAACACACAGCATAGCAAAATCATAAATATAAAAAAATATTTTTAAATGAAATTGTATTCATTGAATAGGGTTCAAAACTGTGATGTTTGTCTCTTATTCGTCGTCAGCTCAATTGAAAAAGAAAGACGATATTTTTTTGCCAGCCATTTTAGCAGCCGACAAAATATGTAAACAACGAATTTGACGGGTTCCCAACTTTTAATTAAACTATAGAGAAAGCGCAATCGATAAACGAGACATAGTCTACTCACTTTTGTTGTTGACAGGTTTTGAACTTTTTTCAGTTCATAGAGTGAGTGCGCGATCGAAAAAAAACTAGCCGCAGTCTACTCATTATGTAAACATGTATACATGCTGTTGACAACCTGTTGCTACGGGGATAATATTGCGAGAAGAAAATGAAAGAGGTTAAACCTAGTTTGTTTTACCTTGAACATACGTGTTTATTCTTTTAATCCAATCAAATTAAATAAACAGTTATGTACTTAACTTGAAATCCACTCGCAAAAAAATGCCAGCTTAAGAAATATCAACTCTCATTTTTAAAATACAGCTCGCATTTGTGGAGTAGCGAGTGCTTAAATTCGAGCCCTGTACAACGTGGATGTAAACACAGAAGAAAACTTTAATTTCTTGATAAACCACTGAAAACCATGAGTTATATAAAAAGAGTGTTTTTTCTTACTGTGGATGTAAACACAGAAGAGAACTTAAATTTCTTGATAAACCACTGAAAACCATGAATTATATAAAAAGAGTGTTTTGTGGATGTAAAGAATACACAGAAGCGAACTTAACCCTTTCCCTCATACGACAATTCTGCAGCAGATGACTTTCAACACATTTTGTCAAAAAATAGAAAATCTCTATAATTTGATGGATAACCTATGACAAAAAGTGGAAAACATTGTGGCAAAAGGAGAAATTGCTCGTTTTGAGCAATTTCTTCTTTTGTCACTATGTTTTCAAAAAGCCGTCTGCTGCAGAGGCGTCAGAAAGCGTCTATATGAGGGAAAGGGTTAAATAAAGCTCTCAGTCAGCTTAAGAAGAAGCAGCTTAGAAAACATCTATGCAAAACAATATGGAAAATCTCTGATTGAAATTATGATAATTGAATAAATTTCTTGATAAACCACTGAAAACCATGAATTATTTAAATTTATTACATACCTATCCAAATTTTGCATTGAAATTTAAGTGACATAAAATCAATATCAATTTTTAAAAAAATGATAACTAACACTGTGACGATAACACTTTTAGTTTGTTTATATCATCACTAGTGATGATATCATTTTTGCCGGAACTACTTTTTTTAGATTTGGAACATCTTTGGAAGTTAAAGTGGGTTTAATACTAGGAATTTTAAAAAAACTGAGACCGAATCACTATTTTTGAATTCATCCGCGAATGTTTACGAAATGGCTGAGAACGTGTATCAGGTAAATTCAAATGTCAAGATAGATGGACGAGCTAAAGGTACCATTATTGGTCATAAAAATATTTTTGTCATTCATTAGTTTAAAGTTTATTAAGTATGACATGTTGGGACTATTTTCTGACAGCGAAAAAGGGATTTTCTTTTTGTGTTTCGTCATGTGATAAAAAGAATCTGACATTCGTTGTCATTTCATAAAGTTTTATTAAACTTGTCCAAGAAATTTGTTTAATAAAACTTTATATGAAATGACAACTCATGTCAGATCCTATATATATTATTTTGTCTTACAGTGGAAGTAAAGAATACACAGAAAAGAACCTAAATAAAGCTCTCAGTGAGGTTAAGAAGATGGAAGCTGACATGGGGGGAACAGAAATACTTAAACCGTTGAATGCTATATACAAGAAAGACAACATGGCTGGACACTCAAGACAGGTTAGTGTTTAACACTTTTAATGACTTTGAACATATTTTGTCAAAAAATGGAAAATCTCTATAATTGAATGGATAACCTATGACTAAAAGTGGAAAACATTGTGGCAATTTCTTCTTTTGTCACTACGTTTTCAATGAAGCTGTCTGCTGCAGAGGCGTCAGAAAGCGTCTATATGAGGGAAAGGGTTAATTTTCCCTTCCCTGAGAATGTTTTGCATTTGGTAACAGGATAACACACCATCCATCAATTTAAGTCTTCTATGAAACTACTTGTCCAAACTATGAACAATCTACATAAAACTGTGACAAATCTACATCAGAGAGCTTTCAAATGTTATAATAATTTGAAAACATGAAGAGCAATTTCACATTTGCCATAGTTCAAAACTTGACTGCTGCAGAGGCATCTGTATGAGGGAATTGGTGAATCTTATTAGTCCTCTACTGGTCAGAGACCGTTTTGGGGACTAGGTTTGATCGATTCTGTCTGTCAGTCCCACCTAACCTTGTCCAGCCCGCATCTTAACCATCCATGATAGGATTTCCAAGAAACTTGGTACAAATGTTCACCATGATGAGGTGGCGTGTCACGCACAAGACCAAGGCCTGTACCTCAAATGTCAAGGTCAAACTTAGAGGTCAAAGGTCAAAATGACCCACGTCTTAACCATCCATCATAGGATTCTCAAGTTACTGTGCACACATGTTCACTATGATGAGATGACATGTCACACACATGACACAGGCCTGTACCTCAAAGTTCAAGGTCATGCTTATAGGTCAAAAGTCAAAATGAGAAATCATGCATCATATAACTCCTAAGTTACTGGGCACACATGTTCACCATGATGAGGTGACATGTGAAGCACAAGACATAGGCTTGTACCTCAAAGGTCAAGGTCACACTTACAGGTCAAAAGTAGAAATGAGAAATGTTTGATAGGACTGTACCTTGTCCGGCATACATCTCAACCATGCATCGTTGGATTCCAAGTTGCTGAGCACACATGTACACCATGATCAAATAGTGTGTCAAATGAAGACCCAGGTCTGTACATGGAAGGTCAAGGTCACAAATGTTAAAGATGAACATTTTGACAATTGATTGTTTGACTTGGACCAAAGAAATACGTCACCTTCTTTTAAACTTGTGTCTTTCGATACATGTGCTGGTTTGTAAAATTATCCCTATGTAAAATATGCCTGAATATGTCAGAAACCGGTTTGGGGACTATAGGTTTGCTTGCGTCTGTCCGTCCGTCAGTCCCACAATTTCGTGTCTGGTCTGTATCTTCCACATGCTTGAAAGGATTTTGATATAATTTCACACAATTATTATCCATTTCAAGATGATGTGTCTTGCACATCACCCAGTCACCTACTCCAAAGGCTAAATCATTGTCAGTCCCCAATTTTGTGTCCGGACTGTATCTTCCACATGCTTGAATGGGTTTAGATATTACTTCACACTTTATCTCCATATAAATACATATGTGTCATGCACATCACCCAGCCACCTACTCCCAAGGCCAAGGTCAGACTTGAATACTTTGGTCCTTCTTTTCATTTATCTGGTAACTACCAGGTTATGATCAAGGTACATTTTTTATCCAAAATGTATGCAGTGCATTACTGTTTTTGTCCAAAAATGCACATACAATACACAATGTGCTGTCCTTGTCCGGTAGGGGGACTTTTGTATTGCTTGCAATACGACATTAACTTGTTCCTGTTCAGTTTCAGCAGCCATAGATCAGTTGGTTATACTGAGGGCTTAATTAGTTCAGGGGTTGGGAGTTTTTCCAATCATTGACAGTTGTCATGCATTATGACCATCAACATCGGTTTATCACCAATGGGCTATACAGTTTCGTGAAAAGGCAGTCATTTGCATGGGAAAAATGTTGTATGGGGGTAATAAAGCCAGAGAGCCAGACATGGTAAGGTGACTTGCTGCAGTGATATCTCTGAAACAATTTTAAAAACGGGGTAGAACTAACCAGAAAGCACCTGTTGAAAATAAGGTACCCAATCATTATTCAGCTTCTTCAACATATCGATGGTTTAATGCAAATAGGTTGTAACTGTTTTGCATGAAGCCCTCGATATCTGTGTAATGATCACAAGGGCTAAACAGCTTCTTGAGCTCGGTGCCGTGACTCACTTGTTTGTATTCTTTTAATCACATTTGTCAATTTTTAATTAAAATATATTTGTTTTCTAGATATTTTTGCTAACAGATGGGGAAACTGGAAATACTGGCAAAGTTATACAGGTTGTTAAGGAAAATTGTTCAACCACAAGGTAACTTTTAGCTTATGTTATGACAAATTGTCTGTCGTGTGTGTATGCCCTACTTTTTGCTTCAAACTACTTCTCCTCTGTAACCACTGGGTCAATTGGGATACAACAGGTAACATCCTCTCAATGTCCTCTACTGAATTCCTTCAGATTTTGATCAATGCAAAATACTGGTTTCGATGGCAACGGAAATGATTATTTTTAAAACTCTTCTGCTCCCTGTCTGGTTGGCTTATTTTCAACAAAAATTGTAGAAATCCTCCTTGACCCTATAATATATTCCTTTAATCCATGTTAATTGGTTTAAAAAAACATAGCCACCAGATGGCGGGGCTGTTTTTGTGCTACAGTTAAAACTTTAAATATCTTCTCCTAGGAAAGTGTTTTCAAATAATTTTGTAGAAATGTTCCTTATAGGGTTGCTCTCTGAGATTTGTTCAAGCCATTTTAATTGGTCAGAAAAATGGCTGCCTTGGGGCGGGTCTGCTTTGCCTTAGTGACAACTTGTCATTAATTTTTACCTCAGAAAATATCTGTCTGATGTTTAGCTCACTAGAGCACGAAGTGCTCAAGGTGAGTTATTGTGATCGCCTTTTGTCCGGCATTCGTTGTTTGTCGTTTATCTTCATCATTTGCTTGTTTACACTCTAGAGGCAACGTTTTGCATCTAATCATCATGAAAGTTTATCAGAACATACATCTCTATCAAATCTAGGCCAAGTTCGAAACTGTGTCATTTTGGGTCACAATCTAGGTCACTAGATCAAATTAGATGAAAATCTTGTTAACACTCTTGAAGCCGCATTTTTGGCTTGATCATGTTGAAACTTTGTCAGAATGTTTGTCTTAGTAATATCTAGTCCAAGTTCGAATATAGGTCATGTCGGGTCAAAAACTAGATCATAAGGCTAAATTGAAGTGACACCTTGTTAACACTCTAGTGGTCTCAATGTTTGCTTCGCATTTCTTGCTTCAGCAGCTTAAAATTTGGTCAGAATGTTTATCTTAATGATATCTAGGCCAAGTTCGAATATGGGTTATGCTGGGGTAAAAACTAGGTCATTAGGATTGATGGAAAATCTTGTTAACACTCTGGAGGCTGCATTTTTCGCTTCAGCAGCTTGAAATATTTTCAGAATGTTTGTCTGAATGATATCTAGGTCAAGTTCGAATATAGGTCATGTCTGGTCAAAAACTAGGTCAATAGGCCAAATTTATGGAAAATCTTGTTTAACACTCTTGAAGCCGCATTTTAAGCTTGAGCATGTTGAATTTTTATCAGAAAGTTTGTCCTGATACTATCTAAGCCAAGTTTGAATATGGGTCATGTCCTGTCAAAAACTAGGTCACTAGGCCAAATTGAAGGATAATTTTGTTAACACTCTGGAAGCCGCATTTTTGGCTTGAGCATGTTGAAATTTTGTCAGAATGTTTGTCTTATTGATATTGCCATTGGTGCTGAAAGGGTTAAGTCTTAAATAGCCCATTCTCAGGTGAGCGATTGCAGGGCCTCATGGCCCTCTTGTTTAATTAATTTTTGTAGAAATGTTCTTTGGTGACCCTCTATCAGATTCCTTCAAGATGATTGATCGAAGAAATATGGCCACCAGAGGGCAGGGCTGTTTTGCCTTATATAGCTAATGTGAAACTTTTAAAAATCTTATCCTTCTATCAGATTTAAAAACATTGCCGGCAGGATGGAGCTGTTTTGCCTCATATGGCTATAATTAAAACTTGTACCTTTTGTTAGGACACCCTCAAATAGTCTTTTCAATTAACCTTTTCGCACTTACGGTAGATGACTTTTCAAAACATTGTAGCAAATGGAATAAATGCCCACAATGTTTTCATTTCTTATTAATAATTGTACTTCCATTTATAGAGATTTTTGTACAGTTAAGAACATCATGAAATTGACAATTTACCGTTCATGCTCCGCTCCGTTCCTTACAGCTCTGCTCCGCTCACATTCCAATCCGCTCTTAAAGCGTTCAGTAGTTCAAGTCATTGTGATAGCTTTTTAGCTCAACTTTCGAAGAAAAGGCTAGCTATACTACTTTCGCCGGCGTTGGTGTCACACCTTGGTTAATTTTTTTGTAACAATTCACTTTTTAGATCACCTGAGAGCCAAAGGCTCAAGGTGGGCTATTCTGATCACTCTCTGTCGTTCGTCGTCTGTCGTTAACTTTTAGCTTTAAACATCATCTTCTCCTTAACCACAGGACCAATTTCAACCAAACTTCACAGGAATGTTCATTTGGTGGCCCTCTTTCAAAATTGTTTAAAGATTTAAATTCCATTGAGAATTATGGTTGCCACGGCAACAAAAAAGGGGAAATTAACCAAAACTTAAAAAATCTTCTTGTCTAAAAGTAGAAGGCCCTGGCCTTTGATATTTGGTATGTTGCTTCATCTATTGGACTTCTTCCAATCTTGTTCAAATTATAGCCCTGGAGTCAGAAATGACCCCTCCCCGGGGGGGGGGGGTCACTTGTTTAACATAGACTCGTATAGGGAAAACATTTAAAAAAAATCTTGTCTAAAAGTAGTTGGCCAAGGCCTTTGATATTTGGTATGTAGCTTCATCTATTGGACTTCTACAAATCTTGTTCAAATTAAAGCCCTGGGGTCAAAAATGGCCCCACTCCGGGGGTCACTTGTTTTACGAAGACTCGTATAGGGAGAAACTTTAAAAATCTTGTTATCTGAAGGTAGAATGTCCAGGCTTTTGATAATTGGTATGTATAGCTTCATCTTGTTGACCTCTACCAAGATTGTTCAAATTATAGCCCTGGGGTAAAAAATAACCCCATCCCGGGTCACTTGTTTTACATAATATTATACTTGTATAGGGAAAAACTTTTAAAAATCTTGTCTAAAAGTTGATATTTGAAATCTAACTGCATCTAGTGGACCTTTACCAAGATTGGTCAAATTATAACCCTGGTGTCAAAAATGGCCTCACCCTGGGGATCACTTGTTTTACATAGACTCGTTTAGGTAAACACTTTAAAAATATTAAGGTGATCGATTTAGGGCCATCTTGGCCCTCTTGTTTGTCAAACATTACAGATATTGCTAGTAAACTTACAACACTTATTCATCATCATTACCTCCATCAACAGACAAGAGTACATAACTCTGTCAAGGTTTTTGTAAGAATTATGGCCCTTTTTCCACTTACTATTTTGGTTAAGTTTTTTGTACCAATTCACTTTTTTTTCAAAACCATTACAGATATTGCTTTGAAACTGACAATACTTATTCACCATCATTACCTCCATAAACATTAAACAGACAAGAGGACATATCTCTGTCTAGGTTTTTGTAAGAATTATGGCCATTTTTCGACTTAGAATTTTGGTTAAGTTTTTGGTACCTATTAATTTTTTTTCAAAACCATTACAGAGATTGCTTTGAAACTTACAACACTTTTTTTTCATCATCACTACCTCCAGCAGCAGACAAGAGTACATAACTCTGTCCATCTTTTTGTAAAGATTATGGCCCTTTTTGGACTTAGAATTTTGGTTAAGTTTTTCGTACCATCCCACTTTTTTTTCAAAACCATTACAGATATAGCTTATACACTTACAATACTTATTTACCATCATTACCTTCATCAACAGACAAGAGTACACAACTTTGTTAAAAAAAAAAAAAGAATTATGGCCCTTTTTCAATTTAAAATTTTAGTTATTCATACCAAATCATTTTTTTTTCAAAACAATTAGAGATATTGCTTGAACACTCACAAATGTCTTTTTACCAGCATTACCTCCACCAACAGCCAAGAGTGCATGATTCAGTAACAGTTTTTTTGTACAATTTATGACCTTTTATTGGCAAGCACAAAAAAGTTGAGCACGCTGTCCTCCGACAGCTCTTGTTTCCGTTCGGATCAAATTTGTTATTTTTGTTCAAAAGTTATTTCGTAAAAATAGTATTGAGAAAATTGTTGCAAACGCTCAATGAGGGAAGCATTCATGTGATTGGATGTTTTCGTTCATGGAATCCGCTGTGGTCGAGTGGTTAGCGTCGGGGATTTCGAAACCAAGTGTCCCGGGTTCGATCCCCAGTCGCGGCACTACAGTCTTGGTGGAGTGCCCTTGGGCAAGGCACATTTTCTAGCCTAGTACTGGTTTGTTTACCCAGGGATCATGAATAATTAAATTTAATTGCGCGCTAAATGACCTTAGCTGTCGATGCGCCATAAAACAATATACATTCATTCGTTTTCGTTCATTATGATTGTTTCGTTCAGAGCGCGAAATTCCGTTCCATTCTTAAAGCGTTCCATTAAAGCTCACGATCCAATCATGTTACGCTCAGATTGTCAATTGCATGATGTTCTTAACTGTTAACAGTTAATTAAGTACTTCATGAAATTGACAAATTTACCGTTCGCGCTCCACTCCGTTCTGTTCAGTTCCGCTCCAGTCACGTTCCAATCCGCTCTTAAAGCGCTCAGTCTTCAGATCATTGTGATTGACTTTTTCCGTTCCGATCAAATTGATTGCTTTTTAAAGCTCACTGGGAATGTTTTTTTGTACAATTAAAAGAAGTTTCGTAAAATAATTATCGAGTAAATTGTTGCAATTATCCGCTCAATGAGCAAAGCATTCATGTGATTGGAATTTTTCATTCATTATGCGTGTTTCGTTCAGAGCGCAAAATTCCGTTCTGCTCTTACAGCATTCCAACTTCGTTCGCAAGATGCTTGCGATCCAATCACATTCCGCTCAGATTGTCAATTTCACGCTGTTCTTAACTGTATTTGGGAAACGGTTAACATGTTATAATGTTTTCAGGGTGTTTTCTATTGGTATCGGTGATGGGGCTTCTACAGCTCTTGTCAATGGTCTTGCTCGGGCTGGCAACGGGAAAGCGGAATTCATCAAGGATTCTGAGCGCATTCAACCTAAGGTATGTGAATAAAAATTTAAACACTTATTCATATTTTTGTCTAGATATATTCAAAGTCGTCAGCTGTAGATTTGTTGAATGGGTTAAAAGGAGAAACTGGAAAGTTGACTTTATCAAGGCTTTGGAGAGGGTACACTCGAAGGAAGTTAATCCTTTCCTTCATATAGACGCTTTCTGCAGCAGACGGCTTTTTGAAAACATAGTGCCGAAAAAAAGAAAATGCTCAAAACAAGGAATTTCTCCTTTTGCCACAATGTTTTCCACATTTTAGTCATAAGTTATCCATTCAATTATAGAGATTTTCCATTTTTTTTAAAAAAATGTTCAAAGCTGCATAATTGTAGTATGAGGGAAAACAAGAAACTTTAAGGAAGTTATTCATTTGCTTGATAAAGAGAACCTTTTAGAAACAATCCATTCCATGCGTAACAACCTTTTCTCATCCTCAAGGGGGAGTTTCATGATCGCAAACTTGCAGATTGGGGTTTGAATGGGAAATTTTCTGCGCGATGAATTTGACAGTAGAAATTTTCAAAATAGATTGGAATTAAGATAACTATGCAAAAGACAATACTTTCAATATTTATATGAAAAGAACAAAAAAGACTCATTAGCTCGCCTATTCGAAGAAATAGGGGAGCTTATGTTATCACCCCGGCGTTGGCGTTGGCGTTGGCGTTGGTGTTGGCGTTGGCGTCCGCGTTGCCAGCTTGGTCAAACCTTTGCGTGCAAGGCCTTTTCTCAGACACTGTGTATGCTGTTGCTTTGAAACTTCACACACTTATTCAGGATCATTAGGGGACCTTGTATGTCAAGTCCCATAACTCTGGAATGGATTTTGAATGAATTGTGCCCCTTTTTGGACTTAGAAATTTGGTCAAACCTTTGCGTGCAAGGCCTTTTCTCAGACACTGTGTATGCTGTTGCTTTCAAACTTCACACACTTATTCAGGATCATTAGGGGACCTTGTATGTCAAGTCCCATAACTCTGGAATGGATTTTGACTGAATTGTGCCCCTTTTTGGACTTAGAAATTTGGTCAAACCTTTGCGTGCAAGGCCTTTTCTCAGACACTGTGTATGCTGTTGCTTTCAAACTTCACACACTTATTCAGGGTCATTAGGGGACCTTGTATGTCAAGTCCCATAACTCTGGAATGGATTTTTTTCAAACATTTGGATTTTTTTCTTTTTCTTTTCTTGTATTTTTCAATTTTGAGTTTAGCTCAACGTTAAAGTTTCGATTTTTTTTTTTTTCTCAATAAGTACTGGTTCTAGGGCTTTCATATTTTTTGGGGTAAAACATTTGTTTTTTGCTGGATTTTGAAAATTGGGCATAGCTTCTTCATATTTTGTTGGATTAATTTCATTATTTTTTTTTTAATTTTCTTGTATTTTTGAACTTTGAGCATTATTTTTTTATTTTTTATTTTTTTTCTTGAATTTTGGAACTTTGTGTTCAGCTCAATTTTTTTTTTTAAATTTCTTGTATTTTTGAATTTTTTTTTTTATTATTTCTTGTTTAAAAATAATTGTGTTTAGCTCAATGTTAGAGTTTTGTTTACTTTTTGTCTTTTACACTTGCCTTGATAGTCAAAGCAGGGGACACATTGAGACATTTAATTACACGTAATTCTTGTCTTTCTTTTGTAAATTCAATTTCAACTGAATTATTCCACTTTTGGATTTTGGACTTTATACCCATGCTATAACTGTTCTGAAGTAGGCCCTGATAGACGATATCCCTGATAGGCGAGCTATATTGTCCTCCGACAACTCTTGTTTTGAGAATGTTTTCTATCTAATAGAATATTTTCCACTGTATGTTGGCATTTAAGTATTATTTAGGCATGTTTTCAAATCTATGCTTAGATATTAAAAAAACATTTTAACTGTGGTTAACTAGAAAATCAAGCAAGTTGTCTGTTGTGTCAATAACTTTTCATATTGCATCCAAGAAAATAAACATCTTAACAACATTTTAATTAGAAATACTTTTGAATGAAAAACTTGGTACCAATGGATTCTTTAGTTAATCTAAAAGACAAATGACACAGGGACAATACATTACATAATCATTTAATGGACTCACACATATTGTTTTGAATTTGTTGAAAGAGAGGGGTCATTTAACCAGTGACAATATGTTAAAAAGTGGATGTTGGAAAAATGGTTGTAGTAATTTTGAGTACATTTATCATTATAATTTTTTAATTTTGAAATCTTGAGTTGTTACCTCATGATCGTGGGGGTGGGGTTATCCAATTCAAATTGTTAGACTCATGATTGTATATGGCGGGTTGGTAAGCATGCCATTCATCTGCTGCAGTTGTGTTGTTCATTGTAAAAAAACTATGTGGGTTGACTGATTGTCTTGGGTTTTCAACAATTGTTCAGACATATCAGGATGGCCAGTTCACCTATACATGTGTTTTTTCCAGAGTTCCAGATAAGAAGAGTATTTCACAATCCAAAATCCTTATTTGACCTTCAAACCCTATGTTGTGGGTACCAACAACAAAGGGTTGAGTGGAGTCATAAGAGAGATATGGATGTGAAAAGACCAGTTCACTCCTCCTTATCTACTCCCCTGATCTTCAGGCTTTCTCAAACCAGCACACCACACCTGTATTTCGAAGCAACTGGCTGCTTCCTATATAAACTGTTAGCCAACTTGTGGAAGTCGAATGACGCTTGTAGCATTAGGATTTGTCAAACATCGGAAAGAATGTTGGCCTAGCTTTGGCTTATTCTCAGTATTGCTTCCCAGATATTGAATTCTAGCTGATAGCATTCAAAAAAATTTTAAGTCAAAAGATACGGAAACTCTCTACAGAGGACTAGATAAGGAGGAGTAAATAGGGCACTCTTATATAATATCTTAGCACTCACTAAAACCTTTATTGTGGGTACTCAAAAGAATCGTTTCACAACATAGGATTTGGAGGTCAAATACGGGTTTTAGAGTATGAAAAACGCTTCTTATCTATAAAAAGAAAGATCAATGATTAATTTAGTTGAAAACATTGTGGAAAAAACGAAACAGAAGCATCTGTATGTGGGAAAGGGCTTCTTACCCATGTTAAATACTTAAATATATTGTTTAAATAGGTTGTGTCACTCCTCAAGTTCGCAATGCAGCCGTCAATTTCTGACGTAAAAATTGGATGGGAGTTGCCTACAGGGGTGTCCGCAATGACAATACCGGAGGCTCCACCTTGCCTGTTTAATGGGGACCGGCTTATTTTGTATTCCCTACTACAAGGAAATACACAGGTAAATAATTGATGGTAATACACAGGTAAATAATTGTAGTTTTTTTTTTTCCATATTTTCTTTTGGTTGGTCCTTGATTATGACATATGAAGGTTTTGGATCAAACTCTAGTAGGTAAATACACAGGTAAATAATCTTGGGTAATACACAGGTAATAATCTGTGGTAATACACAGGTAAATAATTATTGGTAATACACAGGTAAATAATCTTGGATAATACACAGGTATATAATCATGGGTAATACACAGGTAAATAATTATTGGTAATACACAGGTAAATAATCTTTGGTAATACACAGGTAAATAATCATGGGTAATACATATGTAAATAATCTTGGGTAATACACATGTAATAATCTTTGGTAATACACAAGTAAATAATCTTGGGTAATACACAGGTAATAATCTGTGGTAATACACAGGTAAATAATTATTGGTAATACACCGGTAAATAATCTTGGGTAATACACATGTAATAATCTTTGGTAATACACAGGTAAATAATCTTGGGTAATACACATGTAATAATCTTTGGTAATACACAGGTAAATAATCCTGGGTAATACACAGGTAAATAATCTTGGATAATACACAGGTAAATAATTATTTGTAATACACAGGTAAATAATTTGTGGTAATACACATGTAAATAATCTTCGGTAATACACAGGTAAATAATCCTGGGTAATACACATGTAAAAAATCTTTGGTAATACACAGGTAAATAATCCTGGGTAATACACAGGTAAATAATCTTGGGTAATACACAGGTAATAATCCTGGGTAATACACATGTAAATAAACCTGGGTAAAACACAGGTAAATAATCCTGGGTAATACACAGGTAAATAATCCTGGGTAATACACAGGTAAATAATCATGGGTATTACACATGTAAATAAACGTGGGTAATACACAGGTAAATAATAGTGGTCAGTTTGTGAGCCAGTATGTTGGTATGTTAGTATGACATAATATACATATTATGTACTCTGTGGACCATATTTTAGGCTAATACACTGATAAATAATCGTTACTATTTTCTTGCATACAAAGTTTGTCAGGTGGTTTGAGAGTCGACCTCAACACCAGAAGACCAGGTTGGATCCCTGGTCAGGTCATACTTAGGATTGTTTCAATATCTTAACAACTGATGCACTGGTGTCAGTATAAACTTCCAAATGTATATGCATCTCAAAAGCTTCTTTTATTCATGAATATTTTGATTAAAGAAAAAATATTAATTTAAATAGTAACACTCAATCTTTTTTATCCTGAAACGAAATTCTTCAAATTCCTTGGTAATGAGATGACCCTTTAATGTTCAGGTATATGGTTAAGCCCAGAGGTCCAGATAAGGAGGGGTATTTAGCTCTTTTTCCCACAATATCTCTCTTATTATTTCAGTAAACCCTATGTTGTGGTACTCAAAAGAATCGTCTCACTAAGACGATTCTTTTGAGTACCCACAACATAGGGTTTGCTTTAGTAATAAGCATTTTAGAACACATGTAAAACGCACCTTATCTATGTGATTGTCACATATTATGTATGTATGTTGTTAATGTAACATGCGCTGAAGAGGGCCCTTATAAGCCTAATAAAATTATTCTATTCTATACACCAGCTGTGCTTAACCGTTTCTCTCATACGACAATTCTGCAGCAGACGACTTTGAACGTATTTTGTCAAAACATAGAAAATCTCCATAATTGAAGGATAAGCTATGACAAAAAGTGGAAAACATTGTGGCAAAAGGAGAAATTGCACGTTTTGTGCAATCTCTTCTTTTGTCACTATGCTTTCAAAACGCCGTCTGCTGCAGAGGCGTCAGAAAGCGTCTATATGAGGGAAAGGGTTAAGGAACGCCACTTTAAGTGTAATTATTTAAAATGATATTTACTGCTTTCCAGTGTTATTATTTTATAATTCAGACTTTTTCACAGCAGATAAATCAGAAAATAGCATGTCAGATTAAAAGTCATAAATTGTAAATATGTTTATAAATTAAGGCTCTAATGTTTCTTTCAGTCCCAGATATCTGGGAAAGTTTTTATCAATGGAAAGACTGACAAAGCACCAGTGAATATCTCTGCCAATTTCTTCTATGACAAATCCGCCGATGTGTCCAGTTTTGCTCCACTTCATAGACTTGCTGCAAAAGCTCAAATCAAGCTTCTCGAAGATAAAGATGGTGAGATTTATTTATATCCTTAACCATTTCCAACAACCAGAAATTTGCAGCAGATGACTATGAATTTTTTTTGGGGGAAATAATATGAATAGAGTGTATAGATAAAAAGATAAAAATTGATTAAGAATTCGAAAACATTGTTTATCATTATGTGTAATTTTCAAAACCCATCTGCTGCATATTGGTCATAAGGTGCCTGAAATTGAGAAGGTTTATCTCTATTGGGATTCGCTAGCTATTCCTTATTGTCAGGCTTTTCTGGCTGTCCCTTTTTTAGCTCGACTTTTCGAAGAAAAGGCTAACTATGCCCCGGCGTCAGCGTCAGCGTTGGTGTCACACCTTGGTTAAGGTTTTTGTACCAATTCCCTTTTTTGTCAAAACCATTACAGATATTGCTTTGAAACTTACAACACTTATTCACCATCATTACCGCCATCAACATACAAGAGTTCATGACTCTGCCAAGGTTTTTGTAAGAATTATGGCCCTTTTTTTACTTAGAATTCTGGTTAAGGTTTTTGTACCAATTCACTTTTTATCAAACCGCCAAACCATTTCAGATATGGCTTCGAAACTTACAACATTTTTTCACCATCATTACCTCCATCAACAGACAAAAGTACATAACTCTGAACTCTGTCAAGGTTTTTGTAAGGATTATTGCCCTTTATTAGCTCCACTAGCTTATGTCATGGCGAATTGTCCGCTGTGCGTGTGTGCGTGCGTGCGTGCGTGCGTGCGTGCGTGCGTGCGTGCATGCTTTTTCCTTTAAACGACTTCTCCTCCCTAACCACTTGGCCAATTTGGTTGAAACTTCATAGGAAGCATCCTCTCAATGACCTCTCCTAAATTCCTTCAATTTTTAGCTCACCAGAGCACGTAGTGCTCAAGGTGAGTTATTGTGATCGCCTTTTGTCCGTCGTCCGTCGTTCGTCGTTCGTCGTCAACATTTGCTTGTTACTCCTCTAGAGGCAACATTTTGCATCCAATCTTTATGAAAGTTTATCAGAACGTATATCTCGATCAAATCTAGGCCAAGTTCGAAACTGGGTCATGTGGGGTCAAAAGCTAGGTCACTAGATCAAATTTAAGGAAAATCTTGTTAACACTCCTGAAGCCGCATTTTTGGCTTGAGCATGTTGAAACTTTGTCAGAATGTTTGTCTAAGTAATATCTAGGCCAAGTTTGAAACTGGGTCATGTCCGGTCAAAAACTAGGTCACTAGGTCAAATTTAAGGAAAATCTTGTTAACACTCCTGAAGTCGCATTTTTGGCTTGAGCATGTTGAAACTTTCTCAGAATGTTTGTCTTGGTGATATCTAGGCCAAGTTCGAAACTGGGTCATGTCCGGTAAAAAACTAGGTCACTAGGTCAAATTTAAGGAAAATCTTGTTAACACTCCTGAAGCCGCATTTTTTGCTTGAGCATGTTGAAACTTTGTCAGAATGTTTGTCTTGGTGATATCTAGGCCAAGTTCGAAACTGGGTCATGTCCGGTCAAAAACTAGGTCACTAGGTCAAATTTAAGGAAAATTTTGTTAACACTCTGGAAGCCACATTTTTGGCTTGAGCATGTTGAAACTTTGTTAGAAAGTTTGTCTTGGTGCTATCTAGGCCAAGTTTAGTTATGGGTCATTTTGAATCTTTGTCGGAATATTTGCCTTGAAGATATCTAGGCCAAATCAAATATGGGTTTGGTCAGGTAAAAAAATAGGTCAGTAGGCCATATTGTATAAAAAATCTTGTTAACACTATAGAGATTTCATTTTTGACTTGGAGCAGCTTGATTGAAATTTTGTCAGAAAGATTGTCTTGATGATATTGCCATTGGCGCTGACCCTCTATCAGATTCCTTCAAGAAATGTTGATTGGTCTTAAAACATGGCCGCCAGGGGGCGGGGCTATTTTGCTAAAGTGAAAACTTAAAAACTCTTCTCCTTCAAAAGTGTTTGGCCAATTTTTAAATAATTTTGTGGAAATGTTTCTTGGGAGACCCTATATCAGATTCCTTCAAGACATGTTGATTGGTCGAAAAACATGGCCGTCAGAGGGCGGGGCTATTTTGCCTTATATGGCTATAGTGAAAACTTAAACAATCTTCTTCTCCAAAAGTGTCAGGCCGATTTTCAAATAATTTTGTAGAAATGTTCCTTAAGTGATCCACTTTCAGATTCCTTCAAGCCATGTTGATTGGTCGAAAAACATGGCCGCCAGTGGGCAAGGCTATTTTGCATTATATGGCTGTAGTGAAAACTTAAAAAATCTTCTCCAAAAGTGTTGGGCCGATTTAAAAATAATTTTGTAGAAATGTTCCTAGGGTGACCCTCTATCAGATTCCTTTTAAGCCAAGTTGATTGGTCGGAAACTATGGCTGCCAGGGGGCGGGGCTTATATAGCTAAAGTGAAAAAAAAAAAATCAGGTGAGCGATCCCTCTTGGCCCTCTTGTTCTATCTTCTCCTACAGTTTTGAATGTGGAGAGCAGAAACTTCAGTTATAAATACTTTGAGATATTTAGAAAAAATGTATCTGTAACGATTTTTTATTTAGGCCTTTGTTTTCTAAGGTAGCCTTTCAAAGATAGAATATCTTTTTACAGTTGTTTTTGACTTCAATCACCCCTAGCGCTGCAGTGGTAGTATTCAATAGTGATTTTATTGCACCATCTGATAGAGCTATTCAAGAGCTACAAAAAGTATTTTACGTGATTGACCTCCAACCTCGGGTTTCCGAGCTAGAGCCGGAAGTTTGCAAAATATGCAAAGGCGAAAATCACCAAAGCGAATCCCACATCGCCTACCAGCTCTATTTGCCTCTTTGCCAGTGTCTCCCACTTTTAGAGGAATCTACTGTGACCGAATGGTTAGCATCAGATTTTGGAACCGGTCATCCCAGGTTCTATCTGCAGTTGTGCAAGACATGGTCGAGTGATAAAACTGAAATATGTTGTAAACAATGTAAAACCCAAATTAAAAAAACAACAAATTATCCCACTTTTGGAATTAGCTATGAAAAACCAGTGATGAGACAGATCAACCCGAAACACAGTTTGATCATTATTGTGTGTCAGCTTGTTGTCAATCCTTTCCCACATACTACAAATCTTTATAACGGAAAATCGCTATAAATGGAAGTTATTAAATAGATTTGAAAACATAATGGCTAAATAAGAAACTATTCATAAAGATCTAATGCTCCTTTAGCGACAATGTTTTCAAACTCTTATTTAATAATCATAATTTTATTTAAGCAATTTCTCCGGATCCGCAGCAATGTTTTAAAAAGTTGTCCGCTTAAGGCGCGTCAAAATGCGTCTGCAGGTAAAGGAAAAGGCTTATTTTAGGCATCCTGGAAGTAGACTCTAGAAAAGTTTATAATGTATGTTGTTTGTGATCATAATCATCATTATTTTATCAGTGCTCTATCTAGGTGGGGCAGATTATGGTAATTCTCACACTGCTTTGAATATTCCCCCCTAAATTTGTATTGGAGGTGGGAATTTTTTACATAGATAAAGAAAGAAAAATGTGCCAATTTATTCATGAAATCAATTTTCTGATCAAATCTGTTAAAATTCCCCCCTTGTTTTCGAATCCTAGATTGGACACCGTTTTTCAAAAAATAACATAGTATGATGTTGCTTTTTCTATTGATTGTAGACTATAGACAGGAAAGCAAGCAGCAGATAATTGACCTAAGTGTCGCCAGCAACATGGTCTCGAAACATACATCATTCGTGGCCATTGACAAGGAAAGGAGGCTGAAGGTCACTGAAAAACACGTCAAACGGAATGTACCAATAATGATGGGTATGAGAATGGATGTTTCGATAGTAAGCAGGGCTCTGGATAAGGGGCATTTTGCATGTTCTAAAATCCTTTTTTGATCCTCTAACCTATGTTGAGGGTAAGCAGACAGCTCTAGATAAGGGGTGTTTTGTATGTTCTAAAATCCTTATTTGATCCTCTAACCTTATGCTGTGGGCAAGCAGGGCTCTGGATAAGGGGCGCTTTGTATGTTCTAAAATCCTTATGTGATCCTCTGACCTTATGTTGAGGGTAAGCAAAGAGCACTAGATAAGGGACATTTTGCATGTTCTAAAATCCTTATGTGATCCTCTGACCTTATGTTGAGGGTAAGCAAAGAGCTCTAGATAAGGGTCATTTTGCATGTTCTAAAATCCTTATTTGATCATCTAACCCTATGTTGTGGGCAAGCATAGCGCTCTATATAAGGGGCGCTTGGCATGTTCTAAAATCCTTATTTGATCCTCTAACCTTATGTTGTGGGCAAGCATAGAGCTCTAGATAAGGGACATTTTGTATGTTCTAAAATCCTTTTTTGATCCTCTGACCTTATGTTGAGGGTAAGCATAGAGCACTAGATAAGGGACATTTTGCATGTTCTAAAATCCTTATTTGATTCTCTGACCGTATGTTGAGGGTAAGCATAGAGCACTAGATAAAGGACATTTTGCATGTTCTTAAATCCTTATTTGATCCTCTGACCTTATGTTGTGGGCAAGCATAGAGCTCTAGATAAGGGACATTTTGCATGTTCTGAAATTCTTATTTGATCCTCTGACCGTATGTTGAGGGTAAGCATAGAGCACTATATAAGGAGCGCTTTACATGTTCTAAAATCCTTATTTGATCCTCTGACATTATGTTGTTGGCAAGCATAGAGCTCTAGATAAGGGACATTTTGCATGTTCTAAAATCCTTATTTGATCCTCTGACCTTATGTTGAGGGTAAGCAGGGCTCTGGATAAGGGGCGTTTTGTATGTTCTAAAATCCTTATTTGATCCTCTGACCTTATGTTGAAGGTAAGCATAGAGCACTAGATAAGGGACATTTTGCATGTTCTAAAATCCTTATTTGATCCTCTGACCTTATGTTGAGGGTAAGCATAGAGCTCTATATAAGGGGCGCTTTACATGTTCTAAAATCCTTATTTGATCCTCTAACTCTATGTTGGGGGTAAGCAGGGCTCTATATAAGGGACATTTCGCATGTTCTAAAATCCTTATACGACCATCTAACCCTATGTTGTGGGTTAGTAAGGCTCTACATAAGGGACATTTTGAATGTTCTATAATCCTTATTTGATCCTCTAACCCTATCTTGTGGGTAAGCAGGGCTCTAGATAAGGGACATTTTGTATGTTCTTAAATCCTTATTTGACCCTCTAACCCTATGTTGTGGGTAAGCAGGGCTCTAGATAAGGGACATTTTGTATGTTCTTAAATCCTTATTTGACCCTCTAACCCTATGCTGTGGGTTAGTAAGGCTCTACATAAGGGACATTTTGCATGTTCTATAATCCTTATTTGATCCTCTAACCCTATGTTGGGGGTAAGCAGGGCTCTGGATAAGGGACATTTTGCATGTTCTATAATCCTTATTTGATCCTCTAACCCTATGTTGTAGGTAAGCAGGGCTCTAGATAAGGGACATTTTGTATGTTCTAAACTCCTTATTTGATCCACTAACCCTATGTTAAAAACAATATGAGAAATTGGTCGTTTTGAGCAATATTTAGCTCAACTGGCTGAAATCCAGTTGAGCTTCTGTCATGGCGAATTGTCTGTTGTGCGTGTGTGCGTGCTTTACCTTTTTCATTTAAATGACTTCTCCTCCCTAACAACTTGGCCATTTTGGTTGAAACTTAATAGGAAGCCTCCTCTCAATATTCTCTCCTAAATTCCTTCAATTTTTTTTTATCCATCCAAAGTTCTAGTTTTCATGGCAACCGAAAGAAAAAAATAGTAAATCTTAAAAAATCTTCTCCCCCAGAAGTGTCGGGCCAATTTTCAAATAATTTTGTAGAAATGTTCCTTGGGTGACCCTTTATCAGATTCCTTCAAGCCATGTTGATTGGTCGAAAAACATGGCCGCCAGAGGGCGGGGCTATTTTGCCTAATATGGCCATAGTGAAAACTTAAACAATCCTCTCCTCCGAAAATGTTAAGCCGATTTTCAAATATTTTGTAGAAATATTCCTTGGGTGACCCTCTTATCAGATTTTCAAGCCATGTTGATTGGTCAAAAAACATGGCTGCCAGAGGGCGGGGCTATTTTGCCTTATATGGCTATAGAGAAAACTTTCTCTCCGAAAGTTTCAGGCCGATATTCAAATAATTTTGTAGAAATGTTCCTAGGCCCTTAAATGTTAAGCCGATTTTCAAATATTTTGTAGAAATATTCCTTGGGTGACCCTCTATCAGATTTCTTCAAGCCATGTTGATTGGTTGAAAAACATGGCCGCCAGGGGCAGGGCTGTTTTGCCTTATATGGCTATAGTGAAAACTTAAAAATTCTTCTCCTTCTAAACTATTTGGCCGATTTTCAAATAATTTTGCAGAAATGTTCCTTGGGTGTCACTCTACAAGATTCCTTTAAGCCATGGTGGTTGGTAATAAAATATTGCCACCAGGGGGCAGGGCTGTTTAGAGATTTAATATTTGCCTTATGGCCGTGGAGCGATATTGGCCCTCTTGGGCCTCTTTTTAGCTCACCTGTGCACGAAGTGCTCCGGGTGAGTTATTGTGATCACCCTATGTCCGGCGTCCGTTGTCCGTCGTCCGTCGTCCGTCGTCTGTCAACATTTTCTCCTCTGTAACCGGTGGGTCAACTGGGATGAAACTTCACAGAAAGCATCCTCTCAATGTCCTCACCAGAATTCCTTAAAATTTTTGGGATCCATGCAGAATTCTGGTTTCCATGGCAACGAAATGAAAAAAACTTCAAAATTCTTAAAAAATCTTCTCCTCCGAAAGTGTCAGGCCGATTTTCAAATAATTTTGTAGAAATGTTCCTTGGGTGACCCACTATCAGATTCCTTCAAGCTATGTTGATTGGTTGAAAAACATGGCCGCCAGGGGGCGGGGCTATTTTGCCTTTTATGGTTATAGTGAAAACTTAAAAAATCTTCAACATCTTCTCCTCAGTAACCAGTGGGTCAATTGGGATGAAACTTCACAGAAAGCATCCTCTCAATGACCTCACCAGAATTCCTTCAAATTATTGGGATCCATGCAGAATTTCCATGGCAACGAAACGAAAAAAACTTCAAAATTCTTCTCCTCCCAAATTGGTTGGCAGATTTTGAACTTATTTTGTAGAAATGTTCCTTGGGTGACTCTCTATCAGATTCCTTGAAGCCATGTTGATTGGTCGAAAAACATGGCCGCCAGGGGGGCAGGGCTTTTTTGCCTTATACGGCTATAGTGAAAACTTAAAAAATCTTCTCCTCCAAAAGTGTCAGGCTGATTTTCAAATAATTTTGTAGAAATGTTCCTTGGATGACCCTCTATCAGATTCCTTTAAGCCATGTTGATTGGTCAAAAATTATGGCCGCCAGGGGGGGGGGGGGGGGGGGGGGGCGGGGCTATTTTGCCTTATATAGCTATACTGCAAACTTAAAAAATCTTCTTCTCCAAAAGTGTCAGGCCGATTTTCAAATAATTTTGTAGAAATGTTCCTTGGATGACCCTCTATCAGATTCCTTCAAGCCATATTGATTGGTCAAAAAACATGGCCACAAGGGGTCGGGGCTATTTTGCCTTTTATGGCTATAGTGAAAACTTAAAAAATCTTCTCCTCCAAAAGTGTCTGGCCGATTTTCAAATAATTTTGTAGAAATGTTCCTAGGGTGACCCTCTATCAGATTCCTTCAAGCCAAGTCGATTGGTCGGAAACTATGTCCGCCAGATGGCGGGGCTTATATAGCTAAAGTGAAAAAAAAAATCAGGTGAGCGATTCCAGGGCCATCATGGCCCTCTTGTTTTCAAAAGTCATCTGCTGAAGAGGCGTCAAAAAGCGTATGATGTGGCAAAAAGAGCCTATACTGATTGATTAGGGTTTAACGCCGTTTTCAACAATTTTTCAGTCATATCACAGCGACCTACACACGTTTTTTGGTTTTCCTGCACCAGTACAACACACTTTCAAAGAAACTGGCTGCTTTTCCACATAGACTGTTAAACAGCCCATTGGTGAAAGACGAATGACGCATGTCACAGTGACTTTTGTCAAACGTCGGAAAGAATGTTGGCCAATCTGGAATTCAAACTCACAACCCCTTGATTGACAGCAAGCGTCGCTACCAACTGAGCTACCGGGGCTCTGAATGCAGCTCAATGAGAAACTACTTTTGAGCACCCACAGCATAGGGCTTGGATGTCAAATAGGGATTTCAGGACATGAAGCTTGATAACACTTTCCAACTTACACCAGGCCCTGGTAGCTCAGTCTGTAGCGACGCGGGCTGTCAATTTAGGGATTGTGAGTTCAAGCCCCAGCTCTGCTAGCATTCTTTCAGATGTTTGATAAAAAGTCAATGTGACAAGCGTCTTTCATCTTCCACCAATGGGTAAACGGTCTATGTGGAAATGCAGCCAGTTGCTTGGAAAGATTGTTGATTGAGAAAACCAGGCAACACATGGGAAGGTGAACTGGCCTCCGTGGTATGACAGAAAAATTGTTGAAAACAGCGTTAAACCCAAATCAATCAACCCCACTTACAGACGCTTTCCGATGCCTCTGCAGCATATACATTTCGAAAATATTTGTGGCAAATGGAAAAATTACTCATGATCAGCTATTTCTTCATTTGCCACAATGTTTTTAGCTCTATTTAATAATTAAACTTTCATTTATGGAGATTTGACTTTTTCGCCAATGTGTTTCAAAGTTGTCTGCTGCAGTTTGCTGTATGTGGGAAAGGATTAATTGCTAAGCAGATTCATAAACTAGGATCACAATCACTGTATTTGCTTTTGTGACAAAGGCCACAAGTGGGGGCATCTGTGTCCTAGGCGTTGGCGAGTGTAAATTCTCTGTTTTGTTTCTTCAGCGGTGCATGAAAACGTGCATGATAACAGATGATTTAGATGATCGCAGCGGTGGTGGGGCTTCAGGTTTCATTGATAGTCCTAGGCAGAGTCTTGTCGCTAAAGCTAAAGGCTACAAGGGTGGAGGATTCAGCTTCCCTTCGTTTGGAAACCCTTTTTGTGGTTTATTTAAAAACAAGAAGAAAACAGGTAAAAGTAAAATTTGGTCAAAGTAATGAACTGTTAAATTGTGACTACTGAGTATAGTAGACATTAGAGAGACAACAGAGCATTGAGCAACTTCTCCTTTTGCCACATTTCCAACTCTGTTCAATCATTATACTTTGATTTTTAAAGATTTTTCAAACTTTTCCGTACATTTTTGTCTAGCCGAGAGGAATTAGGTGTTGCTTTTCTGAGGTTGGCGTCCAACATCATCGTTAACCCTTTCCCTCATATAGACGCTTTCTGACGCCACTGCAGCAGACAGCTTTTTAAAAACATAGTGACAAAAGAAGAAATTGCACGAACGATGCAATTTCTCCTTTTGCCACAATGTTTTCCACTTTTTGTCATAGGTTATCCATTTAATTATAGATTTTATCCACTTTTTGACAAAATAAGTTCAAAGTCGTCTGCTGCAGAATTGTTGTATGGGGTAAAGGGTTAAAGTTAAAGTTAAAGGGTTTGATAGAGATAGTGTGGGTTAGTACCAAAATCATAGGGTTTGATAGAGAGATACTGTGGGTGAGTACCCAGAACATAGGGTGTGATAGAGAGATAATGTGGGTTAGTACCCAGAACATAGGGTTTGATAGAGAGATGTTGTAGGTTAGTACCTATAACATAGGGTTTGATAGATAGATAGTGTGGGTTAGTACCCAGAACATAGGGTTTGATAGAGAGATATTGTAGGTTAGTACCCAGAACATAAGTTTTGATATAGAGATATTGTGGGTGAGTACCCAGAACATAGGGTTTGATAGAGAGATGTTGTAGGTTAGTACCCAGAACATAGGGTTTGATAGAGAGATATTATGGGTTAGTACCCAGAACATAGAGTTTGATAGAGATATTGTGGGTGAGTCCCAGAACATAGGGTTTGATAGAGATATTGTGGGTGAGTACCCAGAACATAGGGTTTGATAGAGAGATATTGTGGGTGAGTACCCAGAACATAGGGTTTGATAGAGAGATATTGTGGGTGAGTACCCAGAACATAGGGTTTGATAGAGAGATATTGTGGGTGAGTACCCAGAACATAGAGTTTGATAGAGAGATATTGTGGGTGAGTACACAGAACATGGGTTTTGATTGAGAGATATTGTGGGTTAGTATCCAGAACATAGGGTTTGATAGAGAGATATTGTAGGTTAGTACCCGGAACATAGGGTTTGATAGAGAGATAGTGTAGGTTAGTACCCGGAACATAGGGTTTGATAGAGAGATATTGTGGGTTTGTACCCAGAACATAGGGTTTGATAGAGAGATATTGTAGGTTAGTACCCAGAACATAGGGTTTGATAGAGAGATATTGTAGGTTAGTACCCAGAACATAGGGTTTGATAGAGAGATATTGTAGGTTAGTACCCAGAACATAGGGTTTGATAGAGAGATATTGTAGGTTAGTACCCAGAACATAGGATTTGATAGAGAGATATTGTAGGTTAGTACCCATAACATAGGGTTTGATAGAGGGAAATTGTAGGTTAGTACCCAGAACATAGGGTTTGATAGAGAGATAATGTGGGTTAGTACCAATATCATAGGGTTTGATAGAGAGATACTGTGGTTGAGTACCCAGAACATAGGGTGTGATAGAGAGATATTGTGGGTTAGTACCAATATCATAGGGTTTGATAGAGAGATATTGTGGGTTAGTACCCAGAACATAGGGTTTGATAGAGAGATATTGTAGGTTAGTACCCAGAACATAGGGTTTGATAGAGAGATATTGTGGGTTAGTACCCAGAACATAGGGTTTGATAGAGAGATATTGTGGGTTAGTACCAATATCATAGGGTTTGATAGAGAGATACTGTGGGTGAGTACCCAGAACATAGGGTTTGATAGAGATAGTGTGGGTTAGTACCAATATCATAGGGTTTGATAGAGAGATAGTGTGGGTGAGTACCCAGAACATAGGGTGTGATAGAGAGATATTGTGGGTGAGTACACAGAACATTGGGTTTGATAGAGAGATATTGAGGATGAGTACACAGAACATAGGGTGCGATAGAGAGATAGTGTAGGTTAGTACCAAGATCATAGAGTTTTATAGAAAGATATTGTGGGTAAGTACCCAGAACATAGGGTTTGATAGAGGGAAATTGTGGGTTAGAACCCAGAACATAGGGTTTGATAGAGGGAAATTGTGGGTGAGTACCCAGAACATAGGGTTTGATAGAGAGATATTGTGTGTGAGTACACAGAACATAGGGTGTGATAGAGAAATATTGTGTGGGTGAGTACACAGAACATAGGGTGTGATAGAGAGATATTGTGTGGGTGAGTACCCAGAACGTAGGGTTTGATAGAGAGATATTGTGGGTTAGTACCCAGAACATAGGGTTTGATATAGAGATAGTGTGGGTTAGTACCCAGAACATAGGGTTTGATAGAGAGATAGTGTGGGTGAGTACCCGGAACATAGGGTGTGATAGAGAAATATTGTGTGGGTGAGTACACATAACATAGGGTGTGATAGAGAAATATTGTGTGGGTGAGTACACAGAACATAGGGTGTGATAGAGAAATATTGTGTGGGTGAGTACACAGAACATAGGGTGTGATCGAGAGATATTGTGTGGGTGAGTACCCGGAACATAGGGTTTGATAGAGAGATAGTGTGTGTTAGTACCAATAACATAGAGTTTGATAGAGAGATAGTGTGTGTTAGTACCAATAACATAGAGTTTGATGGAGAGATAGTGTGGGTTAGGACCCGGAACATAATGTTTCATAGAGAGATGTCGAGTCCCGGTAGCTCAGTCGGTAACAACGCGGGCTGTCAATCCAGGGGTTGTGAGTTTGAATCCCGGCTCGGCCAACTTTCTTTCCGACGATTGACAAAAGTCATTGCGACATGCGTCATTCGTCTTCTACCAATGGGCTAAGTCTATGTGGAAAAGCAGCCAGTTGCTTGGGAAGATTTTTGTGTGGAGTACTGGTGTGCGAAACCAGGAAACATATGAGTAGCTGAACTGGCCGCTGTGATATGACTGGTAAATTGTTAAAAACGGTGTTAAATCCCAATCAATCAATTGATAGAGAGATATTGTGGGTGAGTACCAATAACATAGGGTTTGATAGAGAGATAGTGTGGGTGAGTACCAATAACATAGGGTTTGATAGAGCGATATTGTGGGTTAGTACCCATAACATAGGGTTTGATAGAGAGATATTGTGGGTGAGTACCAATAACATAGGGTTTGATAGAGAGATAGTGTGGGTTAGTACCCATAACATAGGGTTTGATAGAGATATTGTGGGTGAGTACCAATAATATAGGGTTTGATAGAGAGATAGTGTGGGTGAGTACCTAGAACATAGGGTTTGATAGAAAGATAGTGTGGGTGAGTACCCAGAACATAGAGTTTGATAGAGAGATAGTGTGGGTGAGTACCCAGAACATAGGGTGTGATAGAGAGATAATGTGGGTTAGTACCAATATCATAGGGTTTGATAGAGATATTGTGTGGGTGAGTACCCAGAACGTAGGGTTTGATAAAGAGATATTGTGGGTGAGTACCCAGAACATAGGGTTTGATAGAGAGATAGTGTGGGTTAGTACACAGAACATAGAGTTTGATAGAGAGATAGTGTGGGTGAGTACCCAGAACATAGGGTGTGATAGAGAGATAATGTGGGTTAGTACCAATATCATAGGGTTTGATAGAGAGATAGTGTGGGTGAGTACCCAGAACGTAGGGTTTGATAGAGAGATATTGTGGGTGAGTACCCAGAACATAGGGTTTGATAGAGAGATAGTGTGGGTGAGTACCCAGAACATAGGGTTTGATAGAGAGATAGTGTGGGTGAGTACCCAGAACATAGGGTTTGATAGAGAGATATTGTGGGTGAGTACCTAGAACGTAGGGTTTGATATAGAGAAAGTGTGGGTTAGTACCCAGAACATAGGGTTTGATAGAGATATTGTGGGTTAGTACACAGAACATAGGGTTTGATAGAGAGATATTGTGGGTTAGTACCCAGAACATAGGGTTTGATAGAGAGATAGTGTGGGTGAGTACCCAGAACATAGGGTTTGATAGAGAGATATTGTGGGTGAGTATCTAGAACGTAGGGTTTGATATAGAGAAAGTGTGGGTTAGTACCCAGAACATAGGGTTTGATAGAGAGATATTGTGGGTAAGTACCAATAACATAGGGTTTGATAGAGAGATAGTGTTGGTGAGTACCCAGAACGTAGGGTTTGATAGAGAGATATTGTGGGTGAGTACCAATAACATAGGGTTTGATAGAGAGATAGTGTGGGTTAGTACCCATAACATAGGGTTTGATAGAGAGATATTGTGGGTGAGTACCTAGAACGTAGGGTTTGATATAGAGAAAGTGTGGGTTAGTACCCAGAACATAGGGTTTGATAGAGATATTGTGGGTTAGTACACAGAACATAGGGTTTGATAGAGAGATATTGTGGGTGAGTACCTAGAACGTAGGGTTTGATATAGAGAAAGTGTGGGTTAGTACCCAGAACATAGGGTTTGATAGAGATATTGTGGGTTAGTACACAGAACATAGGGTTTGATAGAGAGATATTGTGGGTTAGTACCCAGAACATAGGGTTTGATAGAGAGATAGTGTGGGTAATTACCCGGAATATAGTGTTTGATAGAGAGATATTGTGGGTTAGTACCCGGAATATAGGGTTTGATAGAGAGATATTGTGGGTTAGTATACAGAACATATAGTTTGATAGAGAGATAGTGTGGGTGAGTACCCAGAACATAGGGTTTGATAGAGAGATAGTGTGGGTGAGTACCCAGAACATAGGGTTTGATAGAGAGATATTGTGGGTGAGTACCTAGAATGTAGGGTTTGATATAGAGAAAGTGTGGGTTAGTACCCAGAACATAGGGTTTGATAGAGATATTGTGGGTTAGTACACAGAACATAGGGTTTGATAGAGAGATATTGTTGGTTAGTACCCAGAACATAGGGTTTGATAGAGAGATAGTGTGGGTGAGTACCCAGAACATAGGGTTTGATAGAGAGATATTGTGGGTGAGTACCTAGAACATAGGGTTTGATATAGAGAAAGTGTGGGTTAGTACCCAGAACATAGGGTTTGATAGAGAGATATTGTGGGTAAGTACCAATAACATAGGGTTTGATAGAGAGATAGTGTTGGTGAGTACCCAGAACGTAGGGTTTGATAGAGAGATATTGTGGGTGAGTACCAATAACATAGGGTTTGATAGAGAGATAGTGTGGGTTAGTACCCATAACATAGGGTTTGATAGAGAGATATTGTGGGTGAGTACCTAGAACGTAGGGTTTGATATAGAGAAAGTGTGGGTTAGTACCCAGAACATAGGGTTTGATAGAGATATTGTGGGTTAGTACACAGAACATAGGGTTTGATAGAGAGATATTGTGGGTGAGTACCTAGAACGTAGGGTTTGATATAGAGAAAGTGTGGGTTAGTACCCAGAACATAGGGTTTGATAGAGATATTGTGGGTTAGTACACAGAACATAGGGTTTGATAGAGAGATATTGTGGGTTAGTACCCAGAACATAGGGTTTGATAGAGAGATAGTGTGGGTAATTACCCGGAATATAGTGTTTGATAGAGAGATATTGTGGGTTAGTACCCGGAATATAGGGTTTGATAGAGAGATATTGTGGGTTAGTATACAGAACATATAGTTTGATAGAGAGATATTGTGTGGGTTAGAACCCAGAACATAGGGTTTAATAGAGAGATAGTGTGGGTTAGTACCCAGAACATAGGGTGTGATAGAGAGATAGTGTGGGTTAGTACACAGAACATAGGGTTTGATAGAGAGATAGTGTAGGTTAGTACCAAGATCATAGGGTTTGATAGAGAGATATTGTGGGTTAGTACCCAGAACATAGGGTTTGATAGAGAGATAGTGTGGGTTAGTACACAGAACGTAAGGTTTGATAGAGAGATAGTGTGGGTTAGTACACAGAACATAGGGTGTGATAGAGAGATAGTGTGGGTTAGTACACAGAACATAGGGTGTGATAGAGAGATAGTGTGGGTTAGTACCCATAACATAGGGTTTGATAGAGAGATATTGTGGGTTAGTATCCAGAACATATAGTTTGATAGAGAGATAGTGTGGGTAATTACCCGGAACATAGGGTTTGATAGAGAGATAGTGTGGGTTAGTACACAGAACATAGGGTTTGATAGAGAGATATTGTGGGTTAGTATCCAGAACATATAGTTTGATAGAGAGATATTGTGTGGGTTAGAACCCAGAACATAGGGTTTAATAGAGAGATATTGTGGGTTAGTACCAATAACATAGAGTTTGATAGAGAGATAGTGTGGGTTAGGACCCGGAACATAGGGTTTAATAGAGAGATATTGTGGGTTAGTACCCAGAACATAGAGTTTGATAGAGAGATAGTGTGGGTGAGTACCCAGAACATAGGGTTTGATAGAGAGATATTGTGTGTTAGTACCAATAACATAGAGTTTGATAGAGAGATAGTGTGTGTTAGTACCAATAACATGGAGTTTGATAGAGAGATAGTGTGGGTTAGGACCCGGAACATAGGGTTTCATAGAGAGATGTAGAGTCCCGGTAGCTCAGTCGGTAACAACGCGAGCTGTCAATCCAGGGGTTGTGAGTTTGAATCCCGGCTCGGCCAACTTTCTTTCCGACGATTGACAAAAGTCATTGTGACATGCGTCATTTGCCTTCTACCAATGGGCTAAGTCTATGTGGAAAAGCAGCCAGTTGCTTGGGAAGATTTTTGTGTGGAGTACTGGTGTGCGAAACCAGGAAACATATGAGTAGGTGAACTGGCCGCCGTGATATGACTGAGAAATTGTTAAAAACGGCGTTAAACCCCAATCAATCAATTGATAGAGAGATATTGTGGGTGAGTCCTAGAACGTAGGATTTGATAGAGAGATATTGTGGGTGAGTACCCAGAAAGTAGGGTTTGATAGAGAGATAGTGTGGGTGAGTACCCGGAACATAGGGTTTGATAGAGAGATGTTGTTGGTTAGTACCATGAACATACAGTTTGATAGAGATAAATATAAATATATGCAGTATAATAAATATATGTGGTATCATAAATCTTTATGGTATGATAACGCAAATCCAATGTTAAATATGAGATCCATTGTCAATTTGAAATGTTGATTGATTGGGGTTT
The DNA here is from genome assembly GCA_031761405.1 of Serripes groenlandicus. Classification (NCBI taxonomy): domain Eukaryota; kingdom Metazoa; phylum Mollusca; class Bivalvia; order Cardiida; family Cardiidae; genus Serripes; species Serripes groenlandicus. The sequence goes on along the minus strand of JASEVX010000030.1, from coordinate 566,167 downwards.
AACCTTCTTTTTTTTACCTTTTTTCCCTCATATCACGGTAGCAAGTTCACCTGCTCATGTGTTTCCTAGCTATCTCGCACCAGTACTGCACACACCATACTTTCCTAGCAATTAGCTGCTTTTCCACATAATCTATCAGCCCATTATACAGTAGAACATTTTTGAATATTTTCTGGCCATTTAAGGTTGAATTGCTCATAGCCCTTTCCCACTTGAAGGGGCAATTTAATGCCTTTATATACAGTAGAAAAGTTTTGAATATTTTCTGGCCATTTAATGCTGAATTGCTCATAACCCTTTCCCACTTGAAGGGGCAATTTGATGCATATAAAGTAGAACATTTTGAATATTTTCTGGCCATTTAAGGTTGAACTGCTCATAACACCTTTCCCACCTGAAGGGGCAATTTGACACATATACAGTAGAAAAATGTTGAATATTTTCTGGCCATTTAAGGTTGAATTGCCCATAACCCTTTCCCGCTTGAAGGGGCAATTTGACACGTATATATACAGTAGAAAATTTTTGATTATTTTCTGGCCATTTAATGTTGAATTGCTCATAACCCTTTCCCACTTGAAGGGGCAATTTGACGCATATACAGACATTTTTTGAATATTTTCTGGCCATTTAAAATTGAATTGCTCATAACCCTTTCCCACTTGAAGGGGCAATTTGACGTGTATATATACAGTAGAAAAAATTTGAATATTTTCTGGCCATTTAAGGTTGAATTGCTCATAACCCTTTCCCACTTGAAGGGGCAATTTGACGTGTATATATACAGTAGAAAAATGTTGAATATTTTCTGGCCATTTAAGGTTTTATTGCTCATAACCCTTTCCCACAAGGTGAGTTATTGTGATCGCCTTTTGTCCGTCGTTCGTCGTCCGTCATCAACATTTGCTTGTTAACACTCTAGAGGCAACAGTTTGCATCCAATCTTTATGAAATTTTATCAGAACATATATCTCCATCAACTCTAGGCCAAGGTCGAAACTGGGTCATGTCTGGTCAAAAACTAGATCACTAGGTCAAATTTAAGGAAAATCTTGTTAATACTGGAAGCCACATATTTGGCTTGAGCATGTTGAAACTTTGTCAGAATGTTTGTCTTAATGATAACTAGGCCAAGTCCGAAACTGGGTCATGTCTGGTTAAACACTAGGTCACTAGGTCAAATTTAAGGAAAATATTGTTAACACTCCGGAAGCCACATTTTTGGCTTGAGCATGTTGAAACTTTGTCAGAATGTTTGTCTTAGTGATATCTAGGCAAAGTTTGTAACTGGGTCATGTCCGGTTAAACACTAGGTCACTAGGTCAAATTTAAGGAAAATATTGTTAACACTTTGGAAGCAACATTTTTTGCTTGAGCATGTTGAAACGTTGTCAGAATGTTTGTCTTAGTGATATCTAGGCCAAGTTTGAAACTGGGTCATGTCCGGTTAAAAACTAGGTCACTAGGTCAAATTTAAGGAAAATCTTGTTAACACTATGGAAGCAACATTTTTGGCTTGAGCATGTTGAAACTTTGTCAGAATGTTTGTCTTAGTGATTTCTAGTCCAAGTTCGAAACTGGGTCATGTTCGGTCAAAAACTAGGTCACTAGGTCAAATTTATGAAAAATCTTGTTTACACTCTGGAAGCCACATTTTTGGCTTGAGCATGTTGAAACTTTGTCAGAATGTTTGTCTTAGTGATTTCTATGCCTAGATCGAATATAGGTCATGTTTGGTGAAAATCTAGGTTACTATGCTTAATTTAAGGAAAATCTTGTTAACACTCTAAAAGTCGCATTTTAAACTTGAGCATGTTGAAACTTTGTTAGAAAGTTTGTCTTGATGATATCTCGGCCAAGTTCAATTATGGGTCATATTGAATCTTTGTCAGAATATTTGCCTTGAAGATATCTAGGCCAAATCAAATATGAGTTTGGTCAGGTCAAAAACTAGGTCACTAGTCCATATTGTATAAAAATCTTGTTAACACTATAGAGATTCCATTTTTGACTTGAGCAGCTTGGAATTTTGTAAGAAAGTTTGTCTTTGGTGATATTGCCATTGGCGCTGAAAGAGTTAAGTTTTAAAATTTAATTATAATATTTACTGGTATAAATATAACTGAACTAAATTGATAATGCATTACATAAAAGCTGTTCCATGCTTTTAATTGAGGCGTATTGAACTGCCATTGTTCCGACAATATCTTTCTAATTATATAACTAAGCCCTATTTTAACCCTTTCCCTCATACAACAATTCTGCAGCAGACGACTTTGAACGTAATTTGTCAAAGCATAGAAAATCTTCATAATTGAATGGATAACCTATGACAAAAAGTGGAAAACATTGTGGAAAAGGAGAAATTGCACATTTTGTGCAATTTCTTCTTTTGTCACTATGTTTTCAAAAAGCCGTCTGCTGCAGAGGCGTCAGAAAGCGTCTATATGAGGGAAAAGGTTAAGACGATTATTTTCAGCAGCACCCACAAAACAGGGTTAACCCGTAAATTCACATGACTTTTCAAAAGTTGTCTGCTTTACAATCATCAGAGGAACAATTTCAACATTCAGAAAACTGAAAGATCTATATTGATAAGATTTAAAAATATTACAATGTTTTCAAAAGATATGTTCAATGGCAGGTGTTAATTATCGTCTGTGTGAAGTAATGGGTTAAATAAGGAGCAAGTATGACTTACGTCTGTATCAGGAGCTGTGTTCAATGAATGGATATTCTACCCTCACGCTGGATTCATACCAAAGACTTTATAAAAATGGTAGTAATGGCTGCCCTCCTTGGCACTCAGGGTTGGCACTCAGTGTGTTGGCACTCAGGGGTAGCATTGCTACTGACTGGTGTCAGAATAGATGGACCAGTAGTACTGGTAACTTACCCTGGAAATGCTGTGATATAACGGAAAAGTTGAAAGCAGCATATAACACCAAACAATCAATGGATTCTTTTCATGCCCCACAAATTAGCTATACAAAGGATTCCTAATGGACCCTATCCAACATGCAGAGACAACTTAATGGCTTCATGTAAAACGGTTACAAGCCCTTGAATTCTGCTCCAGAAGACTATTAACTTTTGGGGGGAAAATCAAGACTTTTTTCATAATAAGCAATTTCCTCATCAGTCTGCTGTTGATTTGTCATATATGGGAGACCTTCTATTGACCTGATCCTGGATGTTTGTTACTATGAATTAATTGTTATTTCATGAAGTTTAACCCTTTCCCACATAGATCAAATATGCAGCAGACGACTTTAAAAACCTGAAAAGTCTCCATAAAAGTTAGCTTAATTGTTAAATAAAGTTGAAAACATTGTTGTCAAAGTAGAAATTGCTCATCATCATAAAAATCTCCATAAAAATTAGCTTAATTGTTAAATAAAGTTGCAAACATTGTCTGCTGCTATTGTGTCAAAATGCTTCTAGAGGTGGGAAAGGGCTAGGTTTGAAAATATTATTTATGCCTATTTAGCGCTCGGTGATCAGTGCTATTGAGTTCACTCACTCACTGTCCAGTGTTGTCATATTCGGTCTGTCTAATCAAATTTTCCAATAAACAGCTTCGCATTTACCAAAAGACCAATTCCAAAATATTTTAAAGGAATATGGCCTTAGGTGGACCTCTTTCAATATTGTTCAAATAATGAAGTTCAATATATAGAACTTTGGTGGCTGCTGCATCAGAAATAGACGCTTTCTGACACCACTGCAAGCAGACTGCTTTTTGAAAACATAGTGACAAAAGAAGAAATTTCTCAAAATGAGCAATTTCTCCTTTTGCAACAATGTTTTCCACTTTTAGTTATAGAGATTTTCCATTGTTTGACAAAATATGTTCGAAGTCGTCTGCTGCATAATTGTCATATGAGGTAAAGGGTTAAGATCTTCTTGTCAAGAAGTACTATCCTGGTTTGAAAATTATTTGGCACAAATATTCTCTGGGTGAACATCTTCCAAGGTTATTCCAATTATTCTGATCCATTGAAAATTTACACACTTAGGGGTGGAGCTTGTTTTCCTTATACATTATGTTTGTAGTAAAAACTTGAACTTGAAAACATTGACCATTCTTTGAAAGAGTGTTTCCATACTTTTGACTGCGCTGCGCTAAATGTTTTCAAAGTTGTCTGCTACAGATTTGTTGTATGATGGGAAAGGGTTAATCTTATTTAAATGAACAGCCAATGCCTGAAGTTAATTTAACCCTTTCCCACATACAACAAATCTGCAGCAGACGACTTTGAATTCATACCCAAAAGAATTTGGAAACTCCATTTAAATCGAAGTACAATAATTGAATAGAGATGTCAACATGGTGACAAAAGGGGAAATTGTTTGTTTTGAGCAATTCTTTCTGTTGCAACAATGTGTTCAATAGTCGTCTGCTGCGCAGGCATCTATATGAGGGAAAGGGTTAAAACATTCTATGACTCATAAGCAACCAGTGTAGAACCAGATCAGACTGCAAAAATGGTCTCAAATTTATGCCTTTAGCTTATTTTTGGCAGAGCTGTTCTCACTTAACCCTTTCCCTCATATAAACACTTTCTGATGCATCTAGCTGCAGCAGACAACTTTTTGAAAAAATTGTAACAAAAGAAGAAATTGCTCAAAACAAGCAATTTCTCCTTTTGCCACAATGTTTTCCACTTTTAGTCATAGGTTATCAATTCAATCATACAGATTTTCTCTTTTTATACGACCGTTTCTTAAAAACGGTACGTATGATGGTATGGTCATGTCCCTCCCTCCGTCCCTCCGTCCGTCCGCCCGCCCGTCCGGCCGTGCGTCCATCCCTCCGTCCGACAATCCGTCCGTTCGGGTTTTCCGCACTTTTTTCTTACATACCTTGAGCTATTGAGCTGAAATTTTGTATAAGGCTTTGTAGTGATGTGTCACATATCAAGTTCACATTTTCTGGGATTTCGTCAATTTTTGAATAAGTTATGCCCCTTTTTGGACTTAGAATATTTGTTTTCCGCACGTTTTTCTACATGCTTTGATGTATTGAGCTGAAATTATGTATATGGATTTGTAATTAAGTGTCACAGATCAAGTTCACATTTCCTGGAATTTCGTCAATTTTTAAATGAGTTATGCCCCTTTTTGGACCTAGAATATTGGTTTTCCGCATTTTTTTCATACATACTTTGAGCTATTGACCTGAAATTTTGTATATGGATTTGTAATTAAGTGTCACAGATCAAGTTTACATTTCCTGGGATTTTCGTCAGTTTTTGAATGAGTTATGCCCCTATTTGGACTAAGAATATTGGTTTTCCGCACTTTTTTCCTGCATACTTTGAGCTATTGACCTGAAATTGTGTATATGGATTTGTAATCATGTGTCACAGATCAAGTTCACATTTCCTGTTAATTTTTGAATGAGTTATGCCCCTTTTTGGACTTAGAATATTTGTCAATTTTTGCATGAGTTATGCATTTTTCATAGTTTTCCATTATTCTTTAACAACTTATTCCTGAACGACTTTATTAACTTTTTACAAACAAACAATATATCAAAACAAAGAGGAAACTTACAAAGAAGTTCCTGACGGGCGTATTATGTACCGTTTGCGGTACTCTTGTTTGTTTTGCTGCAGAATCTGAACCACTTTTTTGCAAAGTTATCTCCCCTTTTTCAATATTTAAATCAAATTTGTGTCCAGGAAAGTGTAACTGTTTGCCACATACAATGAATCTGCATCAAAAGAATCTGAAAAAAACCATGGCAAAAATATGACAAATTTGTCCGGCAATATTTTCTCCTCAGTAACCAGTAGCTCAATTGGGATGAAACTTCACAGAAAGCATCCTCTCAATGACCTCAGCCATTCAAATTTTTGGGATCCATGTTGAATTCTGGTTTCCATGGCAAAGAAACATTTTTTTTTTTTTTTAAATCCTTCTTCTCCCAAACCTGCTGGCAGATTTTCAAATAATTTAGTTAAATGTTCCTTGGGTGACCCTCTATCAGATTCCTTCAAGCCATGTTGATTGGTGGAAAAACATGGCCGCCAGGGAGCGGGGCTACTTTGCCTTATATGGCTATAGCAAGTGTCAGGCCGATTTTCAAATTAATTTGTAGAAATGTTCCTTAAGTGACCTACTATCAGATTCATTCAAGCCATGTTGATTGGTCGAAAAACATGGGCTCCACAGGGCGTGCTAATTGGCCTTATATGGCTATAGTGAAAACTGTAATTTGTCCGGCAATATTTTCTCCTCAGTAACCAGTAGCTCAATTGGGATGAAACTTCACAGAAAGCATCCTCTCAATGACCTCAGCCATTCAAATTTTTGGGATCCATGTTGAATTCTGGTTTCCATGGCAAAGAAACATTTTTTTTTTTTTTAAATCCTTCTTCTCCCAAACCTGCTGGCAGATTTTCAAATAATTTTGTTAAATGTTCCTTGGGTGACCCTCTATCAGATTCCTTCAAGCCATGTTGATTGGTGGAAAAACATGGCCGCCAGGGAGCGGGGCTACTTTGCCTTATATGGCTATAGCAAGTGTCAGGCCGATTTTCAAATTAATTTGTAGAAATGTTCCTTAAGTGACCTACTATCAGATTCATTCAAGCCATGTTGATTGGTCGAAAAACATGGGCTCCACAGGGCGTGCTAATTGGCCTTATATGGCTATAGTGAAAACTTAAAAAAATATTTTTCTCCTCTGAAAGTGTCTGGCCGATTTTCAAATAATGTTGTAGAATTGTTCCTAGGGTGACCCTCTATCAGATTCCTTCAAGCCATGTTGATTAGTCGAAAACTATGGCTGCCAGGGTATGGGGCTTATATGACTAAAGTGAAAAAAAAATCAGGTGAGCGATCCAGGGCCATCACGGCCCTCTTGTTTCAAAAAGTTCTCTACTGCAGAGGCGTCAAAAAGTGTCTATACAGTCATGGGGAAAGGTTTACTTTAGGGATACCGTAAGATTATATGTGCATTGCTGATCATTTCTGATTGCTGACATTTTTGTCTTGTGGCTATTGTAGGAGCTATTGTAGGAGCTGCTGCCTCACCACCGCAACATGCTGATGCAGATCGTATGGCTCCTCTACAACGGGATGTTATATGTCGTAAGCACTTTATACAGTCTAACTTTACTCTTTCCCACATACATCTGCAGCCAAAGACTTTGATGAATACTAAGGCAAAAAATGGGAGCTCTATATGGTTTATCAATTATTGAATAAAACTGAAAGCATTGTTGTAAAAGGGGATCTTTCTCTTTATGTGTAAGTTAATCTTTTGCCACAATGATCCCTAAATAATTAACCAGAGACTCACATAATTACTGTGGAGAAAAGAAGTCTTTGCCCTTCAATATCGCTCTTATTACTCACTTAACCCTTTCCCACATACAACAAATCTGCAGCAGACAACTGTAAAAAAAATCTCTGTAAATGAATGTATAAAATTTGATAAAGTTGCAAACATTATGGCAAATGGAGAAATTGCTCATTATGAGCAAATTCTCCTTTTGACACAATGCTTCCTAAATTTGTCTGCTTGCTGCAAAACTTAGTTAAAATGCATCTGTATTTGGAAAAGGTTTAACTAGTGACTTAGATATGGTGGAGAAAAGAACTCTCCAATTTTGATTTGATTTCTAAAATAATCTGCATCCTGTAATTTTGTTTGTCTGATGTTTTACTCTGCTTTCAACAATTTTTAGCTCCACTGGCTGAAAGCCAGTCGAGCTTATGTCATGGCGAATTGTCCGTCGTGCGTGCGTCCGTGCGTCTGTGCAGGTGTTAACTTTTTCCTTTAAACCACTTCTTCTCCCTAACCACTTGGCCAATTTGGTTGAAACTTCATCCTCTCAATGTCCTCTCTTAAATTCCTTAATTTTTTTTTTGATCCATCCATGATTCTGGTTTCCATGGCAACCAAAAGAAAAAAATAGTGAAAACTTAAAAAATCTTCTTCTCCGAAAGTGTCAGGCCGATTTTCAAATAATTCTGTAGAAACGTTCCTTGGGTGACCCTTTATTAGATTCCTTCAAGAAATGTTGATTGGGCGAAAAACATGGCAGCCAGGGGGCGGGGCTATTTTGCCTTATAAAGCAATAGTGAAAACTTAAAAGATCTTCTTCTCCAAAAGTGTTCAGCAGATTTTCAAATAATTTTGTAGAAATGTTCCATGGGTGACCCTCTATCAGATTCCTTGAAGCCATGTTGATTGGTAAAAAAACATGGCCGTCAGAGGGCGGGGCTATTTTGCCTATATGGCTAAAGAGAAAACTTAAAAAATCTTCTCCTCCAAAAGTGTCAGGCCGATTTTCAAATAATTTTGTAAAAATGTTCCTTGGGTGACCCTTTATCAGATTCTTCCAAGAAATGTTGATTGGTTAAAAAACATGGCCGCCAGGGGGCGGGGCTATTTTGCCTTATATAGCTATAGTGAAAACTTAAAAAATCTTCTTCTCCGAAGGTGTTCAGCCGATTTTCAAATAATTTTGTAGAAATGTTCATTGGGTGACCCTCTATCAGATTCCTTCAAGCCATGTTGATTGGTCGAAAAACATGGCCGCCAGAGGGCGGGGCTATTTTGCCTTATATGACCATAGTGAAAACTTAAAAAATCTTCTCCTGAAAGTGCTTGGCTGATATTCAAATAATTTTGTAGAAATGTTCCTAGGCTTACCCTCTATCAGATTCCTTCAAGCCATGTTGATTGGTTGAAAAATATGGCTGCCAGGGGGTTGGGCTATTTTGCCTTATATGGCTATAGTGAAAACTTAAAATATCCTCTCCTCCGAAAGTGTCAGGCCGATTTTCAAATAATTTTGCAGAAACATTCCTTGGGTGACACTCTACAAGATTCCTTTAAGCCATGGTGGTTGGTAAAAAAAAATAGCCACCAGGGGGCAGGGCTGTTTGGAGATTTGATTTTTGCCTTATGGCCGTTGAGCGATACTGGCCCTCTTGGGCCTCTTGTTCAGTTATATCATGATGTTTCCTGGGCAAGTTACCAATTACTTCTGGTCCCTTTAACCCGATACGAGCTAGTTAGTAATGCCATTACATTTTAAACATTTTCAAGGTATGACCAGACCGGGGATGGAACCCGCTGTGTTATGGTACTCAAAAGAAATGTCTCTTCGAGATTATTCTCTTGAGTTCTAACAGGATAGTGTTAAGAAATCAAAGAAGGATTTTTTAATTAACAGAAAGCAACCTCCAATGTCCGCACCAAAATACTTCTTATTATTTTTATCCATGCAAAATTCTGGTTTCCATGGCATCCTAATAACACATTTTTTACTCCTCCCCAGAAGTTTTCCTTGGGTGACCTCTATCAGATTCTTTGAAGCCATGTTGAGTCGAAAACATGGCCGCCAGGGGGTTTCCATGATAACCGAAAGATAAATCCTTTATGAGATTACTTCAAGTTTTTATGACGGATGGACAGAAATCATGTTAACATCTTAGAACTACTCTGAAAGTTGCCGAGCTCCGGTAGCTCAGTTGGTAGCGCCGCCGGCTGTCAATCCAAGTTCGAATCCCAGCTTGGCAAACGTTCTTTCTGACGTTTGACAAAAGTCACTGTGACAAACGTCATTCGTCTTTCACCAATCTATGTGGAAAAACAGCAAGTTGCTTGGAAAGTTTGTTGTGTGAAGTACTGGTGTGAGAAAGCTAGGAAACACAAGAGTAGGTGAACTGGCTAAAAAAATTGTTGAAAACGGTGTTAAGCATCAATCAATCAATCAATCAATCAATCAACTACTCTGAAAGTATGAAGCTGATTTTATAAATTATTTTGAAATTGGTCAAAAAACATGGCCATCATGGCTGTTTTGCTTTATAAATATAGAAAAAGGGAAAACCTGAAAAAATCTTCTCCTTTGAAAGTATACAAACTATTTTAAAATTATTTTATTTAAATGTTCCTTGGGTGACCATCTTCTAGATTCCTTCAAACCATGTTGATTGGTTGAAAAATATGACAACAATGTGGTGGGGTAGTTTTTAGCTCTACTGGCCAAAGGCCAGAAGGGCTTATGTCGTGGCGATTTGTCCGTCGTCCGTGCGTGCTTGCGTGCGTCCGTAAACAATTTCTTGTTAACACGATACAGTCTTCTCAACAAAACTTATACAGTAGTTAGATATCTTTGAGAGCTCGGTTCCTTTCGAAAACCAGCCAGATCCGCCCATGCATGACTGGATTATGGCCCTTGAAATGGTCAAAATTGCTATAAAAGAGCTTGTTAACACGATACAGTCTTCACTTTTGATTGTATCTCAACCAAACTTATACAGTAGTTAGATATCCATGAGAGCTCAGTTCCTTTCGAAAACCAGCCAGATCTGCCCATGCATGACTGGATTATGGCCCTTGAAATGGTCAAAATTGCTATAAAAGAGCTTGTTAACACGATACAGTCTTCACTTTTGATTGTATCTCAACCAAATTTATACAGTAGTTAGATATCCATGAGAGCTCGGTTCCTTTCGAAAACCAGCTAGATCCGCCCATGCAAGACTGGATTATGGCCCTTGAAATTGTCCAAATTGCTATAATTGAGCATGTGAACACAATAGAGGCTCCATTTACTATCTGATCTTCACCAAACTTAGATAGTAGTTAAATATTGATGAGAGCTTGGTTCCTTTTGAAAACCAGCTAGATCCGCCCATGCAAGACTGGATTATGGCCCATGAAATGGTAAAAATTGCTATAATACAGCTTGTGAACACAAAAGAGCCTCCATTTACTATCCGATCTTCACCATACATACATGCTCTGGATTGAAAATGACCAAAGAACCATACCAGTAGAGCATAGGCCCTCATGGGCCTCTTGTTTCCTATATGCCTATATTGATGTTTTGCCTAATGCAGTGGAGTGATACTGTCCCGCTTGAGCCTCTTGTTAAGTTCTTTTAATGACATTTGTACATTTGATGCAATTAAATTGAAATTGGCAAAGACAGAAATTGCTAGTTATAAAGGTAAAAGACCATAAAAAATGCCCATTATCATTTAAGACCCATCATATTCTTATTTGAATACAGTTGACGAAATTGCTAGTTATAAAGGTAAATTACCATAAAAAATGCCAATCGTCATTTAAGACCCATCATATTCTTATTTGAATACAGTTGACGATGATGAAGATGATGATGCAGGACATGATGATGATGCGCGACTTTCACCTATTCAACATGATGTTATGTGTAGTAAGCATTATATAGGGTCAAAGTTTACCCTTTCCCACATACAGCAATTCTGCACCCAACGACTCTGACGAATAATAAGGCAAAAATATGGAAGCTCCATAATTTATTATTGAAAAAAGTTGAAAACATTGTGACAAAATGAGAAATTGATCTTTATGAGCATTTTCACCTTTTGCCACAATGATCCTAAAAATCATCTGTTGGAGAGGCATCAAAAGATGTCTGTATGTGGGAAAATATTAGGATTAACCACAGACTCCCACAGATCTTTGCTCTTCAATATCGCTCTTATTACTCACTTAACCCTTTTCCACATACAACAAATCTGCAGCAGACGACTTTCTTAACATATTAGCAGCACTGTTTGCTGTAGTTAACACTTTAAAAAGTCTTCTCCTGCTAAAGTATGGTGTTTATTTTCAAATTATTTGGTAGAAATGTTCCTTGTGGGACGGTCAACCCCCTATAGGATTACTTCAAGTTATGTTGATTTGTCAAAAAATGTGGCGTCAAGGGGCAGTAGTGTTTTGCATTTTATAGCTTAATTGTAAACTTTATTTTGTAGAGATGTTCCTTGGGTGACCCTCTACTCCATTTCTTCCAGTCATTTTGATTGGTCAGAAAACATGGCCAATAGGGGGTTGGGCTGTTTTGCTTGATAAATATGGCTAAAGTGAAAATTATGAAAATCTTCTCCTTTGAAAGTATATGGACTATTTTAAAACATATTTTTAGAAATGTTCCTTGATTGAAACTCTTTCAGACTCCTTAACTCTAACCATGGTGTTTGGTAAAAAATAAAACATGGCCACCAAGATGCGGGCGGTCTTGCTTTATATGGCTGAAGTGATTTAATTTGTGCCTGATACAGTGGAGCGATACTGAACCTCTTGGGCCTCTTGTTATGATATATTTGTTATGGAATTTGTACATTTTATGCAATTTTAAAAGTTGCTTGAAATAAGGATAACAAAAGTGCCGCAGGGTAAACGCCAATGCTCATTTTTAGCTCACCTATGCACAAAGTGCAAGGTGAGCTTTTGTGATCGCTTGTCGTCCGTCCGTTCACATTTTCCTACAAACGACTTCTCATCCTAAACCAATTAACCATATTCAAAATAGTTTAACAGGAATGTTTCTGTGGTGGATCTCTTTCAAACTTGTTCAAAGAATTCTATTCCATGCAGAACTTTGGCTGCCACGGCAACAAAAAAGGGGAAATTAACCAAAACTTTAAAAATCTTCTTGTCCAAAAGTACTGACCCGATTTGAAAATTATTTTGCACAAATGTTTCTTGGGGTACCTTCTACCAAGATTGTTCAAATATTTCTGATCCGTTGAAAAACATGGCTGCTAGAGGGCAGAGCTTATTTTCCTTATAGGTGCATTGTTAAAACTTTAAAAATCTTCTTGTCCATAAGTACTGGTCCGATTTGAAAATTATTTTGCACAAATGTTCCTTGGGGCACCATTTGACAAGATTGTTAAAATATTTTCCGATCCGTTGAAAAAAAACATGGCCGCCAGGGGGCGAAGCTTGTTCATAGACACATATAGGGAAAAACCTTTAAACATCTTCTTGTCTAAGAGTAGAGGGCCCAGGCCTTTAATATTTGGTATGTAGCATCGTCTAGTGGTCCTCTACCAAGATTGTTCAAATTATAGCCCTGAGGTAAAAAATGACCCCATCCCGGGGGTCACTTATTTAACATATACTCATATAGAGCAAAAACTTAAAAAAAAATCTTGTCTAAAAGTAGAGGGCCCAGGCCTTTGATATTTTGTAGGTAGCATCATCTAGTGGACCTCTACCAAGATTGTTCAAATTATAGCCATGGGGTCAAAAATGACCCCTCCCCTGGGGGTCACTTGTTTCACATAGACTTGTATAGGGTAAAAACTTAAAAAAATCTTCTTGTCTTATCTTCCAGGCCTTTGATATTGGGTATGTAACATCATCTAGTGAACCTCTACCAAGATTGTTCAAATTATAGCCTTGGGTCAAAATTACCCATCCCTTGGGGTCACTTGTTTTACATAGACTCATAAGGGGAAAACAATTAAAAAATCATCTTGTCTAAAAGTAAAAGGCCCAGGCCTTTGATATTTGGTATGTAGCATCATCTATTGGACTCCTACCAAGATTGTTTAAATCATAGCCCTGCGGTCAAAAATGGTCCCACCTGGGTCATTTGTTTTACATTTACTCGTATAGGGAAAAACTTTAAAAATCTTGTCTAAAAGTTTAATATTTGAAATCTAACTTCATCTAGTGGACTTCTACCAAGATTGGTCAAATTAGTATAGCCCTGGTGTCAAACATGGCTCCACCCTGGGGATCACTTGTTTTACATAGACTTGTTAAGTTTAACACTTTAGAAATATTCTTGTCCATTTGCCATGCATGTTCTTTGGGTGCCCCTCTACTAGGACTTCAAATTATTTTGATAAGACGATAAACATGGCCATCAGGGGGTGTTGCTTGTTTTCCGTATATATGTATAGACAAAGAACAATGAAAACTCTTTAAGTTCGATTAAATCAGGTGAGCGATATAGGACCATCATGGTCCTCTTGTGGTTTTTTTCTAAGTCCAAAAAGGGCATAAATGCAAAATTATTATAGCCAGAGTGATGTGACTTGGTATAGAGATGCATATTGTTCCTAGGAACATGTGTTCCAAGTTTCATTTGAAAATGTTGAACAGTTATGAGGTAAGGTTTAAGTTTTGTAACGACGACATAAAGGGTATCACAATAGCTAATAAACCCTCAACAAAATGCCCATTATCAAGACCTCCATCTTATATTCTTTGAATACAGTTAGTGATGATGATGATGAAGAAAATTCACGAGATATGACTGTAGCTAAGTCTTTGAATACAGTTAGTAAGGATGATGAAGAAAATTCACGAGAAATGCCTGTAGCTAAGTCCGGAGATGGCATGATGAATATGATATGTATGCAGGGTTTCCGTGGGAACTGGACTCTCAGCACAGATGTTTGTAAAGCTCTGAAAGTGGATATCAAAGTACTGAAAGGACTGAACATATCCAAGGTATATCTACTGACTGTTTTCGGAAATTGAATATGCAATATAGTTTACTTGGAATAGTTAACCCTTTCCCACATACAAATAATGTGCAGCAGACGACTCAAAAATATGAACAATCTATATAAATGAAGATATACAATTACTGATTAGCAATTTAACCTTTGATCGCAATGTTTACAAATACCGTCTTCAGTTGACACATCAAAATGTGTTTATGTAGGGAAAGGGTTAATCTATGAATTTATCACTGCTTGGATTGATTGGGTTTTAACACCGTTTTCAAACAATTTTTCAGTCATATCACTGCGACCATGCAGTTCACCTACTCATATGTTTCCTGGTGTTTTCACACCCGTACTCCACACAACAAACTTTCCAAGCAACTGGCTGTTTTTCCACATAGACTGTTAAACAGCGTATTGGTGAAGACTTAGCCCATTGGTGAAAGACAAATGACGCTTGTCACAGTGAATTTTGTCATACGGCAGAAAGAATGGTTGCCGAACTGGGATTCAAACTCGCAACCCCTGAATTGACGACCCACGTAGCTACCGGGGCTTGGCAGCAATCAATTTATTCATTAAGTAATTTAACCGTTTGCAACTTATAACCTGTTTGTTAACCCTTTCCCACATATGGACGCTTTCTGTCACCTCTGCAGTAGACTACTTTTGAAAACATTGTAGCGGAAAAAAAAATGCTCATAATGAGCAATTTCTCCTTTTACCACAATGTTTTCAACTGTATCAAAGGGCAATAACTATTGTTTGGCTTTATTCTAGGACGATGATGTCTTGGCAACGCTGGCTGTCCTGGTCTGGCTAGAGGTCAACTACAAAGGTCAACACGACGAGTGGGAGATGATAGAGACAAAGGCATTGACATGGCTGAACACAGCACAGATGGACGATCTAACTGTTAAGGAAAACATGAAGTCCATCCATGATGCAGTCGCTTCATCAATGAAAGTTTAACTCTCAATTAATAGAGTTGAAAACATTGTGACAAAAGGAGGAATAGCTCATAAGAGTTGTCTGCTGCAGAGGTGTCGGAAAACCTCTGTATGAGGGAAATGGTTAACTCCTCTTCCCTACATACAGCAAAATCTAAAGCAGACAGAAGGGCTCTGTATGAGGGAAATGGTTAACTGCTCTTTCCTACATACAGCAAAATCTGAAGCAGACAGACAATATCAGAAACATCTTGGTACTTCATAGTGCTTGAATAAAGAAACTCCTCCTTTTTATACGCCCGTTTTGAAAAAACGGATTGTATTATAGTTTTACCTGCGGCGTACTGGCGGTCAGGATGACGGGCTGGCTGGCTGGCGGGCGGTGTCCAATATGTTGTCAGCTAAATAACTTAAGAAGCCTTTATCCCATCATCACCAAACGTGTATTGGCATAATATCTTTAACAAGTTTGATAACTAGCCATATCATTTTTTTCAAAAAAGAGTTATCGCCCTTTAATTATATAAATTACCTAAAATTGGTCTTGTTAGCTAAATAATAATGGTATTGTCAACCCAATAACTGAAGAAGCCTTTATCCAATCATCACCAAATTTAGTCAGAACGTGTATGGGTATAGTATCTCGAACAAGTTCTACAACCAGCCATATTGCTTAACTCACTCTAGAGTTATTGCCCTTTAATGACAGAAATTACTTAAAATCGGTCTTGTCCAATCAATAACTTTAAAAGCCTTTGTCCCGTCATCACCAAATTTAGTCAGAACGTGTATTAGGAAAATATCTCTGACAAGTTCGATTACCGGCCATATCGCTGCATTCGCTGGAGAGTAATTGCCCTTTAATTATAGAAATTACCTCTAATTGGTTTTGTCCCATCAATAACTTTTGAAGCTTTAATCCAATCATCACCAAATTTGGTCAGAATGTGTATGAGCATAATATCTCGGACAAGTGCTTTAATCAGCCATATCGCTTGAGTCAGTGTATTTGATCATCACCAATTTAGACAATATGTTGATGGGTAGAATATCTTGGTCAGGTTTAATAACTAATCACGTTATCTTAGTCACTCCCCACTTATATCCCTCAAAATGGCCAAAACTATATCAACATTATCCGCTCTCTTACATTTGCCTGACGTATAACCAATTATCACTATACTTGGTCTCAAAAAAATAGGACGGGCGTATTTTGTGACATTTGGCGCTCTTGTTCTGAAATATGTTCACAAGTGATCTGTAGAGCTTTAACAGATGTGTTCACAGCGTTACGGAAGGATTTAATCAAAATTTCAAAATTTTACTTTTTTACCAATCATCAATTATGACACCACATATCTCGCTTTAGCTTTCACTAGATTGTATTTATTTGTTATCCAAATCAGAATGTTTTATAAAAACTGCATAAAGTATATAAAATGTTGCCAGGACATACTTATCTACATAAATTTGATATTTATTATCCCCCGCATTTTCGAAGAAAAAAAGGGGGGTTATTAATTTCGGTTTGTCCGTCTGTTTGTCTGTCTATCTGTCACACTTCGTTTCCGTGCAATAACTGCCACAAATGTGAACCGTTTTTTTTTCAAACTTGGTAACAAGGTTAAATGCCTTAAGGGCTAGGCACAGTTCGATCGTCACTTTCGGCGGACTTTATTTAGTGGAGTTATGGCCCCTTATTTAACACAAAATGTTGTTTCATGCTGTTTCCGTGCAATAACTGCCACAAATGTGATTTTTTTTTTTTAAACTTGGTAACAAGGTTAAATGCCTTAAAGGCTAGGCCAAGTTCGATCGTCACTTTCGGCGGACTATATTTGGTGGAGTTATGGCCCCTTATTTAACAAAAAAAGTTGTTTCTTGCCGTTTCCGTGCAATAACTGCCACAAATGTGAAACGGTTTTTTTTCAAACTTGGTAACAAGGTTAAATGCCTTAAGGGCTAAGCCAAGTTTGATCGTCACTTTCGGGGGACTTTATTCGGTGGAGTTATGGACCCTTATTCAACAAAAAATGTTGTTTCTTGCTGTTTCCGTGCAATTACTGCCACAAATGTGATTTTTTTTTTCAAACTTGGTAACAAGATTAAATGCCTTAAGGGCTAGGCCAAGTTCGATCGTCACTTTCGGCGGACTTTATTCGGTGGAGTTATGGTCCCTTATTTAACAAAAAAATGTTGTTTCCATGCAATAACTGCCACAAATGTGAACCGGTATTTTTCAAACTTGGTAACAAGGTTAAATGCCTTAAGGGCTAGGCCTAGTTCGATCGTCACTTTCGGTGGACTTTTTTCGGTGGACTTTTGGCCCCTTAATTAACAAAAAAAGTTGTTTCTTGCTGTTTCCGTGCAATAACTGCCACAAACTTGGTAACAACCTAGGCCAAGTTCGTTTAATTTACCCTTTAATACATGTTCAATAAAAAGTCTACTGACATGTTTAAACCTAACCTCAACATTTTCCTCGATATTTCCTGCAAGCGGGGGATATAAATTTCATGAATTTGCTTGTTTAACCCGTTCCCACTTGCAGATGCGATTTAACGCATCTGCAGCACACAAGTTTTGGCTAGGCTATCTAAGCTAACTAATGAATGGACAATATGTACGTATCAATAGAAGTTTAATTTCTAATAGAATAGAAAACAGTGTGGCAAGTTGCGAAAATACTCATCATATAATATCTTTTTATGCCCCCCCGGAATCTCCGATTCGGGGGGCATTTAGTTTTTGGCCTGTCTGCACGTCTGTCTGTCTGTCTGTCTGCACGTCTGTCTGTCTGTCTGCACAAAAAAACCTTTAACCTTGACCACTACTTTTGAACCATAACAGGTACGGCTACCATATTTCACATGTGTATTCCTTGTGACATGACCTTTCTGTCAGTACCAACATTTTTGACCTTGCGACCTTGACCTTTGACCTAGATGTTGCCATTCTCAAAAAAACCTTTAACCTTGGCCATTACTTTTGAACCATAACAGATACGGCTACCATATTTCACATGTGTATTCCTTGTGACATGACCTTTCTGTCAGTACCAACATTTTTGACCTTGCGACCTTGACCTTTGACCTAGATGTTGCCATTCTCAATTTTTTTTTATAACCTTCCCCACTACTTTTGAACCATAACAGGTAAGGCTACCATATTTCACATGTGTATACCTTGTGACATGACCTTTCTGTCAGTACCAACAAATTTTACCTTGCGACCTTGACCTTTGACCTAGATGTTGCCATTCTCGATAAAAACTTTAACCTTGATGACTACTTTTGAACCATAACAGGTACGGCTACCATATTTCACATGTGTATACCTTGTGACATGACCTTTCTGTCACTACCAAAATTTTTACCTTGCGACCTTGACCTTTGACCTAGATGTTGCCATTCTCGAAAAAAAACTTTAACCTTGACCACTATTTTTGAACCATAACAGGTACGGCTACCATATTTCATGTGTTTATCTTGTGGAATGACCTTTCTGTCAGTACCAAAATCTTTCACCTTGCGACCTTGACCTTTGACCTAGATGTTGCCATTCTCGAAAAAAACTTTAACCTTGACCACTACTTTTGAACCATAACAGGTACGGCTACCATATTTCACATGTGTATTCCTTGTGACATGACCTTTCTGTCAGTACCAACATTTTTGACCTGGCGACCTTGACCTTTGACCTAGATGTTGCCATTGGGGGGCATCAGTGTTTCACAAACACATCTTGTTTTCAACATGCTTTCAAAAGTCGTCTGCTACAAATGCGTCCTAATACTGCTGCATGTTGGAAAAGGGTTTAAACTCTCTCCCACCTGCACACACATTTCGACACATTTGCAGCAGACCGCGTTTGAAAACATTCTAGAAATAGGATATTTTGCTCTTAATGAATAATTTATCCTTTTGCCAATATCTTTATAACTTTATTCAGTAACAAGAGTTGCTTCAAGATGCAGCAGTTCGATGTTAGCGCGGGAATCAGCATGTTGTGGCTAAAGAAATACTGTTTGATTCGAAAACACGAAACCCGCTTTTAAATATATGATATAAATATATGATAATAGTTTTTAGCTCTACTGGCATGTCATGGCGATTCGTCTGTCGTGCATGCGTGCGTGCGTCCGTAAACAATTTCTTGTTAACACGATACAGTCTTCACTTTTGATTGTATCTCAACCAAACTTATACAGTAGTTAGATATCCATGAGAGCTCGGTTCCTTTCGAAAATCAGCCAGATCTGCCCATGCATGACTGGATTTTGGCCCTTGAAATGGTCAAAATTGCTATAATAGAGCTTGTTAACACGATACAGTCTTTATTTTTTAGTGTATCTCAACCAAACTTATACAGTAGTTAGATATCCATGAGAGCTTGATTCCTTTCGAAAACAAGCCAGATCCGCCCCATGCATGACTGAATTATGGCCCTTGAAATTGTCAAAATTGCTATAATAGGGCTCGTTAACATGATACAGTCCTTATTTTTAGCTCACCTATGCACAAAGTACAAGGTGAGCTTTTGTGATCGCTCACCGTCCGTCGTCCGTCGTCGTCGTCCGTCCGTTCACATTTTCCTACAAACGACTTCTCCTACACCAATTAACCAAATTCAAAATAATTTTATAGGAATGTTCCTTGGAGGATCTCTTTCAAACTTTTTCAAAAAATTCTATTCCATGCAGAACTTTGGCTGCCATGGCAACAAAAAAGGGGAAATTAACCAAAACTTAAAAAATCTTCTTGTCTGAAAGTAGAAGGCCCATGCCTTTGATATTTGGTATGTAGCATCATCTAGTGAACCTCTACCAAGATTGTTCAAATTATAGCCCTTGGGTCAAAAATGACCCCTCCCCGGGGGTCACTTGTTTAACATAGACTCATATAGGGGAAAAACTTTAAAAATCTTCTTGTCTAAAAGTAGAAGGCCCATGCCTTTGATATTTGGTATGTAGCATCATCTAGTGAACCTCTACCAAGATTGTTCAAATTATAGCCCTGGGGTCAAAATGACCCCTCCCCTGGGGTCTATTGTTTTACATAGACTCATATAGGGAAAAAACTTAAAAAGTCTTCTTGTCTAAAAGATATTTGGTATGTAGCATCATCTAGTGGACCTCTACCAAGCTTGTTCAAATTATACCCCTGGGGTCAAAATGACCCCACTCCGGGGGTCACTTGTTTTTCATAGACTCATATACGGAAAAAACTTAAAAAATCTTCTTGTCTAAAAGTAGAAGGACAAGGCCTTTGATATTTGGTATGTATCATCATTGTGGACCACTACTAAGATTGTTCAAATTATAACCCTGGGGTCAAAAATGACCCCTCCCCAGGGGTCACTTGTTCTCCAAAGACTCATAGAGAATTTTTTTTTAAAAATCTTCTTGTCTAAAAGAAGAGGGCCTGGCATTTGATATTTGGTATGTAGCATCATCAAGTGGACCTCTACCAACTATGTTCCAATTATAGCCATGGGATAAAAAAAATGACCCCTCCCCGGGGGTCACTTGTTTTACATAGATAGGGAAAAAACTTTAAAAATCTTCTTGTCTGAAAGATATTTGGTATGTAGCATCATCTAGTGGACCCTTACCAAGATTGTTTAAATTATAGCCCTGGGGTAAAAACTGACCCCTCCCCGGGGGTCACTTGTTTTTCATAAACTCATATAGGGGAAAGAACACTGAAAACTTTTTAAGTTTGATTAAATCAGGTGAGCGATATAGGACCATCATGGTCCTCTTGTTGATTGTATCTAATTCAAACTTATACAGTAGTTAGATATCCATGAGAGTTTGGTTCATTTCTAAAAAACGGCCATATCTACCCATGCATGGCTGGATTATGGCCCTTGAAATTGTCAAAATTGCTATAATACAGCTCATGAACACAATAGAGCTTCCATTTACTATCTGATCTTCACCAAACTTAGATGGTATTTGAATATTGATGACATATTGGTTCCTTTTGAAACAAGCCAGATCAATGCCAGTAGAGCATAGGCCCTCGTGGGCCTCTTGTTTAGTTAAATACGTAAAAAGAAAGCAAAAATACCTTTCCCGAACGTGTTGACCTCGATCTCCGAAAATTATTGCGCGTCCTTTTTTTCCCTTAATATTTTCTAAAAATCGTAAAATTTAGCACAATAACTTTGCATTTATGAAAACATTCCAATTTTCCTGTTATTAAAACCCCGGTGGTTCCCAGTCATGTTACATAGACTCTGCTCTGGTATACTGCTTGTGTTCAGTTGTGTGACTTCGAGTCGAAGTCAAGAGAAAAGAGGAATGTAACGGGAACGGGTATAAATATACTTCGGGCCTTGTTCAAAATTGTCAAATATGATCAAACTAGGTCATATGTCAAAGCATTATAATGGTTCATGGAGACTAGTTGACCATGGTGCATTTTTAGCTCACCTGAGCTTTGCTCAAGGTGAGTTATTGTGATCGCCTTTTGTCCGGCGTCCGTCGTGCGTCAAGTTCTTCTCCTCAGTAACCAGTGGGTCAATTGGGATGAAACTTCACAGAAAGCATCCTCTCAATGACTTCACAAGATTTCCTTCAATTTTTTGGGATCCATGCAGAATTATGGTTTCCATGGCAACGAAATGAAAAAAAATTCAAAATTCTTCTTCTCCCAAACTGGTTAGCAGATTTTCAAAATCGTTTGTAGAACTGTTCCTTGGATGACCCTCTATCAGATTCCTTCAAGCCATGTTGATTGGTCGAAAAACATGGCCGCCAGTGGGGGGGGGGGCTATTTTGCCTTATATGGCTATAGTGAAAACTTAAAAAATCTTCTCCCGAAAGTGTCAGGCCGATTTTCAATTTTTTTGTAGAAATGTTCCTTGGATGACCGTCTATCAGATTTCTTCAAGCCATGTTGATTGGTCGAAAAACATGGCCGCCAGGGGGGGGGGGGCTATTTTGCCTTTTATGGCTATAGTGAAAACTTAAAAAAATCTTCTCCGACGAAAGTGTCCGGCCGATTTTCAAATAATTTTGTAGAAATGTTCCTTATATGTCCCACTATCAGATTCCTTCAAGCCATGTTGATTGGTCGAAACACATGGCCGCCTGTGGGCAGGGCTATTTTGCCTTATATGGCTATAGTGAAAACTTAAAAAATCTTCTCCTCCGAAAGTGTCAGGCCTATTTTCAAATAATTGTGTTGAAATGTTCCTTGGATGACCTTCTATTAGATTCCTTCATGCCATGTTGATTGGTCGAAAATATGGCCGCCAGTGGGCAGGTCTATTTTGCATTATATGGCTGTAGTGAAAACTTAAAAAATCTTCTCCTCCAAAAGTGTCAGACCGATTTTCAAATAATTTTGTAGAAATGTTTCTTTGGTGACCCTCTATCAGATTATTTCAAGCCAAGTTGATTGGTCAGAAACTATGGCCGCCAGGGGGCGGGACTTATATAGCTAAACTGAAAAAAAAAATCAGGTGAGCGACCCAGGGCCATCATGGCCCTCTTGTTCACACAAATGCTACATAACCATGTCCTCCATAAACACAAATTGCCAAATCCGTTACCAGCACGCTATTAAAAATGGTTTACTAAGGGTTCAGAATGCTCTTATATTTCTGAACTCTTAACCCACTATTTTCTACTCTGTTCGTAAAAGTGGACTCGCTAAATCCAAAACTTATACATGATGAATTAATGCGTTCAATGTGTAGGACACATGCTTATGGAGTGCAGCATCTTGTTCTTTGTGAATCTTCTTATCTTTCATTCATTCACCTTGTTCTGCTACTAGTTGTAAGTAATAGTGTATGTCTTTTTATGTGTTCATAATGATAGTTGCTTGATCCAATTACATACATATTTTCTTGTTTACCCAAAACTACGCTAAATTACACTTATCAGTTTCGACCACAACTATGGTCACCCTTAAACAAGATATTTTGTATTCAATATACTAGTGTTTGTGTGGTCCTGTAACCTAAGTTTTTTTTGTCACCTGAACCAAAGGCTTTAGATGATCTATTGGACTCACTCACTGTCCGTAGCTCTCCTCAAAAACCACTGGCTGCAAGTTGGTAAATGGATGTTCCTTGCATGACAAATTTTTCTGAAGTGTTCATTGACTAAACCTCTCTGAACCTCAATCAAGTTTGGTGCAATTTGTGAAACACAGAAACAATTTGATGGAAGTTGGTTTAACATTGACATATTTCTTAATATAATAAGTGCAGAAACTTCAAAATGTTTCTGCCTAAACCTGCTGTTAAATTTTCTTTTGGTCCTTCATGTCTTAAATGTGTATACGTGTGAGCTCTTGCACTCAGGTGAGCGATATAGGGCTACTTATGTCCTCTTGTTTTTAAATTGCCAGTTTCATAATATTTACTTTTTTTTATATAATCTCTTAACAATAAAATTATAAATATATATAAACGCTGCAGTTGTTATTTCCTTTCACATTTCCTCCTACTTCTCCAACCTTCCTATGTACAGCCCTTATGCCGTTAGCACTTTCAGTGCTTTGATTTATGAATTAAAATAATTGGGAGTTGTTTTCGATCTTCCTGAGGAAGGGGTTTCGTGTTTAAAAGTACCGAGGATTCTGTAAAACGGCAATTTTACAACTTTTCAGCGCCCACGTGATCAGTGAAATAAGTGTGAATGCAAAACGGCGAAAGTCCCCCCCTACATTGGAGCTTTCAGCAAAATGTTTTCAAGAGTCATTTGCTGTAGATGCCCCAGAAGCTGTCTGTACGTTTGAAAGAGTTATAACGTGTCTAGCTCGAATATTCGAAGAATAAGGAGGCCATTGCATTCGATCCGGCGTCGGCGTCTGCGTTTATTTAACTCTTTCAGCGCCGAATTGTTTAAAGTAGAATCTTCCATGTTCAAACTCGGACGACTCTATTTTCATGTTATAGGATTTTTGGAATATTTTTTATAACTCACAGCCAAACAATGCAGATGTCAGGTGAGACAGCTCGTTACGAGCTGACTCACCTGAATCTGTATTATTTGCAAAGAGCTCAATATTGCCTTTGGCACTGAAAGAGTTAAGTTTTTACAAATACTTATATCTTCTATAATATCAAACTTATTTACTTCAAACTCGGCATACTTGTTTCTAATGAAAATATACAACTGAGGCAAAACACATAACTCTTATCAACCATATTTGTAGAAGAAATGCCCCTTTTTTGTACTTAGATGTTGCCGGGCCACTAATAAGTTTTAGTGGTCCCAGGATGTTTTCACAAAAAAAAAAAAAAAAATATTACTTGCCATTTCTCAATATTTCTTTATCAAACTTTAAAATCATTTTGTTTATGACAACAGGTTTGTGATGCAACCAAAATCGTTGCGTCAAGGTCACATTTGACAAAGTTATGCCCATTGTTGAACTTAGTTTTTGTCATGATAACTAAAAAGTCAGCAATATTCTTTCAAAATTTCAAATTGTATTGCTTGTGACAGTATGGTTATCATGTATTCCCTCTATTTGTAGTCCCCCTATAAGGAAAAAAAATCTAAAATGATTAGCTCCACTCTTCGAAGAATAAAGACTGTGACTATTGCACTAGGCCCCCTGCTTCCACATCCATGTTGGTTAAAATGGTTTATTCCCAATTGTCCCACATTTTGATTTGTTTTAATAAAAATCGATGTAGGACAATCGGGGAAAAAAAAAATACAGGTAAGGTCTCGGCTAAGCTCTTTTTTCCACGATAAGCTTACTTTATGTACATTCTATTAGTGTATTCAGCGAGTTGCTAGCGTTACCGTGTCGTGATGTCGTGATTTTAACCCTTGTCCATTTGAGACGATTAAAATTATGTAAACTAACTGATTTACGTCTTGTTAAGTCAGATGGCTCTTTTCTTCCGCGATATTTTCTCTCCTCTGACCTCCGAAATCACCCATTTGAACGCCGTACACACTCTTTTAGATGCATCTATTCCTCTTTTCCAAACCTCATAATGTCCTTGTTGTAATTTAGTCTCCTTTCACCACGATGATTTGTCTTCCCATGGCTTTTTCCCCGGCGATATCTGTTCTCCTCTGATCTCCGAAATCACCCATTTGAACGCCGTACACACTCTTTTAGATGCATCTATTCCTCTTTTCCAAACCTCATAATGTCCTTGTTGTAATTTAGTCTCCTTTCACCACGATGATTTGTCTTCCCATGGCTTTTTTCCCGGCGATATCTGTTCTCCTCTGATCTCCGAAATCACCTATTTGAACGCCGTACACACTCTTTTAGATGCATCTATTCCTCTTTTCCAAACCTCATAATGTCCTTGTTGTAATTTAGTCTCCTTTCACCACGATGATTTGTCTTCCCATGGCTTTTTTCCCGGCGATATTTCTTCTCCTCTGATCTCCGAAATCACTTATTTGAACGCCGTACACACTCTTTTAGACGCATCTATTCCTCTTTTCCAAACCTCATAATGTCCTTGTTGTAAGTCTCCTTTCACCACGATGGTTTGTCTTTCCATGGCTCTGTTCTTATCTCTAGACTTACTCTTAGATAAAATAGCAGTATAAATATTTAAAAATCATTGTTTATGTTAATTATTCATGAAATAATGATTTTTTCTTCTTCTTTTAAATGTGCAATTAATCTTTTCTCTTTTATTTCACATATTTATTATATATGAATTCAAATTATATTGTAATTATGTAAGTATGTATATAATAATATTTTATTAAAACAAAAAAAAGGTCACACTCAGCATCTTTAGCAATAAATATATCAAATATCACTTCAATTAACTACAAACAAGATAAAAAATAAATATTACAAATATCACTTCTTACTTAACTGTGGTATATAATTAAAACAATTATATATCGAGGGCTTGGTGTGAAATGGTTGTAACTAAAAATCTATTTTGAAAACCCTGGTCTTTAGGGGCAATTTTGACCTCTTTGTAAACAATGCAAATTTAGGTTCCATTGCTCAGAACGAGCAATGACACCTTAATTTCAATTGTTGACCAAGAAGAATGATTTAACGCTTATAAAGACTTCACGGAGAGGTGATTAACCTTGGTAAAAAAAATACCTATTTTAGTTACAACCGTTTCGCGACAAGCCCTCGATATACGCTCTACATTTTCCTTTTCGACGTTCCCACTCCCATTTTGTTCTGTTCTATCAATTCGACGTTTCCATCATCACCCCTCTTAGATAATGTTTGAATGATGTAACACTTGTAACACTTGTTTTAAATAAAGTATTTTCTTGTATGTCACTGTCAGGGATGACTGATCACGACCTCTTACGTCATTCAACAACGACCTTATTGACCTCCAGGGTCAAATCACGATCAGCAAGAATGTCTATTAGGGTTAGATGTACTACTACTCCCATAAGTCGGACTTCTATTTCTTTGAAATTATCCCCCCAACCCCCTCCCCCAAATTACCCCCCCCCCCCCCCTCTTCCCCCCCCCCCCCCCCCCCGTAAGTAACCTCAATGAAGCGGATAGTCCGGTTATTTAGGGTTACGTTTCTCTTTTTGAGTGAACGATGAAGATTACCCAAAATTGCTCTGGTGTACTAAATCGAAGCTTGGCTTAAATTAACCATTTCCCACATATAAACGCTTTCTGATGCCTCTGCAGCAGATGACTTTTGAAAACATTGTGACAAAAGGAGAAATTGCTCAAGATTAGCACTTTCTCCTTTTGCCACAGCTAGTGTTTTCAACCTTATTCAATTATTACACCATTATTTATAGGGATGTTTCACATTTTTTGTAAAGATGTTTTCAAAGCCGTCTGCTGCAGATTTGCTGTATGTGGGAAAGGGTAAACCCAGCACACATATACAACTTATTTTAAATACCTATAACAATATGTACTCGTGTCGCCGGGAAGTCGTTACGTTAACCCTTCCCCTCATATAGACGCTTTCTGATATGCCTCTGCAGCAGACGGCTTTTTGAAAACATAGTGACAAAAGAAGAAATTGCACAAAACGTGCAATTTCTCCTTTTGCCGCAATGTTTTCCACTTTTTGTCATAGGTTATCCATTCAGTTATGGCGATTTTCTATGTTTTGACAAAATACGTTCAAAGTCGTCTGCTGCAGAATTGTTGTATGAGGGAAAGGGTTAAGACAACACCCAAGATCGTCGAAGTTTTGCGACCAATAGAAATTTAAATACCTATGACAACAGTGTGTGTATACAACGTGACTTTTGACGTCATATTTACATGGCCAGACAGCAATAATTGCTCTTGTTAAGAATGTAAAAACAATGGTAGCTTTTTTTATTTCTTCAACCTTTTTAATGAGACATGGCGCAGTCTACGCCGCTTATAATGTCCTATATCCGGGGTTTTACAGGAATTTGATTGGTGCATGGTCTAGTTTTTTCAAACACTTCGACGAACCTGTTCTAAAAATCCAGTTTTGATAATGCTCCGGCTGTCGGCGATATTAATACATTTTGAGAAAAGGTTCATCGAAGTGTTTGAAGAAACTAAACCACTAATCAAACTCCGTTGAAAACCCCGGAGAAAGGGTTCTGTAAGCGGCGTAGACTGCGCTATGTTTCATTAAACATGACGAAGAAATAAAAAAGTTACCTTTGTTTTTACTTCTAAACCGAAGTAAAATATTTCTGTCCACCGTAGCATTTGTGACGTAAAAGTCACGTGGTATACACACTACTGGACAATATGTACTCGTGTCGCCGGGAAGTCGTTGCGTTAAGACAACATGTCGTCACCTTAGTGCAAAAACTCAATAAGTCCATTTTTTCACAAAATCACTTTTTTGCATAAAATGATTTAAGATATAAAGATACATGTCCTCAAAAAGTATTAAAACCAAATTCAACCTCAAAATATGCTTTCATAAGAAAGAGGCATAAAGTGATAAGTACGCTGATATTATTTTGTTGTGCAAAAAAACAATATGTGCACATAGTGATGTATTGCACCACATCATTTTAATTTTTCAAACAACTATTTGGTGCAAGAAAGATATATGTCCATATTTGTATACAAAATAGCTGAATAAATAACACTAGTTTCTGTTTCTTCATTCTTTCCATAATATATACAACTTTTGACACCTCTGTAGCAAACAACTTTCAGAAACATTGCAGAAAAGGGAAATAATGCTCATGTCTAAAAATATTTTTTTCAATTTTTATCAGATTTTTTAAAAAGTTTCATTTTGTCAGACTTCACATTTTCTTCTAAGATCTCTCCATTTTTAAGAGAATTATACGTAATAGGATTTAAATATGGCCTTGACAAAATAAAACTGGATGGTCGGTCAAATGATGAGAAAACCTAGTCTCCCTGGCTACCTGATTGGGAACATATTACTTATTAGTCCCTAACCGGTCGGAGATTTATTTGGGGACTATAGGTTTGCTCCTGTCCATCACCCAGATCTGGCGCCAGCATACACTTTGCATTCCTAAACCAAGAATAGAATTTTACAGAAAATCTTTGACATACTCTGGACCAAAAATATGGAATCCACTGCATATCAGGAACTGCGAAAAATTAAAGAAATTTGATTCAACATATCTTTCATGGTACCACGCTGGTGGTCATCAGTTAATTACATAAATTATTCCCATAACGGTGCTTCTATCTTGAATATATAATAAAGTTTATTATTATTATTATTATTAAACTGAGGCAACTCTTTTATTTATTCTAAATCTAAATTTACAATATATAAGCTTATTGTTTTAATTTGGTTGCATTTTAGTCTTGATTCAGATTTATCAAAGCATTTCTTAGGTTACCATAGAACAGAGTAAATATTAACCCTTTACCTCATATAAACGCTTTCGGACGCCTCTGCAGCAAACGTGCAATTTCTCATTTTACCACAATGTTTTCCACTTTTAGTCATAGGTTATCCATTCAATTATGGAGATTTTCTATGTTTTGACAAAATGTGTTCAAAGTCTTCTGCTGCAGAATTGTCGTATGATGGAAAGGGTTAATATCAATCTTGTAATAATAAATCAATATTGTCTATCTGTTCACATCTAGTAAAGGATAAATGGCACTTATGTAGTTTTTGCTCCAAAATATCAAGTGCAATAAAGTGATAGGTGCACTTATAATTTTATTGCACCAAACAAGTTCAGTGAAATTTAAACATATAAGTGCATTTTTTCCAAATATCTCTTTTATTACAAATCTTTTTCAGAAAATATTATTTGGACTATTTCGTTTCTTTGTTTTTAAATAAAAACTATAACAAAAATTAAAATCAAGTGTCATTTCTCTAAGAAAATCAGTTTAAATGCTCTCCTGTAAAATTACAAAAACGTACTTATTGAGTTTTTGCACTAAGGTGACGATGTATACACCTAAGATCTTCTAAATTTTGCGACCAATAGAATTAATTTAAACCCTTTCCTGTCTTGCAACGACGTCTGATGGCGGCATTGCATATTCTAGTCTAGAATGTGCCGAATATAATACGTGAAACTGCTTTTTGTCCATATATACTTCTTTTAAGGCTGTTTTCTTTGTTTAATTTTATTTAAATCCTTTCCCACATACAATTTAACACACGTCTGCAGGGATAAATTTTGAATCTATTCTGGCAGAGAAACATGAATTTATAAGAATTTGGCGATTTAACTCTAGCTTTCCCGCTTCCAGGAGAATTTTACACATATCTGATATATATTTGAAACAGGGACGTAGCTAGATAAGAGGGATAGGTAACTAAATTGTATACTAAAATATCACCCGTGCCAATATTTGTAGCAAGTAAAACTAAAAAAACTATTTAAGATATGAAAATAAAAAATAAAAATTCTGGAAGTTTAAACATTCTTGCAGTAGATACAAATATTTTAATACACTACATGTTTTGATTATCCTTATGAAAAATGTCAAGTCTATTAATTTTTGGAAAAAAATAATATAGTTCAGAAATCCCAATATCTGACATGTGTCTTTTAAACCAGTCAGTGTTTAAAATACAAAGAAATTCCAGTTGTTCATTGTATCTCTAACTTTAACATGAATTTATAAGAATTTGGCGATTTTACTCTAGCCTTCCCGCTTCCAGGAGAATTCTAGACATATCTGCTATATATATTTGAAACAGGGACGAATATGAAATTGATTATAATGAGCTATTTCTCTTTTTGTCACAATGTTTTCATTCATATATAACATTTTCATTGTTTGGTCCAAATGCTTTCAAGTAAAAGTTGTCAGCTGCAGATTTGCTGTAAGTTGTTGATGTATGAATAAATACAGACTCCTGTTTAATACCAGGGAAATACCAATCAAAATCACG
The DNA here is from genome assembly GCA_031761405.1 of Serripes groenlandicus. NCBI lineage: Eukaryota > Metazoa > Mollusca > Bivalvia > Cardiida > Cardiidae > Serripes > Serripes groenlandicus. The sequence goes on along the minus strand of JASEVX010000030.1, from coordinate 535,646 downwards.
GAAACAACCGAAAACTACCGAGTTTGCACTTCCGCATTACGTCAATATACGAGCCTATAATTAGTTTCGAACTTTTAAATGCAAACGATTTCTATAACGCAAACTATGTATACTGTGCGTGTAGATGATATATAAGTGTTGGATTAATAAGCCGTGTACATTTTAGAATGTAAATATAAAAAATCATTACTTTAATTCGTATTGTATTTTTCGTACATTTCGCTAAGGAAATTATCATAGAGTTCAAAAGTGTAAACAAAACTGTTTTTTATTGGAGCGGGAAGCAGGCATGCATATATATTGTAAATTAACAAAAACGAAGGCTTGACAGTGCTAGAATACTACATCAATACATTTAAAGGTATAGAGCTGAAGTGGATTTTTGCTATATATTTCTCTGTTGTTTTTGTTTGTTTTAATTCATGCTAATTTATGTTATGTTTTTAAAATAAACAAATTGCTCAATTCTATTTTTAGACACGACACAGGTAGGTTATATATATACCTGCAACTGATTGACACAACAACAACAACATAACCTACTTAATTTATATATACACATAACGGTTATTGCTGGAATTCGCTAGTGTAAACTTTATTGTATAAATAAATCAATATTAAAGTTGCAGGTTTTTCTAAGTTTACATTTTACTTCCGGTTACTTTCCTTTATATTTTGGCAATATGAAACTAGGTCACAAACTGAGGTGAAAACAGGCGTATATTTGAGACATATTTTTTTAAAATATTTCTTATTTTTGTTTATGTTACCAGTTTATGTCGATACTTATCTAATATAAAATAATATTTTGACCACTTGCTTCTTCATATCAAAATGTGCATGAGCGAAAAATCGATGCTAAAGGTCACGAAACTAGGACACAACAGGATTAAAACAAATTCATTTAAGCCGAGACCCGGTAACGACGCAGGCTGTCAATCGAATCCCGGCTCGGCCAACTTTCTTTCCGACGATTGACAAAAGTTAATATGACATGCGTCATTCGTCTAAATCCACCAATGGGCTAAGTCTATGTGGAAAAGCAGCCAGTTGTTTGGGAAGATTGTTGTGTGGAGTACTGGTGTTAGAAAACCAGGAAATGCATGAGTACAGGTGAACTGGCCGCCGTGGTATGACTGAGAAATTGTTAAAAACGGTGATAAACCCCAATCAATCAATCAATCACAACAGGATATATATTTCACCCGCATACAACAAATCTGCAGCAGACGACTTCAAAAACATCTGAACAAAAAGGCAAAACATCTCCATAATGAGAGTTGAGTTCTTAAATAGAATTAAAAACATTGTGACTAAAGGTGAAATTATTCAGGATGAATGCTGGAATGTTTTAAAAGGTGCAGGTCTGCTGTAGAGGTATCAAAATGGAATTACAGTGATAAGGTTGAATTAATAAAACGCGCCAAAACGGGAGTGAAAATGTCGAAAAAGAACATTTTATGGAATAGCCAGGGTTTTTTTTCTGAAAAAAGGGGAAGTGGCCTGGGGCCTTTGAGAAGGGGACAATTTCGCGGCGTTTTAGACAAAAAAGGGGAGACATTGTAAACTAGTATAATGTGCATGTTTAAACTTTTATCATTACATATTCTCTAAATGCCACATCAGCAACTTTAATTCTCATCAAAATTAGTGTTGGGCCATCGGTTACATTTTTACAATCGATTATCGGTTACAATCGCTTTGTCTCATTCGCTTAGACATCGAGTCTCATTCGATTAGACATCGATTATATAATCGGTTCATACAGTATTGTATTTAACAAACCTCAATGTTCGCAATGCTTCTTATTATCCCGGTTGCGGCTACATTCTTTCGGGCGATGTTTTCCATTGCCTCTCACCTCTGATCTATGTGAGAAAGTAGTCAGTAGCTTCGAAAGAATGTTGTGTAAGTACTGGTGTGGGAAAGCCAGGAAAACATGGGTAGGTGCACTGACCGCCGTGATATGACCAAAGCTCTTGAAAGCTGCGTTAAACTCCAAACAAACAAACAAAAGCTTCTTATTATTTATATTTGATAAAAATATAAAGGCTTAATGTCTTGTCTTTACTAGGTTGTATAATTTTACTGCCAAGAAAACACTTTGTTTCGAACTCAAGTTGTTGTATTTACATGCTAGCCCACCAAACATGAGTTTTCAAATATGACTGCGAGAGTAATCTCCCTTATGGAAGCGAATATAAATCAAGCATAAATGAAGCAAAAAAGGTGAACCGATTGATAATCGATTGTGGTAAAATGCAATTGATTATCGCCAATGTGATGCATATCTGATCAACTTTCGATTATAATCGATCATCGGCCCAACACTAATCAAAATATCAAGTATTTCAGCACCTAGCCTACACCTCAAGTCAAATTTTATTCTGTTCATTGTGGAAAGATAAATAATGATTTATAATGTTCAAAAGTTAAATATGAAAAAAAAATATATATATTTTTTATCGGAGAGGAAATATGACAATTTTGCAGCAGACGACTTTGAACATATTTTGTCAAAACATAGAAAATCTCTATAATTGAATGGATAACCTATGACTAAAAGTGGAAAACATTGTGTCAAAAGGAGAAATTGCACGTTTTGTGCAATTTTTGTCACTATGTTTTCAAATAGCCTTCTGCTGCAGAGGCCTCAGAAAGAGTATATATGAGGGAAAGGGTTAACCAGTACTCACACCGTTTCTGCGGAGAAATCCCAAAAGGCAGAACCGGCTCATCACAGGATTCAAACCCAGGACCTTTGGAACTAGAGGCCAATGCTTTCCCTCTGTACAAACTCTGCAGACAACTTTGAAATCCAAAAGGTCAAAATGTGGAAAATCTGTATAAATGAGACTTGAATTATCGAATAGTGCTGAAAACATTGTGGCTATAAAGGTGAAATTGCTCATTTTGAGTAATTTCTTCTTTTGTCACATTGTTGACAACAGTCGTCTGCTGCAGAGGCGTCAAAATGGATGTACAGTTGGGAAAGTTTTTCGATTTTGAACTAGGTCATAGTTCTTAATTTTTATCAATGCAGATGCAATTCATACACCTTTGTTTATACAGAGATCCTGGTGTACACTATTGTAACCTTTTGACCTTGATGATGTTCCCAATTGACCATTTAATAACCCTTTCCCACATACAAACAAATCTGCAGCAGACGACTTTGAAATCCAAAAAGCCAAAATGTGAGAAATCTGTATAAATAATACTTTAATTTTTGAAAAGTGTTGACAACATCGTTGCTAAAGGTGAAATTGCACATTTTGAGAAATTTCTTCTTTTTCCACATTGTTTTCAACAGTCGTCTGCTGCAGAGGTGTCAAAATGGGTGAACGGGTGGGAAAGGGTTTCGATTTGAACTGGGTAGTAAGTCCTGAAAATTTAATAATGCGGATGTAATCCATACACTTTTGTCTAGATACAGGATACATCTGGTTTACAATATTGTAACCTTTTGACCTTGATGATGTTCACAATTGACCATTAACCCTTTCCCACATACAAACAAATCTGCAGCAGACGACTTTGAAATCCAAAAGGCCAAAATGTGGGAAATCTGTTTAAATAATACTTTAATTATTGAGTCGTAGTCCTCAAGTTTTATCAGGAGTCCTTAATTTTTAACAATGCAGATGTAATCCATACAACTTTGTTTATACAGAGATCCTGGTGTACACTATTGTAACCTTTTGACCTTGATGATGTTCACAATTGACCATTAACCCATTCCCACATACAAACAAATCTGCAGCAGACGACTTTGAAATCATAAAGGCAAACATAGGGAAAACTTCTATAAATGACTCTTTAATTATTGAATAGTGTTGAAAACATTGTGACAAAAGGAGAAATTGCTCATAATGACCAATTTCCCTTTTTGTCGCAATGTTTTCAAAAGTAATCTGCTGCAGAGGCGTCAAAATGCGTGGACAGGTGGGAAAGGGTTTCAATTTTGAACTGGGTCATGGCCCTTAATTTTTTACAATGCAGATGCATACATCTTTATAAATACATTAATCTGCATTATTTTTCATTTTTGTTATTTAAGACAATTTAAAGCTATGTTATGCTCAAGTCTAATAAAGACAATTTAAAGCTATGTTATGCTAAAGTCTAATAAACCATTCTGTATTATGTATTTACACAGGGATCCTGGTTTACAATATTTAACCTTTTGACCTTGACGATGTTCACAATTGACATTTAACACTTTCCCACATGTATACAAACAAATCCGCAGCAGACAACTTTGAAATAATAACGGCCAAAATAGGGATAACCTCTATAAATAACCCTTTGAATATTGAATAGTGTTTTATGATGCTATCAACATTATTTCAGTTACATCAAGATGACACTTCACTAATTCATTTTCCTTGGATAAACAAACCAGTACTTTAAGGCTAGAAAATGTGCCTTGCCCAAGGGCACTCCACCATGAGAACGGGTTAATTTCAACCTGAGTCATGGTGCTAAAGTTTTGTCAAAACCAATCCATACACCTTTTTGTGTCACCCGCGTAGCATGGTAGGCACTTAGGGATTCCTTTTTTTTTTTGTCAGACGTCTGTCTGTCTGTCCGTACTTGTGGCTAAGTACTTGTGGGGTGTGGTGTTCTACTAAAGCCCACCCACCACCCTTATTTCTGTCTGTCTGTCCGTACTTGTGGCCGAGTACTTGTGGAGTGTGGTGTTGTCCTAAAGCCCACCCACCACACTTATAAAGACACTTAGAAAGACACTTAGAAAGACACTTAGATAAATATTTTTTTTTTTTAACGGGTATCTCATTTGCATATTAATGTTATTCATTCCGTTAAAGGAGGTTAATTACGGAATGAATTGCATACTTGTGGGGTGCACCCCACAAAAAAACATCAAAGGAAATAACCCCACAAATACACTTCATCAGTACGTCCGTCCGTCTGTCTGTCTGTTGTCACACTTTTTCGGTCAGGTTTTGAAATAACTTTTTTTCTACTCAAAGGATTACATTGAAACTTCTGACAAATATTTATATCAATGTGTGTGATTGGTGATAATCCAAATATTTTTATATCAGTGTTATTGCCCCTTTTCTGTCAAAAATTAAAATTTTCTGACAAGGCCCCGTCAGGTGACACACATGCTCCAGGGAGCACTCCATTCTTGTTTTATGTAGGGATCTGCATGGTTTACAATAGTGTAACCTTTTGATTTTGATGATGCTCATAATTGCCATTTTACGCTTTCCCACATACAAACAAATCTGCAGCAGACGACTTTGAAATCAAACAATGTGAAAAATCTCTCTAAATGACACTTTCATTATTGAATAGTGTTGAAAACATTGTGGCAAACAGAGGAATTCTGTGACAGACGACTTTGAACATATTTTGTCAAAAAATAATAAATCTCTATAACTGAATGGATAACCTATGACTAAAAGTGGAAAACATTTTGGCAAAAGGAGCAATTGCTCGTTTGGAGCAATTTCTTGTTTTGTCACTATGTTTTCAAAAAGCTGTCTGCTGCAGACACGTCAGAAAGTGTCTATATAAGGGAAAGGGTTAAATACTTTTTCCGTTGAGAATGGGTTGGAACATCTCACCCGTAAGATGCATAGAATAAGACCTTTAGGATAGTTGTTGCAGCTTTAAAATTGGAAGTTTAACTTTATTAAAATACATTGTTGGAAAAGGTTCAAAAGGGAGTTATAATCTTTAGTAATTTCTCCCTTTTGAAGTTTTCCACAAAGTTTTCAAATTGTGTCTGCTGAAGATGGATTAGCGATACTGTAAAAGTCCATGAGATGTTTTTTTTTTTTTTCAGGAATCTGTAATTAATTTGATCCTCAGATGCAAGCAATGCATACTATCATAAAAGAATGTAGAACTGGCCGAGCGAGGTACAAGTATGGGCTCCTCACAGAGAAAGGAAGTCTAGGTGAGTTTTGATAGCATTATATATAAATTAACTGAAGTGTGTACAAGTATGGGCTCATCACAGAGATAGGAAGTCTAGGTGAGTTTTGATAGCATGATAAATTTACCGAAGTGTGTACAAGTATGGGCTCATCACAGAGATAGGAAGTCTAGGTGAGTTTGGATAGCATTATAAATTAACCGAAGTGTTTACAAGTATGGGCTCATCACAGAGATAGGAAGTCTAGGTGAGTTTTGATAGCATTATAAATTAACTGAAGTGTACAAGTATGGGCTCATCACAGAGATAGGAAGTCTAGGTAGGGGTGACTATTGAGCCCAAAAACCACTATTGCGATAGTATTGATTTTCAGAAAGTACCATTGCAATAGTTAAACTATTGCACAACTAATATTGTGATGCATTGCAATACTATTGCTTTTATTGAACTTAAAAAAAGTAACTATTCTGAAGTCTAATGACAAGGAATAAAAGTATAAAAAAGAGAATTTTATTGTTTATCTTTTATTTAAAAACTTAAAAAGAAACCCTTTGCTCTCAAAAAGAACTTAATTTTTCAGCTTACACATAAATAAGAACATTTATCACTTTTCAGGCAACAACATTTGTTCACAGACAAGTAACATGGTCTTTTCTCTAAGAAAAAAAGCATATCTGCATATTTAGATACAATGTACTACATGAACCAATACTATCGATAGATCCAACCACTATTGCGATAGTTATTGATCTTCAGTTTTACAATCGATGCATTACTATTGCCCTTGTCACTATTGCAATATATCGATAGTTTGAACTATCGCTACAGGCCTAAGTCTAGGTGAGTTTTGATAGCATTATCAATTAACTGAAGTGTGTACAAGTATGGGCTCATCACAGAGAAACGAAGTCTAGGTGAGTTTTGATAGCATTTTCAATTAACTGAAGTGTGTACAAGTATGGGCTCATCACAGAGAAAGGAAGTCTAGGTGAGTTTTGATAGCATTATCAATTAACTGAAGTGTGTACAAGTATGGGCTCATCACAGAGATAGGAAGTCTTGGTGACTTTTGATAGCATTATCAATTAACTGAAGTGTGTACAAGTATGGGCTCATCACAGAGAAAGGAAGTCTTGGTGAGTTTTGATAGCATTATAAATTAACCGAAGTGTGTACAAGTATGGGCTCATCACAGAGATAGGAAGTCTAGTTGAGTTTTGATAGCATGATAAAATACGAGCTGCGTTCGATGATCTGTCGTCTTATTGATAGACGCTTTCCAAGCGTTTCAGTTTCGTACTCAATTATTTTCGTTCCCAAAATTGATTTAAAGTTATAGGGTCCGCGCAATAAAATGGGGTCGGTCAGGTTACCTGAACCACACATATTTTTTTTTTTTTTGGCCTAAGGTGTCGTCTTATTGATTCGCTAGTCTGGCATGAATTAATTATACAACTAGTGGTGTAGCCTCTTCTAGGTTTTTAGTCAGAAGATGATAATACCTCCGTAAAAATGACCATCTCATTTAACCCTTTCCCTCATACGACTATTCTGCAGCAGACGACTTTCAACATATTTTGTCAAATAAATAGAAAATCTCTATAATTGAATGGATAACCTATGACTAAAAGTGGAAAACATTGTGGCAAAAGGAGAAATTGCTATTCTTGAGCAATTTCTTTTTTTTGTCACTATGTTTTATGTTTTCAAAAAGTCGTCTGCTGCAGAGGCGTCAAAAGGTGTCTATATGAGGGAAAGGGTTAATACTTACAAGCTTACTACTCCTGACTCTGGTACTTTGATTTTCCGTTTTTAGTTCCCCTGAAGGATGTATCAGTGGAGATAACCATCAGCGGGTTCGTTGCCAATGTGGTCTCCAGCCTACAGTACGAGAATAATGAGGTCGACCCCGTGGTGGCGACGTTTACGTTTCCGTTAGACGACGGGAGCGCGGTGTATCAGTTTGAGGCTTTCATTGAGGGCCGACACATCATCGCTGAATGCCAGGAGAAGGAGGACGTGAGTGTTTGATTTTAATTCTTTCCCGCAAACACAAAGGTCCAGATTTTTAAGGAGAAATGAACAGCTCTCCATCCCCCACACACACACACACACACACACAGTATCTCTCTTATTATCCAACCAAACACCCCTATGATGTGGGAACTCAAAAGAGTCGTCTCATTGAGTACCCACAACATAAGATGAGTTAATAGGGTCAAGTGAAGATTTGAGAACATGCAAATTGCCCCTTATCTGGAGATCTGCATATAACTACAACAATTCTACAAGCAGATGAAATTGAAAACATATACAGAGAATTGTTAAGGAGCTTTTCATATGCTCTAATATATTAATTTGACCTCCAAAACCTATGTTGTGGGTACTCAAAAGAATCGTCTCAGTGAGACGATTCTTTTGAGTACCTACAGCATAGGTTTTGATGAGTGCTAACAGAGATATCATGGGAGAAAGACCTGTTTACCTCTCCTTATCTAGTTATCTGCATTTAGACAAAAATAGGGAAATACTTTATAAATGAATGTTTAAACATTGATTAGAGTTGAAAATATTTTGAGCAATTTCAATTATTGCCACAATGTTTTCAAAAGTTATTAGCTGTAGAAATATCGGAATGCTTCTGTTTGTTAGACAGGGTTAAATGACTAATTATAATGTAAAATGTAGTCGGGCGACTTTTGAATTTTTTTTAACTGAAAGTCAAATTATTTTAATTTGTTGACTCCTTTTGCCACTTAATTTCCGAAACCTGTTGTTGTAGATGCTTCAAATAGAGAAAAAGCTTTTATAAAATTGAATTATGTACACAAGCTTTTCAAACAAGCATACTGCGACGATGCTTCTCTCTTGTCTCTACTCTCACGACACCGCACAAATAATGAAACAAGCTATCGAGTTGTTGCGAGAACAGCGTCAAATTCACTTGAATATTTCTTCGCCTCGTGTAAAAGTATGGGAAACGGAAGTTGTAATGGCTATGTGAAGTTCTCTCTGGTTGGTCGATATTTGGTCGTGTCCGGATCAGGTAATAGGAAACCATTTCTTTTTGTGTCGATATATTTAGTTTTGAAGTGTCTGTGTTTTCCGCAGAAATGGTACCCCTTACGGCAACTCAAATATTAAGCAAACGAAGAGACGGATCAAAAATCGGGACGATCATTCGATGTAGCAACTGATGGGCTACACAACGCGCACCGAGTGGTTTCTAAATTCGAAAAACTGTGGGAGGAGATAGTTTTCGCAGGAAAAGCGCTTTTCGCCCGTTTCCATAGCAACGGTGGTTTCTATGGCGACCATACTACAAAAGGAACAACTAGAGCCTAGACCATTCATCCCTACCAAGTTTGGTCGAAATCTGTTAAATAGTTTTGGCGCTACGCTTGCCACAAACAAACAAACATTTTACAAACAAACGGACAGAAACGAAGACCGACTCTAAGGGTCACTATATGAAGAAGAGAGAACCAATAAATATTTTCTATTTTTTGACAAAATATGTTCAAATTCGTCTGCTGCAGAATTGTCGTATGAGGGAAAGGGTAGACTGGCAACAGTCCTTATGGTTATTTTTCAATGTTACAATTGGGGAGAACTCTAATAGACAAAATATGCATGCCTCTGATTATCGTCCTCTATGTTTCGAACACCAGTTGAAATGCAGCCATATAATAATAAACATAGAGCCTTGTGCCAGGCTAGGGAAAGGGTTAAAGATATGTTTTGAATATCCACATCATTTGGATTTATTGAGTTATAAAAGAGATATTGTTGGTCATAAGCGTATCTAGGGGTCAAGCCATGTTATCTCAGTTGGGTAGCAACGTAGTCAGTCACTCGAGGGGTAATGAGTTTGAATCCTAGCTTGGCCAACTTTCTTTCCGACATTTGACAAAAAGTCAATTAGACAGGCGTAATTTATTTTTTTCACCAATGGGCTAGCAGTCTATGAGGAAAAGCAGCCAGTTGCTTGGGTGACTGTTGTTTGGAGTTCTGGTGTATGAGCCGGCCACATTGATGTGACTAATAATGTTGAAAACTGTGTAAAACCTTTCTCTCATATGACATTTATGCAGCAGACAACTTTGAACATATTTTGTCAAAAAATGAAAAAATCTCTATAATTGAATGGATAACCTATAACTAAAAGTGGAAAACAATGTGGCAAAAGTAGAAATTGCTCGTGTTGAGCAATTTCTTCTTTTGTCACAATGTTTTCAAAAAGCCCTCTGCTGCAGAGGCGTCAAAAAGCTTCTATATGAGGGAAAAGGTTAAACAACCATCAATCAATCAATCAATCAACCTTCCAAAGGCCTGTACTTTGCTGATATTCCCTTTTGTCCTTTCAGGCAAGGCAGACCTATAATGATGCTATAGAAGATGGACGCACTGCAATGTTACTCGAGGAAAACGACACTGCTGGCGATATCTTTCGCTGTCTCGTCGGAAATTTGCCCCCGAAAACTGTTTCTAAGTTGGTGATTGGCTATGTTATAGAGCTTCCTGTAGAGCTTGATGGGAAACTTCGGTTTACACTCCCTGTGATTCTGAACCCACGATTTTCGCAAGGTAAGTTTTGTTGGGATGTTATTATCAACTCTCACCTTCCCTTAGGTAGCAGAAGTCTTTTAAGGTCAAATATAAGCAATTTAAATTCTTTTACAACCCTCAATGGTTTACAAATAGATACACCTTATATACATATATATGAGCCATTCCACGAGAAAGCAAACATTGTGGATTCTGTGTAAAGTGTCGACCCGGATCAGCCTAAGCATGCCGCACTGACTTACGCGGACAGACACTTTTCGCCTCCTGTGGATTTTCTGTTTCAGGAATCATAACTCTATACCTCTATCCCCCTGAGACGGAATTTGCTAGCCCGGATCAGTCTGAGGACTGCGCAGGCTGATCTGGTTCGATGCAGAGGCCACAATGTTGGTTTACTCGCGGGACGAATCATATATTGGTTTTAGGACCTGATTTTGAAGTCAATAACTATAAGCATCAAATCTGGGTGGGGATTGGACGGTAAACCTTCTCAAGGAAGATTGGCTTATTTCTAACTCCGCCCCCCTATTGATAAAGCCGAGCCCCGGTAGCTTAGTTGGTAGCGACGCGGGCTGTCAATCCAAGGTTTGTGAGTTTGAATCCCGGCTCAGCCAACTTTCTTTCCGACGTTTCACAAAAGTCAATGCATGTTCCACCAATGGGCTAAGTCTATGTGGGAAAGCAGCAATTGCTTTGGAAGATTGTCATGTGGAGTACTGGTGTGTGAAAACCAGGAAACACATGAGTAGGTGAACTGGCCGCCATGATATGACTGAGAAAATGTTGAAAACTGCGTTAAACCCTAATCAATCAATCAATTAACCGTTTCTCACCTGAAGACGCATTTTCACACATTTGCAGCAGATAGCTATATTATTCTTTGAGGAATAGGATAAATAAATCTGTGCCGTTCCGTGATAAAGCCAACATAATGGCGCCTGCATAATGTATTGACCCAGATCAGCCTGCGCAGTCCTCGCATGCTAATCCGGGCCGACACATTCCGTCTCAGGGGGATAGAGGTATAGAGTAATGATTCCCAAAAAAGAAAAACCCACAGGAGGCAAAAAGTGTCTGTCCAGGTAAGCCTGCATAGCATGCTTAGGCTGATCCGGGTCAATACTTTACGCAGAGTCCACAATGTTGGTTTTCTCGCAAGACACCCCCAATTCACAATAGACATTTGAAAAAGGCATATGGGAACAATATTCCCACTTTGTAAGTTACTGTGTGCTTAATTGTTAACCCTTCTCCAAATACAAACACTTTCTGACGCCAAACCATCAGGAGCCTTTTGAAAACCTTGTGTCAAAGGGAGAAGTTGCTCAAAAAAGCAAAATTTTGAGAAATCTTCATTATTGGGAGTTTTATTATTAAATAGAGTTGAAAACATTGTGGCAAAAGGAGAAATTGCCCATTATGAGCACAATGTTTTCAAGAGTCGTCTGCTCCAGAGGCGACAGAAAGGGTCTATATACATAGGAAAGGGTTAAGATATCATATCATTTCTGTCCATTGTTCTTTTTTACTGCTTCAGATGTTCAAAAAGACATTCCATACGCTTTTAAGTTGTCAGCAACTGTGGAAGGGTCGAAAGAGGTCAAGGCCGTGACAGCTAGTCAGCCACACATTGAAATAGACTATAGTGAGAGTCGAAAAAATGTGAAGGTGAGTTTTGATTAGTTTTTAGCTCACCTGTGCATGAAGTGCTCAAGGTGAGTTATTGTGATTGCTCTTTGTCCGTCGTCGTAAACTTTAAAGCTTTGCATGACATCTCCTCCTATTACTACTGAACCAATTTCAACCACACTTCAAAGGAATGTTCATTTGGTGGTCCTCTTTGTTTAACCCTTTCCCTCATACGACAATTCTGCAGCAGACGACTTTGAACATATTTTGTCAATTATGGATAACCTATGACAAAAAGTAGAAAACATTGTGGCAAAAGGAGAAATTGCACGTTTTGTGCAATTTCTTATTTTGTCACTATGTTTTCAAAAAGCCTTCTGCAGCGGCGGCGTGGTCGTCTGATTAAGGTTTTTCTTTAGCTCTTTTTTTTTTTTTCTGTTTTCTCCCTATCAGTCGAGCGTCTGTGCCGTACGCGGTGCTCTTGTTTTACAGAGTTATGGCCCTATTACTTATTAAGTTATGGTGTAGGTCAAGGTGCTGTTTAGGGGGTATTTATCATCTTCAGTGATAGTTCTAGTTGCCTTATCTTTAAACAATCATTCGTTTAATTGTCTGTCTTTGTTTCAGGTATTGTTCAATGAAGATTTTACATTTGATGCTGATATTAAATTATTTTCCCTTTATCTCCAATCATACATTTAATTGTCTATATTTGTTTCAGGTATTGTTCAATGATGATTTTACATTTGATGCTGATGTTAGACTATATGTTGAATATGAGAACCCATATGAACCAGAGTGCCTTGTTGAAAAGGGGGATCCAGAGAAAAGTGAGTAACATTTATATCCTCTGCAGATGCATACAGTCAAAACTGTGTTAAAGACCACCTGGGAAAAGCAATTCCCTATCTCTAGCAACCATACTTTTAGTTACCAAATTTTAACTTCAACTGTTTTTCAAAGAAAAAGTGGTTGTCCTATTGTCATACTCTTCGGGCCGTTGTTGATTGCTGCATCATCGTCTGCTTCGTCGTTGTCATAAAACTTTAACCTTACCTTATAACTAAAAAATTCAACATTTTCAAATGAAACTTGGTACATATATTCCTGGGAACTATACACATATCTACACCAAGTCACATAATTCTGGCTTTAATAATTATTCAGTAATGCCCCTTTTTCGGACGAGCATTTGCGTTCACTCCACAGCACTCTTATTTGCATAGATGACCCTGCAATTAAAGATCACCTGTAAACAAAGACCATATTGTTGTGGTTGTCATTATACACAGATATACACTTGGTATATACAGGGACGTAGATAAGAGGGATAAGTAACTAAACTATATACTAAAAGATCACCCATGCCGACATTTGTAGCAAGTAAAACTCAAAAACTATTCAAGATATGAAAATAAAAAATATATTTTCTGGAAGTTTAAACATTCTTCTATAGCAGTAAATCAAAATATTTTAAAATAATATAATTCAGAAAATCCCAATATCGGTGTCTTTTAAAACAGTAATTGTTCAAACTACAAATAAATTCCAGTTATTCATTGTATCTCTAACTTTAGTTGAAATGTTCAGCTTTCAGAATATGTATTTTTAGCTCACCAGAGCACGTAGTGCTCAAGGTGAGTTATTGTAATCGCCTTTTGTCTGTCGTCCGTCGTTCGTCGTCAACATTTGCTTGTTACTACACTAGAGGCAACATTTTGCATCCAGTCTATATAAAAGTTTATTAGAACATATATCTCGATCAACTCTAGGCCACAAGGTGAGTTATTGTAATCGCCTTTTGTCTGTCGTTCGTCGCCAACATTTGCTTGTTACTACACTAGAGGCAACATTTTGCATCCAGTCTATATAAAAGTTTATCAGAACATATATCTCGATCAACTCTAGGCCAAGTTTGAAACTGGGTCATGCGGGGTCAAAAGCTAGGTCACTAGGTCAAATTTAAGGAAAATCTTGTTAACACTCCTGAAGCCGCATTTTTGGCTTGAGCATGTTGAAACTTTGTCGGAAAGTTTGTCATAGTGATATCTAGGCCAAGTTTGAATATAGGTCATGTTGGGTCAAAAACTAGGTCACTAGGCCAAATTGAAGGAAAATCTTGTTAACACTCTGGAAGCCACATTTTAAACTTGAGCATGTTGAAACTTTGTCAGAAAGTTTGTCTTAATGATATCTAAGCCAAGTTCGAATATGGGTCATGTCCGGTCAAAAACTAGGTCACTAGGCCAAATTGAAGGAACATCTTGTTAACACCCTGGAAGCCACATTTTAAACTTGAGCATGTTGAAACTTTATCGTAAAGTTTGTCTTGATGATATCTAGGCCAAGTTTGAATATGGGTCATGTCCGGTCAAAAACTAGGTCACTACTAAGGCCAAATTTAAGGAAAATCTTGTTTACACTCTAGAAGCCACATTTCTGGCTTGAGCATGTTGAAACTTTGTCAGAATATTTGTCTAAGTAAAAGCTAGGCCAAGTTCGAATATGAGTCATGTCAGGTCAAAAACTTGTTAACACTCTGGAAGCCACATGTTTGGCTAAAGCGTGAGAGAGTTATGTCTTAAATAGCCCATTCTCAGGTGAGCGATTTCATGGCCTTCTGGGTTGTTTATTTGCCAAATGTGACTTCAAAGTTTTATTTGCTACAAAATGTGAAAATTTGGACAATTTTATTTCTATTGTGTGATGGAGTTGCCTATCCCTCTTATCTACGTCCCTGGTATATACATGTGTAGCTAACGACTGTTTACAGCATTGAAGCATGAGTTGAAATTGCTCATTAACCTTTTCCTACATACACCATATCTGCAGCAGATGACTGAACATATTTTGTCAAAAGATAGAAATTCTCTATAATTGAATGGACAACCTATGACTAAAAGTGGAAAACATTGTGGCATTTATAGGAGAAATTGCTTGTTTTGAGCCATTTCTTCTTTTGACTCTTTGTTTTTCATAAAGCCGTCTGCTGCAGAGGCGTCAGAAAGCGCCTATATGAGGGGAAGGGATAAATTATGAAATGTCCTTTTCTTTTGACTGCAATTGAAAATCAGTGCAAGTGAAATGTCTCTTGTGCAATGGCTGACTTCTAAAAGTATCTCAAAGAGTTGAAACAGTTAAGAGAACTAGATAGCCCTTCCCCACATATGTTTCATGTTGAAGCCTTTGAAGCAGACGGCTTTTGAAAATACTGCGGCAAAAGGAGAAATTGCTCAAAACAAAAATGCGTCCGAATGCATCTACAAGGGTGAAAGGGTAAAACTCCATACATGTTTCATTTATTGCAGGTGGTTTTTTGGCAGAGGATGTTTTGATGGTGAACTTGTTCACCAATATAGACACAGTTGGAACAACGTCTAAAGGGGAGTACATCTTTGTTCTGGACAGATCTGGTATGCTTTCTTGCCCATTTTACATTGATTCATTCTACAAATTTGTTGCTTTAACCCTTTCTCAACACATATAACACATGTGCAGCTTTTGAAAAGGTATAGTCCAAAAATATATGGAAAATCTCTGATTGAAATAATGGTAAATTGAAAACATTGTGGCAAATGGAGAAATTACTCTAATTTAGCAATTTCTTCATTGACCAAACCCTCTAGAGATTGTATTCTTCAGCAATTTGATACAAAGACAGAATGTTCATCTTGACGATGTCAAGGCTGAATTTGAATTTAGGTCATGTTGGGTCAAAAACTAGGTCACTAGGCCAATTTGAAGAAAAATCTTGTTAACACTCTGGAAGTTGTATTTTTGACTTGTTGAAAACTTGACAGAATGATTGTCTTGATTATAATCTAGGCAAAAGTGAAGAGAAATCTTGTTATCATTCTAGTAATAGCTTACCTGAATGCAAAATGAGTTATTGCGATTGACTATGTGGCCCAGTGCCGTCAAGGCCCTCTTGTTTCGTTTTTTAGCTCGACTTTTCAAAGAAAAGGCATGCTATCCTACTGGCCTCGGCGTTGACGTTAAGTTTTTTGAACCACCAATCATTAGAAATATTGCTTTGAAACTATCAGTGCTTGTTCACTATCATTACCTCCGTCAACAGACAAGAAAGAGTTCGTACTATGTTTAGGTTTTAATAAGAATTATTGCCCTTTAGACTTAGAAATTTGGTTAAGTTTTTATACCACCTCACTTTTTTTCAAAACCATTTAAGATATTCCTTTAAAACTTACAATACTTGTTCAACTTCATTTCCGCCATTAACAGACAAGAGTACATAAATCTGTGAAGTTTTGTAAGAATTATGGCCCTTTTTCGACTTAAAAAATACATTGAATCTGGGTAAAATCCAATTATTGACTTAACCCTTAAGGATACCTGTGGCGTGCGGGCGGCGACCCGGATAGTTGTCAGCCCAAAAAACTTAAAAAGCCTTTGTCCAATCATTGCCAAATTTGTTCAGAATGTGTATTGGCATGATATCTTGGACAAGTCCGATAACTAGCCATATCGCTTTAGTCAATCGAGGGTTATCACCCTTTAATTATAGAAATTACCTTAAATTGATCTTGTCTGCTCAATTACTTTAGAAGCCTTTGTCCAATCACCAAATTTAGTCAAAATGAGTATTGGCATAATATCTCGGGACAAGTTTGATAACCAGCCATTATCACTCTAGTCAATCAAGAGTTATAGCCCTTTGATTATAGAAATTACCTCAAATAGGTATTGTCCGATCAATAACTTTTGAAGCCTTTATCCAATTATCACTAAATTAAGTCAGAATGTGTATGGGCAGAGTTTCTCGGACAAGTTCTATAACCAGCCATGTTGCTTGAGTCACTCTAGAAATATCGCCCTTTTATGACAGAAATTACCTAAAATAGGTTGATGTCCGCTCAATAACTTTTAAGAAGCCTTTGTCCAGTCACCACCAAATTTGGTCAGAATGTGTATTGGCAAAATATCTCAGACAAGTTCGATTACCAGCCATATCGCTTGATTCACTTGAGAGTTATTGCCCTTTAATTATAGAAATGACCTAAAAATGGGTCTTGTCCGATCAATAACTTTTGAAGCCTTTATCCAATCATCACCAAATTTAGTCAGAATGTGTATGGACATAATATCTCAGTCAATTGCTATAATCAGCCATATCATTGAGTCGTTTTATTTCATCATCACCAATTTAGACAATATGTTGATGGACAGAATATCTTGGTCAGGTTTGATAACTAACCCTGCTATCTTCCACACTGATGTCTCTCAAAATGGCCAAAACTGTATTAAGAGTGTCCGCTCTCAAAATTTGTCTGGCGTATAACCAATTATCACTATTCTTGGTCTCAAAAAAAAAATCGGACAGACGTATTTTGTGACATTTGGTGCTCTTGTTTGTCTTTCCTATTACTGCAAAAAGTTTTTGATTTCTTGTCAATCACTAAAAAGTAAAAATAACATTTTCTTCTTTTTTTGACTTGTATTAAAATCCACATCCACATTTTTTCTCTTCCCCTGATTGGCTACTTAACCCTTTCCCATATATAGACGCTTTCTAGCGTCTCTGTAGCAGATGACTTTTGTTACATTTTGGCAAAAGCAGAAAGTGTTCATCATGAGCAATTTCTCTTCTTTCCACAATGTTTTCAACTCTATTTTAGAGTTTATGGAATATTTTTCAAAATGTTCACAGGATCCTTTAGGGGTGACTATTGAGCCCAAAAATGACTATTGCGATAGTATTGATTTTCAGAAAGTACCATTGCAATAGTTAAACTATTGCACAACTAATATTGTGATGCATTGCAATACTATTGCTTTTATTGAACTTAATAAAAGAAACTATTCTGAAGTCTAATTACAAGGAATAAAAGTATAAAAAAGAGAATTTTATTGTTTATCTTTTATTTAAAAACTTAAAAAGAAACCCTTTGCTCTCAAAAAGAGCTTAATTTTCCAGCTTACACATAAATAAGAACATTTATCACTTTTCAGGCAACAACATTTGTTCACAGACAAGTAACATGGTCTTTTCTCTAAGAAATAAAAGCATATCTGCATATTTTGATTCAATGTACTACATGAACCAATACTATCGATAGATCCAACCACTATTGCGATAGTTATTGATCTTCAGTTTTACAATCAATGCATTACTATTGCCCTCATCACTACTGCAATATATCGATAGTTTGAACTATGGCTACAGGCCTAGGATCCTTTCAATGTCGTCCGCGACAGATTTGTTTTTATGTGGTAAAGGGTTTTGACTGTATTTTTTTCCACATTGTAGGAAGTATGGGGGAGGATGTGGATGGTACATCAAGCAGAATGACACGCTCAAAAGAAGCACTAGTACTGTTCCTGAAGAGTCTCCCAGTGGGTTGCTACTTTAACATCGTTAGTTTTGGCAGTTGGCACGAATTCTTGTTTGATAGGTAAGCTTAATGATAATAATAATAATAATAAAGACTTTATTTATAGAGGCAGCAAATTTGTTTTTACCCAGTCTTCCATATTTTTTCAAAAAATAGAATATCTCTATAATTGAATGGATAACCTATGACTAAAAGTAGAAAACATTGTGGCAAAAGGAGAAATTGCTTGTTTTGAGCAATTTCTGCTTTTGTCACTATGTTTTCATAGCATCAGAAAGCGTCTATATAAGGGAAAAGGGTTAATAATAAACCACTGAAGACATGACTTTTTAGCTCACCTGAGAACGAATCTATGCATATAGTAACACCATTAAAAAATAATTCTCTTAACCCTTTCCCTCATATAGACGCTTTCTGATGCCTCTGCAGCAGATGGCTTTTTGAAAACATAGTGACAAAAGAAGAAATTGCTCATAACAAGCAATTTCTCCTTTTACCACAATGTTTTCCACTTTTAGGCATAGGTTATCCATTCAATTATAGAGATTTTCTAATTTTTGACAAAATATGTTCAAAGTCATCTGCTGCAGAATTGTTGTATGAGGGAAAGGGTTAAATCAGGTGTCTGGTGAGCGATTTAGGACCAATATGGTTGTCTTGTTTCGTTTACTCCTAAAGTAAAGACTACAGGAATCAGAGCCTAAATGAAGCTGCCAGTGAGCAGATGAAAATAGATAGAAATGGACATAAGAGCCGTTCCACGAGATAACCAACATTATGGCCTCTTCATAATGTATTGACCCAGATCAGCCTGCGCAGTGTGTGCAGGCTTATCCGTACTGAGACACATTCCGTCTCTGGGGGATAGAGGTATAGAGTAATGATTCCTGAAACAGAAAATTCACAGGAGGCGAAAGGTGTCTGTCCGTGTTAGACTGCGCAACATGCTGATCCGAGTCGATACTTTACGCAGGGTCCACACTGTTGGTTTTCTCGTTGGACGGCTCATATCAGGATATGATCCACAGGATATTCTTGATAAACCATTGAAAACCATGGATTATATAAAAAGAGTGTTTTGTCTTACAACGTGGATGTAAACACAGAAGAAAACTTAAATTTATTGATAAACCATTGAAAACCATGGATTATATAAAAAGAGTGTTTTGTCTTACAACGTGGATGTAAACACAGAAGAAAACTTAAATTTCTTGATAAACCATTGGAAACCATGGATTATATAAAAAAGAGTGTTTTGTCTTACAACGTGGATGTAAACACAGAAGAAAACTTAAATTTCTTGATAAACCACTGAAAACCATGAGTTATATAAAAAAGAGTGTTTTGTCTTACAAAGTGGATGACTTTTGTAAACACAGAAGAAAACTTAAATTTCTTGATAAACCATTGAAAAACCATGAATTATATATAAAGAGTGTTTTGTCTTACAACGTGGATTTAAACACAGAAGAAAACTTAAATTTCTTGATAAACCACTGAAAACCATGAATTATATAAAAAAGATGTGTTTTGTCTTACAGTGGGAGTGTAGAATACACAGAAGAGAACCTAAATAAAGCGCTCAGTAAGCTTACGAAGATGAAAGCTAACATGGGGGGAACAAAAATACTTGAACCTTTGAATGCTATATACAAGCAAACGAACTTGGCTGGTCACCCAAGACAGGTTAGTATTTTAACCCTTTCCCCTCATATAGATGCTTTCTGATCCCTCTGCAGCAGTCGGCTTTTTGAAAATATAGTGACAAAAGAAGCAATTGCTCATAATGAGCCATTTCTCCTTTTACACAATGTTGTTTTCCTCTTTTAGTCATAGGTTATCCATTCAATTATAGGGATTTTTTGACAAAATATTTTCAATGTCGTCTGCTGCAGAATTGCCGTATCAGGGAAAGAGTTAGAAGACTTTTGAGAAAAATTGTGGCAATATGAGCTAGTTCACCTCCTGTTCATAATTTGGAACTCTTTTCAATAATTAGGTTTCATAGTTTTCCCTAAATGTTTTTAAAAGTCGTCTGCTGCAGAATTGCTGTATGTGGGAAAAGGTTAATTGAGGCTTGTTATAGAGAATGATTATGAATGCCCTTATTTTGTTAAACCCTTTCCCTCGTATAGACGCTTTCTGATGCCTCTGCAGCAGACGGCTTTTTGAAAACATAGTGACAAAAGAAGAAATTGCTCAAAACAAGCAATTTCTCCTTTTGACACAATGTTTTCCACTTTTAGTCATAGGTTATCCATTCAATTATAGAGATATTTCATTTTCTGACAAAATATGTTCAAAGTCGTCTGCTGCAGAATTGTCGTATGAGGGAAAGGTTAACCATTTCCCAAATGCATGTAATTTGTAGGCAGACATCTTTGAAATCATCTTGGCAAAACTAAAAAAAAATTATAATGATTTCGAAAACATTGTGGCTAAAGTTTGCTCATGCAGAGCAATTTCACATTTGCCACAGTATTTTCAAAAGTTGTCTGCTGCAGAGGCATCTGTATGTTTCTGTATGTGGAAAAGGTTGAATCTTATTCCTGTTCAATTTGAACTGCCATAGCTCTGTTGGTAATACTGAGGGCTTATTTACTCCAGGGGTGGGGATTTTTTTTTATCTCAGCCCTTTTGTACTTTCCAATCACTGACAGTTGTCATGTATTATGATCATCACTTTCGGTTATTTACCAATGAGCTATAAGTTTTATTCACCAGTGGGTTATAAGTTTTATTCAACAATAGGTTACAGGTTTTATTTACCAATGGGCTACAGGTTTTATTGCATTAATGGGCGTTAAGTTTTACTCACCAACGGGCTATAAGTTTTACTCAACAATGGGTTATAAGTTTTATTCACCAATGGGTATAAATAAGTTTTATTCACCAATGGAATATAAGTTTTTTCACCAATGGGTATAAATAAGTTTTATTCACCAATGGAATATAAGTTTTATTCACCAATGGACTACAAGTTTTATTCACCAATGGGCTACAGGTTTTATTCACCAATGGGCTATAAGTTTTATTCACCAATGGGCTATAAGTTTTATTCACCAATGGGCTATAAGTTTTATTCACCAATGGGCTATAAGTTTTATTCACCAATGGGCTATAAGTTTTATTCACCAATGGGTTATAAGTTTTATTCACCAATGGGCTATACGTTTTATTAGTTCACCTATGCACAAAGTGCAAGGTGAGATTTTGTGATCACTCACCGTCCGGCGGCGTCGTCGTCTGTCCGTCTGTTAACAATTTCCTTCAAATGACTTCTCCTACTAAACCAATTGACACATTTCAAAATAACTTCACAGGAATGGTCCTTAGGTGGTCCTCTTTTAAAGTTGTTCAAAGAATTTATTTCGAAGTAGAATTTTGGTTGCTGCGGCATCAGAAAAGGTGAAAATTGCCAAATCTTAAAAAATCTTCTTGTCCAAAAGTACTGGCCCGATTTGAAAATTATTTTGCACAAATGTTCCTTTGGGTACCCTCTACCAAGATTGTTCAAATATTTCTGATCCGTTCAAAAACATGGCTGCCAGGGGGCGGAGCTTATTTTCTTTATATGTGCATTGTTAAAACTTTAAAAATCTTCTTGTCCAAAAGTACTGGCCCGATTTGAAAATTATTTTGCACAAATGTTTCTTTGGGCACCCTTTACCAAGATTGTTCAAATATTTCCAATCCATTGAAAAACATGGCCGCCAGGGGGCAGAGCTTGTTTCCTTATATGTGCATTGTTAAAACTTTAAAAAACCTTCTTGTCCAAAAGTACTGGCCCGATTTGAAAATTATTTTGCACAAATATTCCTTGGGGCACCCTTTACCAAGATTGTTCAAATATTTCCGATCCGTTGAAAAACATGGCCACCAGGGGGCGGAGCTTGTTTTCATTATATGTGCATTGTTAAAACTTTAAAAATCTTCTTGTCCAAATGTACTGGTCTGATTTGAAAATTATTTTGCACAAATGTTTCTTGGGGCACCCGTTACCAAGATTGTTCAAATATTTCTGATCCTTTGAAAAACATGGCAGCCAGGAGCTTGTTTTCCTTATATGTGCATTGTTAAAACTTTAAAACTTTAAAAATCTTCTTGTCCAAAAGTGCTGGCCCGATTTTAAAATTATTTTGCACAAATGTTCCTTGGGGCTTCCTTTACCAAGATTGTTTTCCTAATATGTGCATTGTATAAAAGTTTGCTAAATCAGGTGAGCGATATAGGACCATCTTGGTCCTCTTGTTTACCAATGGGCTATAAGTTTTATTCACCAATGGGCTACAGGTTTTATTCACCAATGGGCTATAAGTTTTACTCACCAACGGGCTATAAGTTTTACTCAACAATGGGTTATAAGTATTACTCAACAATGGGTTATAAGTTTTATTCACCAATGGGCTACAGGTTTTATTCACCAATGGACTACAAGTTTTATTCACCAATGGGCTACAGGTTTTATTCACCAATGGGCTACAAGTTTTATTCACCAATGGACTACAAGTTTTATTCACCAATGGGTTACAGGTTTTATTCACCAATGGGCTATAAGTTTTCATGAAAAAGGCGGTCAGTGGCATGGGAAGAATTTTGAATGGGGTTCTAATGCCAGAGAGCAGTCCTGACTTAGTGGTAAGACATGGTAAGGTCACACACTGGCTGCAGTGATATCTCTGAAATGGTTTTGAAAACTCGGTGAAACTAACTCCAATCAATTGATTTACCTGTAACAGGTGTCTTCTGATTCCCTACCATGCAAAATGGGTGTAACTACATCTTGAACAAGATGTAGTTACAACAGTTTTGCATGAAGCCCTCGATATCTTGTGTAATGATCACAAGGGCTTAAAACCCTTTCCCTCATACGACAATTCTGCAGCTGACGACTTTGAATGTATTTTGTCAAAACATAGAAAATCTTCATAATTGAATGGATAACCTATGACAAAAAGTGGAAAACATTTGTGGCAAAAGGAGAAATTGCACGTTTTGTGCAATTTCTTCTTTTGTCACTATGTTTTCAAAAAGCCGTCTGCTGCAGAGGCGTCAGAATGCGTCTATATGAGAGAAAAGGTAAACAGCTTCTTGAGCTTGGTGCCGTGACTCCCTTGTTAGTATTCTTTTATTCACATTTGTCGATGTTTTGAAAATTCAAATATTTGTTTTCTAGATATTTTTGCTAACAGATGGGGAGACTACAAATACCAACAAAGTTATACAGGCTGTTAGGAAGAATTGTTCAACCGCAAGGTAACTTTTAGCTCGACTGGCCTCATGTTATGGTGAATTGCCCGTCGTGTATGTGTATACATGCTTTAACTTTTTGCTTCAAACAACTTCTCCTCTTTAACCACTGGGTCAATACACAGGTAACATCTCAGTGTCCTCTACTGAATTCCTTCAGATTTAGGATCAATGTAAAATACTGGTTTCCATGGCAATGGAAAATATTATATTTCATGTCCCTGTGACCTTCATCTTATCCTCTGACCTTGAAATAGGATTTTTTTTTAGTTAAAATCTAATCTGTTGTACTCCTCCTTCAGTTTCAACCTGATTTACTTCATACTTGGCATAAATGTTAATCATGAGTAGTAGATGTGCAACACGCAAATTTCATGTCCCTTTGACCTTGACCTCTGACATTGAAATAGGATTTTTTTTTCTTAAAATCTAATCTGTTGTACTCCTCCTTCAGTTTCAACCTGATTTACTTGATACTTGGCATACATTTTGATCAGGAGTAGTAGATGTGCAAGACACAAATTTCATGTCCCTCTGACCTTCACCTCTGACCTTGAAATAGGATTTTTTTTTGTTAAAATCTAATCTGTTGTACTCCTTCTGTTTCAACCTGATTTACTTCATACTTGGCATAAATGTTAATCAGGAGTAGTAGATGTGCAAGACGCAAATTTCACGTCCCTGTGACCTGCACCTCTGACCTTGAAAGAGGATTTTTTTTCTTAAAATCTAATCTGGTGCGACATACTCCTCCTTCAATTTCAACCAGATTA
Source organism: Serripes groenlandicus (assembly GCA_031761405.1). Classification (NCBI taxonomy): domain Eukaryota; kingdom Metazoa; phylum Mollusca; class Bivalvia; order Cardiida; family Cardiidae; genus Serripes; species Serripes groenlandicus. Next base: position 511,158 of record JASEVX010000030.1, on the reverse strand, counting down.
ACTTGAAACATGGCAAAATGGAGCCGTTTTGTGTGGCATCAGCCTGTCGGTCGGTCGGGCGGTCGGTCCAGATAAAAGGAGCCGTTTTGTGTTTGATATCATCTTAGTATTTCTTTTTGATACTGATATTCAAATTGTCTGAGTCAAGGATAATACTGTGAGATATAATATGTGTCAGGGGTTGGGGCGGGGGTATTAATCACCTTTAGTGATAGGTCTAGTTAAATCTCTTCTCCTTCCTGTCTGATTGGCTGATTTTCAAAAAAAATTGTAGAAATGTTCCTTTGTCGACCTTATAATATATTCCTTCAATCCATGTTAATTAGATTAAAAAAAACATAGCCATCAGGTGGCGGGGCTGTTTTGCGCTACAGTTAAAATATTAAACATCTTCTCCTAGGAAAGTGTTCGCCCAATTTTCAAATAATTGTAAAGAAATGTTCCTAGGGTTGCTCTCTATGATATTTCTTCAAGCCATGTTGATTGGTGAGAAAAACGGCTGCCTCAGGGCGGGTCTGCTTTGCCTTAGTGACAACTTGTCATTAATTTTCTCCTCAGAAAATATCTGTCTGATTTTTAGCTCACCTGTGCACGAAGTGCTCAAGGTGAGTTATTGTGATCGTTCTGCGTCCGTCGTGCGTCGTGCGGTGTGCGTCGTGCTTCGTCCGTCAACTTCTTCTCCTCAGTAACCAGTGGGTCAATTTGGATGAAACTTCACAGAAAGCATCCTCTCAATGACCTCACCAGAATTCCTTCAAATTTTTGGGATCCCCGATTTTCAAATAATTTTATAGAAATGTTCCTTGGATGACCCTCTATCAGATTCCTTCAAGCCAAATTGATTGTTCAAAAACATGGCTGCCAGGGGGGCGGGGCTATTTTGCCTTATATGGCTAAAGTGAAAACTTAAAAAATCTTCTCCTCCGAAAGTGTCTGGCCGATTTTCAAATAATTTTGTAGAAATGTTCCTTGGATGACCCACTTTCAGATTCCTTCAAGGCATGTTGATTGGTCAAAAAACATGGCCACCAGTGGGCAGGGCTATTTTGCATTATATGGCTATAGTGAAAACTTAAAAAATCTTCTCCTCCAAAAATGTCTGGCCGACTTTCAAATAATTATGTAGAAATGTTCCTAGGGTGACCCTCTATCAGATTTCTTCAAGCCAAGTTGATTGGTCGGAAACTATGGCCGCCAGGGTGCTGGGCTTATATAGCTAAAGGGAAAACAAATCAGGTGAGCGATTCCAGGGCCATCATGGCCCTCTTGTTTAATTAATTATTGTAGAAATGTTCTTTGGTGACTCTCCATCAGATTCCTTCAAGATGATTGATTGAAGAATATGGCAACCAGAGGGCAGTGCTGTTTTGCCTAATATAGCTAATGTGAAACTTTTAAAAAATCTTCTCCTTAAAGTTTAATTTTAGAAATGATCCTTTTGTGATCCTTTTATATCAGATTTAAAAAACATTGCTAGTAGGGGATGTGGCTGTTTTGCCTCATATGGCTATTATGAAAACTTGTACCTTTTGTTAGGACACCCTCAAATAGTCTTTTCAATTAACTCTTCACCATATATAGATGCTTTCTGATGCCTCTGCAGCAGACTGCTTTTTGAAAACATAGCCACAAAAGAAAAAATTGCTCAAAACAAGAAATTTCTCCTTTTGCCACAATGTTTTCCACTTTTAGTGATAGGTTATCCATTCAATTATAAAGACTTTCTATTTTTTGACAAAATATGTTCAAAGTCGTCTGCTGCAGAATTGTTGTATGAGGGAAAGGGTTAAGTTACAGTGGATCATTTTTCAAAACATTGTAGCAAGTGGAGGAATTGCCCACAATGTTTTCATTTCTTATCAATAATTGTACTTCCAATTATAGAGATTTTTCATATTTTTGCCTACATCTTTTCAAACTTGTCTGCTGCCGATTTGTTGTATGAGGGAAACGGTTTAAATCTTATATTGTTTTCAGGTTGTTTTCTATTGGTATCGGTGATGGGGCTTCTACAGCACTTGTAAATGGTGTCGCCCGGGCTGGCAACGGTAAAGCGGAATTTATCAAGGATTCTGAACGCATTCAACCGAAGGTATGTGAATAGAAATTTAAACACTTATTCATATTTTTGTCTAGATATATTCAAAGTTGTCAGCTGTAGATTCGTTGCAGACGCTTTTTGATGCCTCTGCAGCAGACAGCTTTTTGAAAACATAGTGACAAAAGAAGAAATTGCACAAGACGAGCAATTTCTCCGTTTGCCACAATGTTTTATTCATAGGTTATCCATACAATTATAGAGATTTTCTATTTTTTGATAAAATATGTTCAAAGTAGTCTGCTGCAGTATTGTCCTATGAGGGAAAGGGTGAAAACGAGAAACTCGAAGCAAGTTAATAATTTGTTTAATAAAGAGAACCTTTTGAAAACATCATTTCCATGCGTACCAACTTTTTCTCATCCTCAAGGGGGAATTTCATGATAGCAAAGTGGCAGATTGGGGTTTAAATGGGAGATTTTCTGTGCGATGAATTTGACAGTAGAAATTTTCTACGCGATGAATTAGACAGTAGAAATTTTCTGTGCGATGAATTTGACAGTAGAAATTTTCTGCACGATAAATTAGACAGTAGAAATTATCTGTGCGATGAATTTGACAGTAGAAATTTTCCTGCGCAATGAATTTGATTGTAGAAATTTTCTACGTGATGAATTTGACAGTAGAAATTTTCACAAATGATTGGGTTTTAGATAACTATACAGAAGGTCAAAGGTCAAGGTCACTCTAACTTTCTATATAGAAACAGTTCATGGTTAAAGATTTTGTGCAAGCTAGCATTTACCCTTATAAATTACATACGCCTAGGCCAATGATCTTCAAACTTGGTATGGACATACTTCATAGCAAGTTGGTGATGCCTACACAGTTTGGAGTCAGTAGGTCAAAGGTCAAGGTTACTGTGAACTTCTATATGGAAACAGTTCATGGTTAAAGTTTTTGTGCAAGCTAGCATTTACCCTTATAACTAACATACACTTAGGCCTGTGATCTTCAAGTTGGTTTTGCCTAGAGAGTTTGGAGTTACTAGGTCAAAGGTCAAGGTCACTGTGACCTTTCTGTAAAGAAACAGTTAATGGTTAGTTTTTGTGAAAGCTATCATTTACCCTTATAACTTACATACACCTAGGCCTATGATCTTCAAACTTGGTATGAACATACATCATAGGAACTTGAGAGATTGGAGTCAATAGGTCAAAGGTCAAGTTCACTGTGACCTTCAATACAGAAACATTCCTTGCTTTAAAACTACTGATTGCTTAGGCCTATGTCCCAGAAACTTAGTTTTGGTAATGGTCATGATCAGCACTTGACTCAAACAGGTCATGGGATCATAAAGTCAAAGGTCAAGGTCACTTTGACCTTTAACGAAAAAAAATACTATTTTTTGCAATAACTTTGAACTAGTCCATATCTTAGTAACTACTTGATGCATTCCATTGAAACGTTATACAACCCTTCCCAACCATCACACCTATGCAAATAGTTAAGTTAAATAACTCTATCTTGCATATAATGCAAATTATCACCCTTTAAGACATTGTGGTTAATGTTTAGCATGCATCTACATTGGAGTCCATTATCTCAGTAATCAAATAAGCGGTGGAATAGTCGAGCATGCTGTCCTCCGACAGCTCTTGTTTTGAGAATGTTTTCTATTTAATATAATATGTTCTACTGTATGTTTGCATTTAAGTATTATTATACCCCTAGATACATAGTATATGGGGTCTATATAGGAGTCAAGCTTGTCGGTCGGTCGGTCCGTTGGTCTGTGGACATTTCTTGTGAACCCTTGGCCAGAATTCAATGTAACTTCACAAGAATGATTGATACCAAGCCTAGTTGTGCATATTGTCGGTGTGTTGCACTGGAATATTTTTAAATGAGTTATGGCCCCTTGAATTACTCATACATATGTATATTGTCAGGCACCAGCTTGGGGTATTCATCACCTTCAGTGATATTTCTAGTTTTGGCATGTTTTCAAATCCATGCATAGATATTAAAAAAACATTTTAACTGTGGTTAACTAGAAAATCAAGCAAGATGTATGTTGTGTCAATAACTTTTCATATTGCATCCAAGAAAATAAACATCTTAACAACATTTTACTGGGTACCAATGGAATCTTCAGTTAATCTAAAAAACTAATGAGAGAGGGACAATACATTACATAATCATTTAGTTGACTAACACTCATTGTTTTACGAATTAGTTGATAGAGAAGGTATTTAATCAGTGACAATATGTTAAGATATGGATGTTAAAAAAAAAATGATTGTAATAATTTTAGCAACATATATATCATCATCACTTTTGAATTTTGAAAAGTTTTTATCTGACGATCGTGGGGGGTGGGGTTATCCAATTCAAATTGTGAGACTCACGATTGAATCTGACGGGTTGGTAAGCATGCCATTCATCTGCTGCAGTTGTGTTGTACATTGTATGTGGATTGACTGATTGACTTAGGTTTTCAACAATGGTTCAGACATATCAGGATGGCCAGTTCACCTATCCATGTATTTTTTCCAGAGCTCCAGATAAGAAGAGCATTTCACAATCCCAAATCCTTAATTGACCCTCAAACCCTATGTTGTGGGTACCAACAACATATGGTTGAGTGGAGTCATAAGAGAGATATGGATGGGAAAAGACCAGTTCACTCCTCCTTATCTGGTCCTCTGGCATGAAAAATGTTCCTTATCTATAGTGCTCTGTCTCTATAAAAGAAAGATCAATGATTAATTAAGTTGAAAACATTGTGGAAAAAACGAGAAATTACTTGTTGTCCTGCAGAGGGATCAGACAGCATCTGTATGAGGTAAATGGCTAATTTCTCTGCGTTAATAACTTCAAATCTATCGTTTAAACAGGTTGTTTCCCTCCTCAAGTTCGCAATGCAGCCGTCGATTACTGACGTAAAAATTGATTGGGAATTGCCTACAGGGGTGTCCACAATGATGATACCGGAGGCTCCACTTTTCCTGTTTGATGGGGACCGGGTTATTCTGTATTCCCTCCTACAAGGAAATACACAGGTAAATAATTGATGGTATTAATACACAAGGTAAATAATTGTAGTTGTGTATTGGAGCTATCTTTATTGTCTTTTGGTTGGTCCTTCATTAAGATATATGAACGTTTTGGATCAAATTCTAGGTAAATTCACAGGTAAACAATCTCGGGTAATACACAGGTAAATAATCATGGGTATTACAGAGGTTAACCTTTTCCCTCTTATAGACGCTTTCTGACACCTCTGTAGCAGACGGCTTTTTGAAAACATAGTGACAAAAGAAGAAATTGCACGAAACGTGCAATTTCTCCTTTTGACACAATGTTTTCCACTTTTAGTCATAGGTTATCCATTCAATTAAAGAGATTTTCCATTATTTGACAAAATATGTTACAAAGTCGTCTGCTGCAGAATTGTCGTATGAGGGAAAGGGTTAAGGCATAAAAGCTGTGATTGTCATATATTATGTATGTATGTCGTTATTGTAACATGCGCTGAAGAGGGCCCTTATTAGCTTAATAACTTTATTCTACCAGCAGTGCTTAAAGCTGCGGTCACATCTTACGGTCACGCATGTAGTTGACCGTAGTGCCAATACGGTCAACTAGGTAGAAGTAGGGTAAAGTAGGTTCGAGCATAATGGCTAGGGTAATAGAACTAGGGTATCACTACATGTAGCTATGGACAACAACGTTGAGCTACGTGTGAACTACAGTCAAGTAGGGTCAAATACGGTCAACTAGGTAGAAGTAGGGTGAAGTTGGTTGGAGCATAATGGCTAGGGTTAACTAGGGTATCACTATGTGTAGCTACGGACAAGTTGAACTACGTGTGAACTACTGTCAAGTAGGGTCAACTACGTTCAAACTGTGGTCACAGTATGGTCTTGGTATCCAAGCTCAGAGTAGAGATATTTTGAACATGTTGGAAAAAAAAACTACGGCCAAATTATGGGTTTCTTGAACTTCAAACTATGTGTATTATAACAACGTTTAACTATGGTTCACTACTGTCAACTACGGTCGTCCCCCCACTACGTTCAACTATGTGTGTGACTGTAAGATGTGACCATGGCTTAACGAACACCACCTTAAGTGTTATTATTAGCTCTACTGGCCAAAGACCAGAAGAGCTTATGCGATGGTGTTGTGTCTGTCGTGTGTGCGTCTGTAAACAATTGCTTGTGAACGCGATAAATTCTTCAGTTTTGATTGTATCTCAATCAAACTTATACAGCAGTTGGATATCCATGAGCGCTCTGTTCCTTTCGCAAACCAGCCCGATCCACCAATGCAAGACTGGATTATGGCCCTTGAAATTGTCAAAAATGCTATAATAGAGCTTGTGAACACAATAGAGGCTCCTTTTACTATCTGATCTTCACCAAACTTAGATAGGAGATAAATATTGATGAGAGCTTGGTTCCTTTCGAAAACCAGCCAGATGTGCCCATGCAAGTCTGGATTATGGCCCTTGAAATTGTGAAAATTGCTATAATAGAGCTTGTGAACACAATAGACCTTCCATTTCATATATGACCTTCACCAAACTGAGATAGTAGTGATATATTGATGAGAGCTCAGTTCATTTCGAAAACAAGACAGATCCGCCCAAGCATGACTGGATTTTGGCCCTTGAAATTGTCAAAATTGCTATAATACAGCTTGTGAACACAATATAGCTTCCATTTGCTATCTGACCTTCACCAAACTAAGAAAGTAGTTAAATATTGATGAGAGCTTAGTTCTTTTCGAAAACCAGCCAGATCCTCCCATGCGTGACTGGATTATGGCCCTTGAAATTGTCAAAATTGCTATAATACAGCTTGTGTTCGTCTTCCCTTTGTTGCCCATACATACATTCTCTGGATTAAATGACCAAAGAACCATGCCAGTAGAGCATAGGCCCTCATGGGCCTCTTGTTTTAAATGATACTTTCTGCTTTCTAGTAGGGCTGTAACGATTCATTTGAATATTCAATATAACCGAATACAGGTCTGTCCGATACATATTTGTTATTTACGTTTATGATTTTTTAAAACTGTGTTTTTATTATTTTGAATTATAATTCAATTGAAAAGTTGGGAATCCGGCGAAATATAAATCAGCTATCAAGGCAGACTTTCCATTGCTCACTATCTTCAAAATTGGTAGACATGAAATCGGGTAATTAAAATGACTTTGGTCAAATAGTCAAATACGTTGTTAACTTTTATTTTGTTCTAATTGAATTTTATTCGTCAGAAGAGTAACAAGACTTACAAGTCAATCATTATACTTTCTCTAATCTGATTATGATTACTTTTGTGTTTACATGTTTTTAAATTCATGACAGTATTTGTGAATAAGTATTCCTATTCGTTATCCTGTATTTGTGATACGTATCGTATTCGTCACCTACTGTATTCGTTACAGCCCTACTTTCCATTATTATTATTTTGTAATTCAGATCTTTTTCACAGCAGATAAATCAGAAAATAGCATTGCATATCAAAAATCATAAATTGTAAATATGTTTATAAATTAAGGCTCTAATGTCTCTTTCAGTCCCAGATATCTGGGAAAGTTTTTATCAATGGAAAGACCGACAAGGCACCAGTGAATATCTCCGCTAATTTCTTCTATGACAAATCCGCCGATGTGTCCAGTTTTGCTCCACTTCATAGACTTGCTGCAAAAACTCAAATCAAGCTTCTCGAAGATGAAGATGGTGAGTTTCTTTTATATCCTTAACCCTTTCCCTAATACGACTTTGAACATATTTTAACAAAAAATAGGAAATCTATATAATTGAATGGATAACCTATGCCTAAAAGTGGAAAACATTGTGGCAAAAGGAGAAATTGCTCGTTTTGAGCAATTTCTTCTTTTGTCACTATGTTTTAAAAAAGCTGTCTGCTGCAGAGGCGTCAGAAAGCGTCTATATGAGGGAAAGGTTTAACCATTTCCAACCGACAACAAATTTGCAGCAGATGACTAAAAATATTTTTCAGTAATAATATGAATAGTGCAGTCTATAGACAAAAATATAAAAAATCATTAAGAGTTTGAAAATACTGTTGCAAAAGGAGGATTATATCATTATGAGTAATTTCTCCTTTTGTTCCAAGTTTTCAAAACCCATCTGCTGCATATGGGTCATAATGTGCCTGAAATTGAGAAGGTTTAGCTCTATTGGGATTCGCTAGCTATCCCTTATTGTCAGGCTTTAGCTCTATTGGTATTCGCTAGCTATCCCTTATTGTCAGGCTTTAGCTCTATTGGTATTCGCTAGCTATCCCTTATTGTCAGGCTTTTCCAGCTGTCTGTCTGTGTGCGTCCGTTTGTTTGTAAAGCAACGCTCAACAGCCCAGACTGACGGGCCAATTCCGATGAAACTTGGTAAACAGGTGCCATAGGGTTACAGGGTGTGCACGTTTGAGTTTCGTTGCTAAGTTCCCACTAAAGGACCCACTTGTTGCTATGCAGCTAGCAAAAAAAAATGTTTTAAGAACCCAGACCATTTTTAGCTCACCAGAGCACGTAGTGCTCAAGGTGAGTTATTGTGATCGCCTTTTGTCCGTCGTTCGTCGTCAACATTTGCTTGTTACTTCACTAGAGGCAACATTTTGCATCCAATCTTTATAAAAGTTTATCAAAACATATATCTCGATCAACTCTAGGCCAAGTTCGAAACTGGGTCATGTGGGGTCAAAAGCTAGGTCACTAGGTCAAATTTAAGGAAAATCTTGTTAACACTCCTGAAGCCGCATTTTTGGCTTGAGCATGTTGAAACTTTGTCAGAATGTTTGTCATAGTGATATCTAGGCCAAGTTCGAATATAGGTCTTGTTGGGTCAAAAACTAGGTCACTAGGCCAAATGGAAGGAAAATCTTGTTAACACCCTGGAAGCCACATTTTAAACTTGAGCATGTTGAAACTTTATCAGAAAGTTTGTCTTGATGATATCTAGGCCAAGTTCGAATATGGGTCATGTCCGGTCAAAAACTAGGTCACAAGGCCAAATTGAAGGAAAATCTTGTTAACACCCTGGAAGCCACATTTTAAACTTGAGCATATTGAAACTTTATCAGAAAGTTTGTCTTGATGATATCTAGGCCAAGTTCGAATATGGGTCATGTCCGGTCAAAAACTAGGTCACTAGGCCAAATTGAAGGAAAATCTTGTTAACACCCTGGAAGCCACATTTTAAACTTGAGCATGTTGAAACTTTATCAGAAAGTTTGTCTTGATGATATCTAGGCCAAGTTCGAATATGGGTCATGTCCGGTCAAAAACTAGGTCACTAGGCCAACTTTAAGGAAAATCTTGTTAACACTCTGGAAGCCACATGTTTGGCTTGAGCATGAGAGAGTTATGTCTTAAATAGCCCATTCTCAGGTGAGCGATTCCAGGGCCTCATGGCCCTCTTGTTCTATCTTCTCCTACAGTTTTGAGAACTTCGGTTATAGATACTTCAAGATATTTAGAAAAAATGTATCCTTAACGATTTCTGATCTAGGCATTTGTTTCGAAATGGTAGCCTTTCAAAGATAGGGTATCTTTTTACAGTCGTTTTTGACTTCAATCGCCCCTATTGCTGCAGTGGTTGTATTCAATAGCGATTTCATTGCACCATCTGATAGAGCTATTCAAGAGCTACAAAAAGTTTTTTACATGATTGACCTCCGACCTCGGATTTCCGATCTAGAGCTAGAAGTTTGCAAAATATGCAAAGGAGAAAAATCACCAAGGCAAGTCCCACGCTGCCTACCGGCTTGTTTGCCAGTGTCTCCCACTTTTATAGGAATCTACTGTGAACGAATGGTTAGCATCAGATTTCGGAATTGGTCATCCCAGGTTCTATCTGCAGTTGTGCAGGACATGGTCGAGTGCCCTTGGGCAAGGCACGTTTTCTAGCCTTGTACTGGTTTGTTGTGTCACCTGCGTAGCATGGTAGGCACTTAGGGATTACTTTTTTTTGCTCACCTATGCACGAAGTGCAAGGTGAGCTATTGTCCGTTGTCCGTCGTGCGTCGTCAACATTTGAGCTTGTTAACACTCTACAGGCTACATTTTGCATCTAATCTTCATGAAAGTGTATCAGAACATTCATCTCCATCAAATCTTGGACAAGTTCGAAACTGGGCCATATGAGGTCAAAAACGAGGTTTAACACTCTGGAGGCCACATTTTCAACTTGAGCATGTTAAAACTGTATCAGAATGTTTGTCTTGATGATATATGTAGGTCAAGTTCGAACATGGGTCATGTCGGGTCAAAAAGTAGGTCACTAGGTCAAATTGAAGGAAAATCTTGTTAACACTCTAGAGGCCGCAATTTTTGCTTCAGCAGTTTGAAATTTTGTCAGAATGTTTGTCTTAAAAATATCTAGGTCAAGTTTGAATATGGGTCATATTGGGTCAGAAACTAGGTCACTAGGCCAAATTGAAGGGAAATCTTGTTAACACTGCAGAAGTCACATTGTTTGCTTCAGCAATTTGAAATTTGGTCAGAATGTTGAGCTTTACAAAATCTAGGCCAAGTTCGATTATGGGTCATGCCAGTTCAAAAACTAGGTCACTAGGCCAAATTGAAGGGTAATCTTGTTAACACTGTAGAGGTCACATTTTTAACTTTAGCAACTTGAAATTTGGTCAGAATGTTTGTCTAAATGATATCTAGGCCAAGTTCGAATATGGGTCATGCCGGGTTAAAAACTAACTTTAGCATGATGAAACTTTATCAGAATGTTTTTCTTGATGATATGTAAGTTAAGTTCGATCATGGGTCATGTTGGGTAAAAAAATAGGACACTAGGTCAAATTGAAGGAAAATCTTGTTAACACTCTAGAGGCCACTTTTTTTGCTTTAGAAGTTTGAAATTTTGTCAGAATGTTTGTCTTAAAGATATCTAGGTCAAGTTCAAATATTGGGTCAGAAACTAGGTCACTAGGCCAAATTGAAGGAACATCGTGTTAACTCTGTAGAAGAAGCATTTTTTGCAACAGCAGCTTGACATTTAACAAGAATGTTTATCTAATTGATATCTAGGCCAAGTTCGATTATGGGTCATGTAGGGTCAAAAACTAGGTCACTAGGCCAAATTGAAGGAAAATCTTGTTAACACTTTGGATGACGCATTTTTTGCTTCAGCAGATTGAAATTTGGTCAGAATGTTTGTCTGAATTATATCTTGGTCAAGTTCGAATATGGGTCATATTGGGTCAGAAACAAGGTCAATAAAGGAAAATATTGTTCAAACTCCGGAGGCCGTATTTTTACCTTGAGCAAGTTGAAATTTGTCAGAATGTTGTCTTGATGACATCTAGTCCATGTTGGAATCTGGGTCATATCAGGTAAAACAGATAAAGATCACTAGGCCAAATGAATGAAAATCTTGTTAACACTGTGGAGGTTGCATTCAGAATAATTGTCTTGATGTGTTTTGCATTGCAGTACATTGTATAATTAAGGTGAGCGATCCAGGGTCATCATGGCCCTCTTGTTTTGTCCAGCGTCTGTCTGTCTGTCCGTCACACTTTTTTAACCAGGTTTTCCAAAGGAAAAATCTGGTTATTAGTTTGGCGAAGTCAGCGGACGGGCGGTTAGGCGGTGGGCGTCAACTTTCCTTGTCCGGACCATAACTTTGCCATGCATAAAGATATTTTCAAATAACTTGGCATATAATGCAAATTATGGCCCTTTTTTACTTAGAAATTCTGGTTAAAGTTTTGCATACAAGGTACTTTCATGGATATATCTCAGTAACCACAAAGGATATTGACTTGAAACTCCATTCATGTCTTCAGGGGTGTCAGACAGTCAAGTTAGATAACTCTTGTATGCATTTAGTACGTTTGACTTTTAAAATTTGGTTAAAGTTTTCCATGCATGGCACTATCATGCACATATCTCAGTAACCATTGATTAATTTATAGCTTCAATATAGTATTTAGAGGTATCAAACAATCAGGGGTTTAAGCTTCTGACTGAATTTATTATAAATTATGGCCGTTTGTGAAGTTAGAGATTTGGGTTAAAGTTTGCATGAAAGGCCTTTTCCCACAAACAGCAGATGCTATTCAAACAAGACTTATCCAACTAGATTTATAGTTCTATACTATCAAGCCACTATCTCAGTAACAACTGTTGTCTATAGTATCAAATGGCCAAATAGTCTTGCGGACAGCTCTTGTTGTATTTTGCAGTGGTATAATACTGTCCCGCTTGAGCCTCTTGTTAAGAAATTTTTAATCAAATTTGTATATTTGATGCAAATTAAATTGAAATTGGCAAAAACAGAAATTGCTTGTTATAAAGGGAAAAGACCATAAAAATTGCCCATAATCATTTAAGACCCATCATATTCTTATTTGAATATAGTTGACGAAATTCCTTTTTATATATGGAAAAGACCAGAAGATGATAATGCAGGACATGATGACGAAGATGATGATGATGACGAAGGTGATTATGTTATAAATCGTAAGCATTCTATAGGGTCAAAGTTTACTCTTTCCCACATACAGCAATTCTACACTCAACGACTCTTTGACAAATAATAAGGCAAAAATATGGAAGCTCCATATAAATAAAGAACAATAATTTATTATTGAAAAAGTTGAAACATTGTGGCAAAATGAGAAATTGCTCTTTATGTGCAGTTTCACCTTTTGCCACAATGATCCTAAAAAATCGTCTGTGGCAGAGTCATCAGAAGGTGTCTGTATGTGAGAAAAGGTTATGATTAACCAGAGACTCCGATAATTACTGTGGAGAAAAGAAGTCTCTTATTACTCACTTAACCCTTTCCCACATACAACAAATCTGCAGCAGACAACTTTTTAAACATATTGTCAGCACAGTTTGCTGTAGTATTCTGTAGTATTAAAAGTATTCTGCTAAAGTATGGTGCTTATTAACCAGGTTTTCCAAAGGAAAAATCTGGTTATTAGTTTGGTGAAGTCGGCGGGTGGTCGGGCGGTTGGGCGGGCGTAAACTTTCCTTGTCCGGACCATAACTTTGTCATGCATAGAGATATTTTCAAATAACTTGGCACAAACATGAAATAGACTTTAATTGAACTTTTCTTGTCTGGACCATAACTTTGTCATGCATAGAGATATTTTCAAATAACGTGGCACAAACATGCACCATATAAAGACGATGTGCCAAATGCAAAAACTTTTTCATCCATAGAGATATTTTCAAATAGCTTGGAACAGATATTCACCATATCAAGACGCTGTGTCATATGCACAATTTATGTGTTTAGCTTCCAGGTCAAGGTCACAGTGACAGAAAATATACTTTACTTGAACTATTTTTGTTCAGACCATAACTTTACCATGCATATAGATATTTTCAAATAACTTCGCGCAAATATGCTCCATATTAAATAACTTGGCAATTTAAAAGAAAATAGCATACATATGCATTATATCAATACAATGTGTTGCATATAAATATTTTATCTATAGCTTCTAAGACAATGTGTTTGCAAAGGCATAAACGTGTTACTATCAAGTAAAGGGTTAAGGCAGATCACTGATTATCAACCTGTCATTAGGGATCCTAAAATGTGGCTGCTTACAACAAAAGGTTGCTTAATATCTGTTATCTATTATATGTTCTTAATAAATGAGGCCATCAACACACAATTGATTGTATTGAACTGATATTTGTTAGATAAAATTGTGATATATTTAATTGACAAAGTAATTATGATTATTCAACAATAGAAATATTCCCTGTTACTTGAATTACTAGCTTTGATTAACTATTAACAGAAAGATTTGACAGATCTGTTAATTCTTAATCAAACACCTTCCATTATAGAAAACCTGGTTTCATGGAATTTCCATGTCTTGTCTTCACACTTCCGTCTGTCTGTCCGTCACACTTTTTCGTCACACCTCTGTTTGTCTGTCTGTCACACTTTTTCGTCATACTTCCGTCTGTCTGTCCGTCACACTTTTTCGTCACTTTCAAATGAAAACAATTCTACTCAAAGGATTGGATTGAAACTTCACACAAATGTTTATATCAATATGTGTGATGGGTACACAAAAGGGGGATAATCCAAATATATTTATTGCCCCTTTTCTGTCAAAAATTAAAATTTTCTGACAAGTCCCCGGCAGGTCTAGTTTTCTCAGGGATCATGAATAAGTGAACTTACACTGTGGTTAAACTTAAATATGTTGTAAACGATGTAACACCCAAATTAAAAAAAAAAAAATCTCCCACTTTTGGAATTAGCTATCAAAAACTACTGAAGAGACAGATCAACACGAAACACTATTGGGTGTCAGCTAGTTGTTAACCCTTTCCCTCATATGACAATTCTGCAGCAGACAACTTTGAACATATTTTGTGAAAACATAGAAAATCTCCATAATTGAGAGGATAACCTATGACAAAAAGTGGAAAACATTGTGGCAAAAGGAGAAATTGCACGTTTTGTGCAATTTCTTCTTTTGTCACTATGTTTTCAAAAAGCCGTCTGCTGCAGATCAACTCGAAACACAGTTTGATCATTATTGTGTGTCAGCTAGTTGTTAACCCTTTCCCTCATACGACAATTCTGCAGCAGACGACTTTGAACACATTTTGTGAAAACATAGAAAATCTCCATAATTGAATGGATAACCTATGACAAAAAGTGGAAAACATTGTGGCAAAAGGAGAAATTGCACGTTTTGGGCAATTTCTTCTTTTGTCAATATGTTTTCAAAAAGCCGTCTGCTGCAGATCAACTCGAAACACAGTTTGATCATTATTGTGTGTCAGCTAGTTGTTAACCCTTTCCCTCATACGACAATTCTGCAGCAGACGACTTTGAACACATTTTGTGAAAACATAGAAAATCTCCATAATTGAATGGATAACCTATGACAAAAAGTGGAAAACATTGTGGCAAAAGGAGAAATTGCACGTTTTGTGCAACTTCTTCTTTTGTCACTATGTTTTCAAAAAGCCGTCTGCTGCAGATCAACTCGAAACACAGTTTGATCATTATTGTGTGTCAGCTAGTTGTCAATCCTTTCCCTCGTACGACAATTCTGCAGCAGACGACTTTGAAGACATTTTGTCAAAACATAGAAAATCTCCATAATTGAATGGATAACCTATGACAAAAAGTGGAAAACATTGTGGCAAAAGGAGAAATTGCACGTTTTGTGCAACTTCTTCTTTTGTCACTATGTTTTCTAAAAGCTGTCTGCTGCAGAGGCGTCAGAAAGCGTTTATATGAGGGATAGGGTTATAATCTTTATAATGGAAAATCTCTATAAATGGAAGTTATTGAATAGATCTGAAAACATAATAATAAGAAACTATTCATAATGATCTAATTCTCCTTTAGGGACAATGTTTTCAAACTCTTATCTAAAAATCATATTTTCATTTAACAATTTCTCTAGTTGCCGCAATGTTTCAACAAAAGTTTTGCTTAAGCCGCGTCAAAATGCGTCTACAGGTAAAGGGAAAGGCTTATTTTAGGCATCCTGGAAGTAGACTCTAGAAAAGTTTATTATGTATGTCACTTTATCATAATCGTGGAAGACAGTGGTGCAGAGGTAGAGCGTCGGCCTCTCACATCAAAGGTCCCTGGTTCGAGTCCCGTGATGAGCGGGTCCTGACTTTGGGATTTTTCCACACAATCGGCGCGAGTACTGGTTAAGTATCCAGGAAGCAGACATCGAGCGTGATTAATATAAGCTTAAAGCTTGTTTCGCAATCAATTTAAAATAAATAAGTTTAAACTAAACATAATCGTCATTATTTTAACAGTGTCCAATCTAGGAGGGGGGATTATGCTAATTCTCACACTGTTGTGAATATTCCCCCCTAAATCAAGTATGTAATGAAGGGGAAGGGGTAGGGGGGGGGGGTTTAATCTTTACTTAGACAAAGAAGGAAAAATGCCCGAATTTGTTCATAAAATCTAAAATTAATTTCCTTTTTTTCGAATCCTAGATTGGACACTGTTTTTTTAAAAAAAAATACCATAAGATGTTGCTTTTTGTATTGATTGTAGCCTTAAGAACGGAAAAAAAGCAGCAGATAATTGACCTAAGTGTCGCCAGCAACATGGTGTCGAAACATACATCATTCGTGGCCATTGACAAGGAAAGGAGGGTGAAGGTCACTGGTAAACGCTTAATAGGGAATGTACCAAAAAGGGTGAGTAGGAGTATGGATATAACGAACGTAAGAAGGGTTCTAGATAAGGGGCGTTTTGCATGTTCTTAAATCCTTATTTGATCATCTAACCGCTCAGTCGGTAGCGACGCGGGCTGTCAATCCAGGGGTTATGAGTTCGAATACCGGCTCGGCCAACTTTCTTTCCGACGATTGACAAAAGTCAATGCGACATGCGTCATTCGCCTTCCACCAATAGGCTAAGTCTATGTGGAAAAGCAGCCAGTTGCTTTGGAAGATTGTTGTGTGGAGTACTGGTGTGAGAAAACCAGGAAATGCATGAGTAGGTGAACTGGTCGCCGTGATATAACTGAGAAATTGTTGAAAACGGCGTTAAACCCCAATCAATCAAATCAATTGATCATCTAACCCTATGTTGTGGGTAAGCAGGGCTCTAGATAAGGGGTGTTTTGCATGTTCTTACATCCTTATTTGATCATCTAACCCTATGTTGTAGGTAAGTAGGGCTCTAGATAAGGGATATTTTGCATGTTCTTACATCCTTATTTGATCATCTAACCCTATGTTGTAGGTAAGTAGGGCACTAGATAAGGGGCGCTTTGCATGTTCTTAAATCCTTATTTGATCATCTAACCCTATGTTGTAGGTAAGTATGGCTCTTGATAAGGGATATTTTGCATGTTCTTAAATCCTTATTTGATCATCTAACCCTATGTTGTAGGTAAGCAGGGCTCTAGATAAGGGGCGCTTTGCATGTTCTTAAATCCTTATTTGATCATCTAACCCTATGTTGTAGGTAAGCAGGGCTCTAAATAAGGGGTGCTTTGCATGTTCTTACATCCTTATTTGATCCTCTAACCCTATGTTGTGGGTAAGCAGGACTCTAGACAAGGTACATTTTGTATGTTCTAAGATCCTTATTTGACCCTCAACCCTAAGTTATGGGTTAGTACCCACAACATAGGATTCTCTTCAATAATAAGAGAGAAATTGTGGGGGAAAGAAGCTGAATACTCCTTCTTATCTGGAATTCTGGGGAAGGGATATTTGTTTGACTCTTTCAGAGAACTAGTTCAGGAGGACTAAACCAGTCTTTTCCCACCTATCTTTCTCATATGTGTCTCGACCAAATCCTGTGTTGTGGGTACTCAAATAGAATCATCTCCGTGAGGATATTCTTTTCAGTACCCACAACATATCGTTTGATTGTCTAGAGCTCGGACTTTTCCAAACATGCTTTTGCCATTTTGACACGTCTAGAGCAGATGGGATTTGAAAACATTGTAGCCAAAGGAGATAATGCTCATGATAAACTTCATTCAATAAGTTTACTTTTATTTATAGAATTTTTTTAACGGTTTCTTCAAAGTTGTGGGCTTCAGATTGCACACTGTATGTGGGTAAGACGTAAGTGATTATTGTTTCGCTTGTTAACCCTTTCCCTCATATAGACGCTTTCTGACGCCTCTGCAGCAGACGGCTATTTGAAAACATAGTGACAAAAGAAGAAATTGCACAAAACGTGCAATTTCTCCGTTTGCCACAATGTTTTCCACTTTTTGTCATAGGTTATCCATTCAATTATAGAGATATTCCATTTTTTGACAAAATATGTTCAAAGTCGTCTGCTGCAAAATTGTCGTATGAGGGAAAGGGTTAAAACTCTTTCCCTGATACAGACAGCTTTGCAGCGGGAAAACTTTTGAAGACATTTTCAGAAAAGGAGAAATTACTTGTGTTGTACAACTTTTGCCTTTTCATAATTATGATGTTGTTAAAAGTCTCATCCTTTCTCCCAATGTTTTCTCCCTTTTCAAAATTAAATTGAAATTTTTTCCCAGGTGTGACATGTTAGACATATTATGTCTCCATGGCGCAGTGGTTAGAGTGTTCATATTTGGAGCGGTTCGATCCCCGGTCTGGTCATTAAAAATTAGTAGAAATTGCTAACCTCCTTGGCAATCAAGTTTGCGGGAATCGAGGGCTTGGCGTGAAACGGTTGTAACTAAAATTGGTATTTTTTTACCAAGGTTATTTACCTCGCCATAAAGTTTTTAAAGGCATTGTATCATTTTTTTTGGTAAACAATGGAAATTTAGGTGCCATTGCTCGTTCTGAGCAATGGCACCTAAATTTGCATTGTTTACAAAAGGGTCAAAATTGCCCCTAATCCAAGGTTTTCAAAATAGGTTTTGAGTTACAACCGTTTCACGCCAAGCCCTCGAAATAGCATTGTGACTGATGTATCGGTGTCGGGAGAAATAGACCCTTTACCACATACAAATGTACAAGTTAACAGCAGGCGACTTATATGATATACAACATATAGGCAACATTGGCAATCTCTCTTTAACCCTTTCCCTCATACGACAATTCTGCAGCAGACGACTTTGAACATATTTTGTCAAAACATACAAAATCTCTATAATTGAATGGATAACCTATAGTCTGCCTCGGATCTCAGAAAAGAGGCCTAGAAAATGGTTCTGTTGGCAAAATTTGTTAATGCAAAACTTTTACCCTTTACCACATACAAATGTACAAGTTAACAGCAGGCGACTTTGATATACAACATATAGGCAACATTGGAAATCTCTCTTTTTGTAACCCTTTCCCTCATACGACAATTCTGCAGCAGACGACTTTGAACATATTTTGTCAAAACATACAAAATCTCTATAATTGAATGGATAACCTATGTCTAAAAGTTGAAAACATTGTGGCCAAAGGAGAACTTGGCTCGTTTTGAGCAATTTCTTCTTTTGTCACTATGTTTTCAGAAAGCCATCTGCTGCAGAGGCGTCAGAAAGCGTTTATATGAGCGAAAGGGTTAAAAAATGAAAGTATTCTTATTGAAGAGTTGAAAACAATGGGACAAAATGAGAAATTGGTCGTATTGAGCAATTTCTTTTTTGTCACAATGTTTTCAAAAGTCATCTGCGTCAAAAAGCGTATGCATGTGGTAAAAGGGTTAAGCAAAAAGAGCCTATACTCAATGCAGCTGAATGAGAAACCACTTTTGAGAACCCACAATATAGGGTTTGGAGGTCAAATAGGGATTTCAGGACATGAAATATGCCCCTCATCTACAGCTTGTTATCCCTTTACCACATATAGACGCTTTCTGATGCTTCTGCAGCAGACGACTATTCAAATCAAAAGTGACAAAATGAAAAGATGCACAAACTGAGCAATTTCCATTTTGCCACAATTTTTTCAACTCAATTTTATTAACCCTTTCCCTCATATGACAATTCTGCAGCAGACGACTTTGAACATATTTTGTCAAAAAATGGAATATCTCTAAAATTGAATGGATAACCTATGACAAAAAGTGGAAAACATTGTGGCAAAAGGAGAAATTGCACGTTTTGTGCAATTTCTTCTTTTGTCACTATGTTTTCAAAAAGCCATCTGCTGCAGAGGCGTCAGAAAGCGTCTATATGAGGGAAAGGGTTAAAATTGTACTATCATTTAAAGGAATTTTCAACATTTGTTCTAAGATGTTATCGAAGTCGTCTGCTGCCAATTTGTTGCATGTGGGAAAGACATGAAATATGCACCTCATCTACAGCTTGTTAACACTTTCCCACTTAATTACACCGGGCCCCGGTAGCTCAGTCAGTAGCGACGTGGGCTGTCAATCCAGGGATTGCGAGTTAGAACCCCAGCTCTGCCAATATTCCTTCCGATGTAAAAAACTCAAATGTGACAATGTGTCTTTCATCTTCCACCAATGGGCTAGCAGTCTATGTGGAAAAGCAGCCAGTTGCTTGGAAAGATTGTTGTGTGGAGTACTGGTGTGACAAAACCAGGAAACACTAAGTCTTGGGTAATTGAACTGGACTCCGTGGTATGACAGAATTTATTTTGAAAACACAATAAAACCCCAATAAATCAAACCCACTTACAGATGCTTTCTGATGCCTCTGCAGCAGACAACTTTTGAAACAACTGTATGAGGGAGAGTGTTAATTACTAAGCACATTTATCAACTATGACCACAATAACTGTTTTTATACCCCGCACAAGTTTTGAGGGGGTATGCAGGAATCGCCCTGTCTGTCCGTCTGTCTGTCCATATGTCTTGTGAGCGCAACTCCTCCTTGACAGCTGGACTGACTCTTATGAAACTTTACACAGTTGCAGTACACAACCTGAGGATGTGCATGAAGTAAGATTATCCCGGTGGGAAATATATCTGTCCGTCTGTCTGTCCATATGTCTTGTAAGCGCAGGACTGGGGGTATCCTTTTGTGAGTTCACTCACAGTTCTAGTTGCTGTTGCGACAAAGGCCACAAGTGGAAGTATCTGTGTCCTAAGCGAGAGCAAGGGTAAAATCTCTGGGTGTGTTTTGTCTCTTCAGCCGTACATGAGAGAGGGCATGCTTATGTCATGTGGTTTTGATGAGGTTGACGGCGGTAGTGGGGCTTGTTTCAGTGATATTTCTAGGCAGAGTTCTGTCGCTACGCACGCTAAAAAGGGCGGAGGATTCCGGTTTCCTTTGTTTAAAAACCCTTTTTGTGGTTTATTTAAAAAGAAGAAGAAAACAGGTAAAAGTAAAAAGTGGTCAAAATAATTAACTGTTATATTGTGACTATTGAGTATAGAAGACATTACAGGGACAACAGAGGACTGAGAAACTTCTCCATATTGCCACATGTTTAAATCTGTTCAATCTTTATAAAGATTTTTCAAACTTTTCCTTAGATTTTTGTCTTGCCGAGACGAAGAAGAGAAAGCAAGACTAAGGTGTTACTTTTCTGGCGCCGGCTTAACCCTTTCCCTCATATAGACGCTTTCTGACGCCTCTGCAGAAGACGGTTTTTGAAAACATAGTGACAAAAGAAGAAATTGCACAGAACGTGCAATTTCTCCTTTTGCCACAATGTTTTCCACTTTTTGTCATAGGTTATCCATTCAATTATGGAGATTTTCTATGTTTTGACAAAATACGTTCAAAGTCGTCTGCTGCAGAATTGTCGTATGAGGGAAAGGGTTAAAACATCAATGTTAAAGTATCATGTTTGTTTTTTACTTTTTTCAATACGTTCTAGTTCTAGTCCTAGGGCTTTCAATTTGGATCAAAGGTACATCTAATACCCTTCTTTATATTTATGGTCAAAGCGGATGACGGTGAAACATTTAATTACGCGTAATTCTTGTTTTAAATTTCGTCTACTGCAGATCTTTTGTATGTGGGAAATGGTTTGGGATCTTAACCATTTCCCATTTACAACAAATCTGCAATAAATATCCTTGAAAACATGGCGGAATTTCCCACATACAACAAATCTGCAATAGATATCTTTGAAAACATTGCAGCATTTCTCACATACAACAAATCTACAATAGATATCATTGAAAACATGAAGGCAAAAATATTCAAAATATCTGTTAACCCATTACTTCACACAGACAACATTAATTTGACCCCTGCTGTTGCAGACAACTTTTGAAAACATTGCAATAAAATGTGAAATTGCTCAAAACGAGCAATTTCACCGTTTATTTCAATATTTTCAACTCTTTATCAATATAGTTCTTTCAGTTTTCTAGATTGTTGAAATTGTTCGTCTGATGATTGTAAAGCAGATGACCTTTTAAAAGTGAAGTTATGGGTTAATGGAAGTGTTATTATTGAATAGAGTTGAACAAATTGTCATGTAGCAAAAGAAAAAAATTCCCCTTTTGCCTTGTTTTCAAAATTTGTCTGCTTCAGAAATAATGTGTCTGCAAGTGGCAAAGGGTTAACCTTTTCCCTCATATAGACGCTTTCTGACGCCTCTGCAGCAGACGGCTATTTGGAAACATAGTGACCAAAGACAAAATTGCACAAAACATGCAACAAATTGGCAGCAGACGACTTTGATAACATCTAAGCACAAATGTGGAAAATTCCTTTAAATGATAGTATAATTTTAACCCTTTCCCTCATATAGACGCTTTCTGATGCCTCTGCAGCAGATGGCTTTTTGAAAACATAGTGACAAAAGAAGAAATTGCACAAAATGTGCAATTTCTCCTTTTGCCACAATGTTTTCCACTTTTAGTTATAGGTTATCCATTCAATTATAGAGATTTTCTACTTTTTAACAAAATATGTTCAAAGTCGTCTGCTGCAGAATTGTTGTATGAGGGAAAGGGTTAAAAAATCCAATGAGGCCAAAAGCCAGGGTTGTCAAAATGTTTTGTTGTAACAGATCAAATGAGAAAAGTAACCGATCAGACAGGAGTGAGGGCCCCTTTTGGGTCAAGTGTAAAGCCCTGGTAGGAGATCCAGGGGAGCGAAACTAACAGATCAAAAAGCAAATTTAACTGATAATTTTGATCGGCAATCAGTTAATTTTGACATCCCTGCAAAAGCACATAGAATCGTTTTAAAATAATGATCTTTGCAAAGACTCATGTTATATCAACTGTCTGGGAGGTAAAGTTTACTTGTTACTGCCCAAAAGGTGCATGCTTATTTCTGGTGAAGGATGTGGCATCACCTCTAGCTCTTCTTCAGGTGCAGACAACTTGTGAAAACATTGTGTTAACTCTTTCCCTCATATAAACGCTTTCTGACGCCTCCGCAGCAGACTGCTTTTTGAAAACATAGTGACAAAAGAAGAAATTGCACAAAACGTGCAATTTCTCCTTTTGCCACAATGTTTTCCACTTTTTGTCATAGGTTATCCATTCAATTATGGAGATTTTCTATTTTTTGACAAAATGCGTTCAAAGTCGTCTGCTGCAGAATTGCCGTATGAGGGAAAGGGTTATAGGAGAAATAAACCCATTACCCACATACAGCAACTCTGCAGTAGACGACTTTGAAAATGTCTCCTCAAAAATATGGAAAACCTCTATGATTGTGGGTATAATTACTAAAAAAGAAGTTAAAAACATTGTGGCAAAAGGAGAAATTGCTTGTTTTGAGCAATTTCTCCTTTCAAGTCACGATGTTTTCAAAAGTTGTTAATTGCTTTCGGGGATTAATTTCTTTTTTTCACAATTATATTTTCCAATTTTTCTCAAAGTTAGACTTTCGATCAGCTTTCCAGATGTAACATTTGCTTTTTCTCCCGTTTTTAAAGCTGGCAGCTGTATTAAACCGTTACAAAATTTAATGCAACATATGGAAATATGTATAAAATGAAAGTTTATGTTCATTATGCCTGTCCCACATACAAAAAGTCTGCAGCAGATGACTTTTAAAAGGTCTATTCAAAAATATGGAAAGTCACTATGATTGTAGGTATAATTACAGACAAAGGTTGACAGAAGTCTTTTGAGAACATTGTTGCAAAAGAAAAAATTGCTGAAAACAAGCAACTTCTCCTTTTGCAACAATGTTTTCAACTCTATTTAATAGTTGTCTGCTGTAGATTTGTTGTATGTGGTTTGAAAGGGTTAAAGTAAACTTTCAAGTTGAAACTGTTGGGAATTTATTAACCCTTTTTCCCACATACGACAATTCTGTAGTAGACGACTTTGAAAAATGTGAAATATCTCCATAAATGAGTTTAATCATTAAATAGAGTTGCAAAAGGGGAAGTTGCTCACCTTTTTCCACAATGTTTTCAAAAGTCGTCTGCTGCAAATGCGTCAGAATGCGTCTTAACCCTTTCCTTCATATAGATGCTACCTGATGCCTGTGCAGCAGACAGCTTTTTGAAAACATAGTGACAAAAGAAGAAATTGCTCAAAACGAGCAATTTCTCCTTTTGACACAATGTTTTCCACTTTTAGTGATGGATCATCCAGTTAATCTGACAAACTTTGTTCAAAGTCGTCTGCTGCAGAATTGTTGTATGAGGGAAAGGGTTAAATAGAATTGCAAAAGGGGAAATTGCTCACCTTTTCCACGATGTTGTCTGCTGCAAATGCGTCGGAATGTGTCTTAAAAGAAACTTGATACAGTCTGGGAATTGTCTATTTTTGCCACAAGGGTTTCGATAGAATTTTCTTACAGAGATTGATGTGTTGTACATTAAAGTCTATTGTGAATAAAAACAAAAAAATCAAACAAGGATAAAAAGCATGGAACAGTGAAATGTATTAAAATAATTATACTTAATTTTGTTTTCTGCTTGATACATAGGGAAATAATAAATCTTTGAATGATGAAAAATCATATTTCAAAGATGTCACATCATATTTAAGTGACATCCTTGTACCATTATTTGGTACTACATGTATTTGACCTAGCTAAATATGGAATATAATTTGATTGTGTTATATAAAGAAACATTATACAAATTTCAATAAATTTAATAGCAAAATAACACAATATTATTAATAACATTTATGAATGTCGTGTGAATATGCCCACTACCGCACTCGAATGACGCCATTATCATATTTGACCCAGTCAAAAAGGGAATTTAAACGCCTTGTGTTTGATTTTCGCATAATAATCTGCTTGTTGGGGGGGGGGGGGGTATTCAGCAAATCCTATGTTGTGGGTACTCAAAAGAATCATCTCACTGAGGCCATTCTTTTGAGTACCAACAACAAAACTCTAAAATTGTAGGTATAATTACTGAAAAAAGTTGATTACATTGTGGCAAAAGGAGAAATTGCGTGTTTTGAGCAATTTCTCCTTTTGTCCTGATGATTTCAAAAGTCGTCTGCTGCAGAATCAAAATGTTTCTATAGGTGGGAAAGGGGTTTTGGCTAAGCAATGGGAGAAGTTTGATATCAATAAATTGTAAAACTGTTAAGGAGACTGTTAACCCACTACACAATCATGCAGATGACCATAAATGAAATTGCCATTTCCAGAGGACTAGATAAGATGGAGTGAACAGGGCTATTCGGTTTCCCCCACAATATTTCTTATATTACAAAATTAAATCCTATGTTGTGGTTACTCAAAAGAATTGTCTCACTGAGACGAATTGTCTCACTGAGACGATTCTTTTGAGTACCCACAACATAGGGTTTGAATGTCAAATAAGGATTTTATAACATAAAAAATGCCCCTTATCTCCTTATCTAGAACTCTGCATTTCTCCTTTTGCTACAATGTGTTCAACTCTACCTAAAAGAAAAACAAATGTACTTCCATTTTAAAAGGTTTTTACATTCTTTTTTCCTAGATGTTTTAATGTCATCTGCTGCAGATTTGATAAATTTGGGTAGGGTTTACAAAATGTTAAACAATTGAGATAAGAAAAGACTCTGGAAAAAACAACAACACTGTAAAAAAATTGAAACATGGAAAAAATGTTATATTTATGGATGAGTGTAGAACAAAAAAGTAGTAGTAAATATTGTAAGAAGTGAGAAAAAATGACCAAAAAATGTGTGATAATTGTCATATTTATTTTACATCTATAGCGAAAACAAGCTTTCAGCTTATATTAATCATGCTCGATATCGGCTTCCTGGAGACTTAACCAGTACTCGCGCCTTTTGCGTGGAAAAAATCCAAAAGTCAGAACCCACTGATCACGGGACTGAAACCCAGGACCTTCGGTATGAGAGGCCGGCGCTCTACCTCTACACCACTGTCATCCAACATAGATTTTGTCAAAAATAGGAGCTCTTGGAGGAATATAATATTTGTGGGAGATATATGAAAAAATGTATAAATGTTTTAAGTTTTGTTGATAGTCGGGACAGTGGGAGACATGCTGGGTTGTATAAAATATGTGGAAGACACTATAAAGTTGAGAAATAAATGTGTAGATTTTGTGATCCTCTTTCAAAATCGTTCAAAGATGTCAATTCTATGTAAAACTTTGGTTGATGTGGATTCAGAAATGGGGGAAAATTGCCAAAACTCTTCTCCTCCGAATCTGCTCATCTGATTTCAAGATTATTTTACAAAATAGTTCCTTATGTAACCCTCATGTCATAGACCAAATGGGTTTAGTCATTTCAAAGACCAAATGGGTTTAGTCATGGCAGAGATTAAATGGGTTTATTCATGTCAGAGATTAAATGGGTTTATTCACGTCTGAGAGCAAATGGGTTTAGTCATGTCAGAGATTAAATGGGTTTATTCATGTCAGAGAGCAAATGAGTTTAGTCATGTCAGAGATTAGGAATCCGCTGTGGTCGAGTGGTTAGCGTCTGGGAATTTGAAACCGGTTGTCCCGGGTTCGATCCCCAGTCGCGGCACTACGGTCATGGTGGAGTGCCCTTGGGCAAGGCACATTTTCTAGCCTAGTACTGGTTTGTTTACCCAGGGATCATGAATAATTTAATTTAATTGCGCGCTAAATGACCTTAGCTGTCGATGCGCCATAAAACAATATACATTCATTCATTCATGTCAGAGATTAAATGTGTTTATTCATGTCAAAGACCAAATGGGTTTAGTCATGTCAGAGATTAAATGGGTTTATTCACGTCCGAGAACAAATGGGTTTAGTCATGTCCGAGACTAAATGGGTTTATTCACGTCAGAAAACAAAATTAATGGGTTTATCCATGTCCGAGATTAAATGGGTTTATTCAAGTCAGAGAGCAAATGGGTTTAGTCATGTCAGAGGGCAAATTATATAGGGTTTGATAGAGAAATATTGTGGGTTAGTACCCAGAACATAGGGTTTGATAGAGATATTGTGGGTGAGTACCTGGAACATGGGTTTTGATAGAGAGATATTATGGGTTAGTACCCAGAACATAGGGTTTGATAGAGATATTGTGGGTCAGTACACATAACATAGGGTTTGATAGAGAGATATTGTGGGTGAGTACCCAGAACATAGGGTTTGATAGAGATATTGTGGGTCAGTACACATAACATAGGGTTTGATAGAGAGATAGTGTGGGTTAGTACCCAGAACATAGGGTTTGATAGAGAGATATTGTGGCTTAGTACCCAGAACATAGTGTTTGATAGAGATATTGTGGGTGAGTACCAAGAACATAGGGTTTGATAGAGATATTGTGGGTGAGTACCCAGAACATGGTATTTGATAAAGATATTATTGGTGAGTACCCAGAACATAGGGTTTGATAGAGAGATATTGTGGGTGAGTACCCAGAACAAAGGGTTTGATTGAGATATTGTGGGTTAGAACCAAGAACATAGGGTTTGATATTATGGGTGAGTACCCAAAACATAGTGTTCAATAGAGAGATATTGTAGGTTAGTACCCAGAACATAGGGTTTGATAGAGAGATATTGTGGGTGAGTACCCAGAACATAGGGTTTGATAGAGAGATATTGTGGGTGAGTACCCAGAACATAGGGTTTGATATTGTGGGTGAGTTCCAAGAACATAGGATTTGATAGAGATATTGTGGGTGAGTACCAAGAACATAGGGTTTGATATTATGGGTGAGTACCCAGAACATAGGGTTTGATAGAGATATTGTGGGTGTGTACCCAGAACATAGGATTTGATAGAGATATTGTGGGTGTGTACCCAGAACATAGGATTTGATAGAGATATTGTAGGTTAGTACCCAGAACATAGGATTTGATAGAGATATTGTGGGTTAGTACCCAGAACATAGGATTTGATAGAGATATTGTAGGTTAGTACCCAGAACATAGGATTTGATAGAGATATTGTAGGTTAGTACCCAGAACATAGGATTTGATAGAGATATTGTGGGTGTGTACCCAGAACATAGGATTTGATAGGGATATTGTAGGTTAGTACCCAGAACATAGGATTTGATAGAGATATTGTAGGTTAGTACCCAGAACATAGGATTTGATAGAGATATTGTGGGTGAGTTCCAAGAACATAGGATTTGATAGAGATATTGTGGGTGAGTTCCAAGAACATAGGATTTGATAGAGATATTGTGGGTGTGTACCCAGAACATAGGATTTGATAGAGATATTGTGGGTGAGTACCCAGAACATAGGGTTTGATATTGTGGGTGAGTTCCAAGAACATAGGATTTGATAGAGATATTGTGGACGAGTTCCAAGAACATAGGATTTGATAGAGATATTGTGGGTGTGTACCAAGAACATGGGTTTGATAGGGAGATATTGTGGGTTAGTACCCGGAACATAGGGTTTGATAGAGAGATATTGTGGGTGAATACCCAGAACATAGAGTTTGATAGAGAGATATTGTGTGTTAGTACCCAGAACATAGGGTTTGATAGAGAGATATTGTGGGTGAGTACCCAGAACATAGGGTTTGATAGGGAGATATTGTGGGTTAGTACCCAGAACAAAGGGTTTGATTGAGATATTGTGGGTGAGTACCCAGAACATAGGGTTTGATAGAGAGATATTGTGGGTGAGTACCCAGAACATAGGGTTTAATAGAGAGATAGTGTGGGTGAGTACCCAGAACATAGGGTTTGATAGAGAGATATTGTGGGTGTGTACCCAGAACATAGGATTGGATAGAGATATTGTGGGTGTGTACCCAGAACATGGGTTTGATAGGGAGATACACTGTATTGTGGGTTAGTACCCGGAACATAGGGTTTGATAGAGAGATATTGTGGGTGAGTACCCAGAACATAGGGTTTGATAGAGAGATATTGTGTGTGAGTACCTAGAACATAGGGTTTGATAGAGAGATATTGTGGTTGAGTACCCAGAACATAGGGTTTAATAGAGAGATATTGTGTGTGAGTACCTAGAATATAGGGTTTGATAGAGAGATATTGTGGGACAAAGAGCTGTTTACCCTTCCTTATCTATGTGGTATGATAAATCTATATAGTATGATAAATCTATACAGTATGATTAATCTATAAAGTATGGTAAATATATGTGATATGATGAGTCTATGCAGTATAATAAATATTATGTGGTATCATAAATCTTTATAGTATGATAACGCAAATCCAATATTAAATACGAGATCCATTGTCAATTTGAAATATTGATTGCTTGGGGTGTAATATTGTTTTCAACATATTTTCAACATGTTTTCAGTCATATCATGGTTGGCAAGGTCACCTGCTCATGTGTTTCCTAGCTATCTAGCACCAGTACTCCACACATCATACTTTCCGAGCAACTGGCTGTTTTTCCACATAGACTGTTAGCCCACTGGTGAAAGACGATAATGACGCTTGCCACTGACTTTTTTCAATGACGGAACAAATGTTAGCCCAGCTAGGATTCAAACTCACAAACCCTGGATTGACAGCCCATGGCGCCATTGATTTAACTTTGATTTAACGAGTAGCCTTACAGAATCTGAAAACCTACAACTAACTTTTCTGGAAATCTAACACCAGTACATGGTCAAATAGCAGACCCTTCACAGAAGTGCATCAGCTGTATATCTTGGCTGACTTACATAATACATATTTATTTGCGAGAATGTGCATATCCGCTTAACCCATTCCCACAAACAGACGCTTTCTAACGCCTCTGCTGCAGATGAATTTTGAAAACATTGTGGCAAAAGCAGTAAATGCCCATTATGAGCAATTTCTCCTTTTGACACAATATTTTATAAAATTATTCAACCATTATACTTTCATATCTAGATATTTTCCGTACTTTATCCAACATGATTACAACGTTGTCTGCTGCAGATTTGTTGTATGAGGGAAAGGGCTAATATTGAAGACCTACAAACTCCACCCTTTCCCCATAGAGAAGCATTTGGATTCCCGCAGCAGACTTAACTTTTGAAAACATTGTGACAATAGGAGAAATTGCTCCATTCAATGATAAAACTTCCATCGATAGAGATTTTCCAAATGTTTGCGCCTAGATGTCTTCAAAAATCATCTGATGCAGAAATTTTGTTGTAAACATGTATCTGGTAAAAGGTAAAAGGGTTAACGAATTTATTATGATAATATTTCTCTTCAGGCAAGGTACAGTAGGAATTGTAGCGCAAACATACCTTCCTGTAATTATATTAGTAACAGTCAGATAGAAAGTAATGCCATGAAAGCACCTCGCAGATGTTCTATGGCCCCTGATGGTATTAGCAGTGCAAAAAAGTCAAGATTCATTTTAGATATAGAGGAAAGGCAGAAAATAGGTAAAACAAAAAAATGGGTGGTGGGGTATCTATTATAAACCCTTCCCCACTTGAAGGTGAAATTTGACGCGTTTATATATATATACAGTAGAAGAATTTTGAATATTTTTTGGCCATTTAATTAACCTTTTCCCTCACATAGACACTTTCTGACGCCTCTGTAGCAGACGGCTATTTGAAAATATAGTGACAAAAGAAGAAATAGGTTATCCATTCAATTAAAGAGATTTTCTACTTTTTTTCAAAATATGTTCAAAGTCGTCTGCTGCAAAATTGTCGTATGAGGGAAAGGGTTAAGGTTGAACTGCTCATAACCCCTTCCCACTTGCAGACAAATTCTGACGCCTCTGCAGCACTCTGCCAGATTTTGAAACCAATATGAGAAAAGAAGAAATTACTCTTGATGAGCTCAATTCTTTCTTCTAGCGCATTGATGAGCTATTCTTTCTTCTAGTACAATTTTTTTTACTGTTTTCAATTACCAAACTTTCCCATTTCATGATAAGCAATTTTCTTTTTTTCACAATGTTTTCAACTATATTTTATAATTTCATTTATTTAGATTTTCTATATTTTTGCATACATGTATGTAGATGTTCTTAAGGTCATCTCTGCTGCAGATGTGTTGTATTTTGGAAGGGTAAATTATACTCTGCCTCGAGTCTTTCTCTACAATTTGTTTGCGTGTGAGAAATGGTTAAGATATCATTTTTGATTTGCCATATTTAGCTCACCTGTGCACAAAGTGCTCAAGGTGAGCTATTTTGATCACATTTTATCCGGCGTCCATCTGTCATGCGGTGTGCGTCGTCAACAATTGCCTTGTAAACACTTTACAGGCCATATTTTGCAGTTATCAGGACATTCATGTCCATCAAATCTTGGACAAGTTTAAACACTGGGCCATATGAAGTCAAAAACTAAGTCACTAGGTCAAATTGAAGGGAAATCTTGTTAACCCTTTCCCTCATACAGACACTTTCTGACGCCTCTGCAGCAGACAGCTTTTTGAAAACATTGTCACAAAAGAAGAAATTGCTCAAAACAAGCAAATTCTCATTTTGCCACAATGTTTTTCCACTTTTAGACATAATTATGTTATCCATTCAATTTAATATAGAGATTTTCTATTATTTGACAAAATATGTTCAAAGTCGTCTGCTACAGTCAGAAAGCGTCTATATGAGGGAAAGGGTTAAATATCACTTGCTCGTCGTTTATAGATTTGCTGACTGCCCCAGACAGGTCGGCTCAGATTTACCTTTGTGCCATGCCAATGAAAGTGTCGCAAAAACAATAGTTTGGTATAAAACAGTTAACCCTTTCCCTCATAGGACAATTCTGCAGCAGACGACTGAAAATATTTTGTCAAAAAATAGAAAATCTCTATAATTGAATGGATAACCTATGACTGCAGCAGAAGACTTTGTAAAAACAAAGTGACAGAAGAATAAATCAATTTCTTCTTTTGCCACAATGTTTTCCATTTTAGTCATAGGTTATCCATTCAGTTATACAGAGATTTTCCATTTTTTGACAAAATTTGTTCAAAGTCTCTATGAATGAAAGTTTAAATATTGTATAGAGATGAATATATTGTGGTAAAAGCAGAAATAGTTTGTTTGGAGCAATTTCTTCTTTTGTGACAATGTTTTGAAAAAAATGTCGTCTGCTGCAGCGGAGTCAGAAAGTGTCCCTGCATAAGGGAACGGGTTAACCCTTTCCCTCATATAGACACTTTCTGACGCCTCTGCAGCAGATGGCTTTTTGAAAACATAGTAACAAAAGAAGAAATTGCACAAAACGTGCAATTTCTCCTTTTGCCGCAATGTTTTCCACTTTTTGTCATAGGTTATCCATTCATTATGGAGATTTTCTATGTTTTGACAAAATACATTCAAAGTCGTCTGCTGCAGAATTGTCGTATGAGGAAAAGGGTTAAACTCACTCTCACATAATGATTCCAAAACGTCAGCTAGACAAATAACATTTCAAGTGAAAAACTTTTTTTTTTCTACATACTATTTAGCTCTTAATCATCTCGCACTGCTCGATCTTTTCAGTAATTTACCACCAACAATACTTTAATTCGTACAGAAATATAATTTATTTTTTAAAATTATAATATTTACTGGTATAACTTGAATAGAACTTAATTAAGTTGATAATACGTTACATATAGCTGTTCCATGCTTTTAATTTAGGCGTAATGAACTGCCCATTTTCCGACAACATCTTACTAATTATATAACCATTAAACATAAGCCCTATATATTGCTTAAGACGATACTTTTGAGCAACCACAACATTGCTTGTTTTGAGCAATTTCTTCTTTTGTCACTGTTTTCAAAAAGCCGTCTGCTGCAGAGGCGTCAGAAAGCGTATATATTAGGAAAAGGGTTAAAGAGGGATCAAGTAAGATTTACGTCTGTATTAGGAGCTGTGTACATTGTATGGATATTCTACCGTCACACTGGATTCATACCAAAGATTTCATAAAAATGGTAGTAATAGCTGCGTCCTCCTTGGTGCTCAGGGTTCCAGGGGTTCCCTCATACGACAATTCTGCAGCAGACTACTTTGAAAATATTTTGTCAAAACATAGAAAATCTCCATAATTGAATGGATAACCTATGACAAAAAGTGGAAAACATTGCGGCAAAAGGAGAAATTGCACGTTTTGTGCAATTTCTTCTTTTGTTACTATGTTTTAAAAAATCTGTCTGCTGCAGAGGCGTCAGAAAGTGTTTATATGAGGGAAAGGGTTAACCATTCAAAACATTGTCACAAAAGAAGGAATTGCTCCAAACAAACTATTTCTCATTTTACCACAATATATTCTTCTCTATACAGTATTTAAACTTTCATTCATAGAGGCTTTCCATACTTTCACCCAGATGTTTTCAAGGTCATCTGCTACACATTTGTTGTATATGGGAAAGGCTTAACCCTTTCCCTCATACAACAAATCTGCAGCAGACGACTTTGAACATATTTTTTTCAAAAAATGGTAGTAATAGCTGCGTCCTCCTTGGTGCTCAGGGGTCCAGGGATTAGCTTTAACCCTTTCCCTCATACGACAATTCTGCAGCAGACTACACTGGCACTCCGCTATAACACTCTCCGTTTTAAGGCAGATCCCGTTATAGCACTGGTCTTGCTTGGCTCCCCAAAATTCTATTGCATGAAATAGAATTTAAAAATTTCAAAAACCTAATTTGAAACCTTGAAAACACCAAAATTTAATACGACTGTAACGTTAATCCACATGTTTGCATAACGCTTTGTTAAACAATAGACTGGTAAACAATCGATATCGTTATCGAGCGGCTGTTTGCATAACGCTTTCAATATTACAACAATAGACAGATAAAAAATCGATATCGGGTATAATTATTGTGTAATTATTGTTTATTGTTTGTGCATTACGCTAATTGTCTTCAGTCATCTTTAAAACTGACTTTGAAAATATTTTGTCAAAAAACAGAAAATCTCTATAATTGAATGGATACAAACAACCCTTCCCAACCATCACACCTATGTGGATTATCAAGTTAGATATCTCTATCCAACATTTACTGCATGTTATAGCCCTTTTTTATGCCCCTGGAATCTCCAATTCGGTGGGCATCTAGTTTTTGACCTGTCTGCACGTCTGTCTGCACGTCTGTCTGCACGAAAAAAACTTTAACCTTGACCACTACTTTTGAACCATAACAGGTACGGCTACCATATTTCACATGTGTATTCCTTGTGACATGACCTTTCTGTCAGTACCAAAATTGTTGACCTTGTGACCTTGACCTTTGACCTAGATGTAGTTTTTGGCCTGTCTGCACGAAAAAACTTTAACCTTGACCACTACTTTTGAACCATAACAGGTACGGCTACCATATTTCACATGTGTATTCCTTATGACATTACCTTTCTGTCAGTACCAAAATATTTGACCTTGCGACCTTGACCTTTGACCTAGATGTTGCCATTCTCGAAAAAACCTTTAACCTTGACCACTATTTTTGAACCATGACAGGTACGGCTACCATATTTCATGTGTATATCTTGTGACATGACCTTTCTGTCAGTACCAAAATTTTTCACCTTGCGACCTTGACCTTTTGACCTAGATGTTGCCATTCTCGATAAAAACTTTAACCTTGACCACTACTTTTGAACCATAACAGGTATGCCTACCATATTTCACATGTGTATTCCTTGTGACATGACCTTTCTGTCAGTACCAACATTTTTGACCTGGCTACCTTGACCTCTGACCTAGATGTTGCCATTCGGGGGCATCAGTGTTTCACAAACACATCTTGTTTGACTTAGAATTTGCATGCAACGCCATTAAGAGTCCATATCCTAGTAATTGCAACTTTATGCAGCTCTTTCCAACCATCATACCTATATAAACAATCAAGTCTGATAACTCTTTTCTTTTCGGCCCTTTTTTATTTAGAAATTCTTGTTTAAGTTTTGCATGCAAGGTACTTTCATGGATATATCTCAGTAACTACTAATGATATTGACTTGAAACTAGATTCATCTCTTCAGGGGTGTCAGACAGTCAAGTTAGATAACTCTTGTATGAATTGAGTACAAATTATGGCCCATGTTTGACTTTGAAAATTTGGTTAAAGTTTTGCATGTACAGAACTGTCATACACATATCTCAGTAAACACTCAGGGATTGATTTAAAGCTCCAATATAGTCTTTAGAGGTATCAAACAATCAGGGGTTTAAGTAACTCCTGACTGAATTTATTATAAATTATGGCCGTTTGTGAAGTTAGAAATTTGGGTTAAAATTTTGCATGAAAGGCCTTTTCCCACAAACAGCAGATGCTATTCAAACAAGACTTATCCAACTAGATTTATAGTTCTATACTACCAAGCCACTATCTCAGTAACAACTGTTGTCTATAGTATCAAATGGCCAAATAGTCAAGCATGCTGTCTTGCGGACAGCTCTTGTTGTATTTTGCAGTGGTGTAATACTGTCCCACTTGAGCCTCTTGTTAAGAAATTTTTAATGAAATTTGTATATTTGATGCAAATTAAATTGAAATTGGCAAAAACAGAAATTGCTTGTTATAAAGGGAAAAGACCATAAAAATTGCCCATAATCATTTCAGACCTATCATATTCTTATTTGAATACAGTTGACGAAATTGCTTGTTATAAAGGGAAAAGACCATAAAAATTGCCCATAATCATTTAAGACCTATCATATTCTTATTTGAATATAGTTGACGATGATGAAGATGATAATGCAGGACACGATGATGAAGCTGATGATGCAGGACATGATGACGAAGCTGATTATGATATATATCGTAAGCATTCTATAGGGTCAAAGTTTACTCTTTTCTACATACAGCAATTCTACACCCAACGACTCTTTGATGAATAATAAGGCAAAAATATGGAAGCTCCATATAAATAAAGAACAATAATTTATTATTGACAAAGTTGAAACATTTTGGCAAAATGAGAAATAGCTCTTTATGTGCAGTTTCACCTTTTGCCACAATGATCCTAAAAAATCGTCTGTTGCAGAGTCATCAGAAGGTGTCTGTATGTGAGAAAAGGTTATGATTAACCAGAGACTCACATAATTACTGTGGAGAAAAGAAGTCTTTGCCCTTCAATATTGCTTAACCCTTTCCCACATACAACAAATCTGCAGCAGACAACATATTGGCAGCAAAGTTTGCTGTAGTTAAAACTTTAAAAGTATTCTGCTAAAGTATGGTGCTTATTTTCAAATCATTTGGTAGAAATGTTACTTGCGGGACCAACCCTCTTTGAGATTACTCCCAAGTTATGTTGATTTGTCAAAAAATGTGGCGTCAAGTGGCAGTAGTGTTTTGCCTTTTATAGCTTAAGTGAAAACTTTAACCCTCTATGAGATTACTTCTAAGTTATGTTGATTTGTCAACAAATGTGGCATCAAGGGGCAGTAGTGTTTTTCCTTTTATAGCTTAAGTGAAAACTTCAACCCTCTATGAGATTACTTCCAAGTTATGTTGATTTGTCAAAAAATGTGGCATCAAGGGGCAGTAGTGTTTTGCCTTTTATAGCTTAAGTAAAAACTTCAACGCTCTATGAGATCACTCCAAATTATGTTGATTTGTCAAAAAATGTGGCATCAAGTGGCAGTAGTGTTTTGCCTTTTATAGCTTAAATGAAAACTTCAACCCTCTATGAGATTACTTCCAAATTATGTTGAGTTGTCAAAAAATGTGGCATCAAGGGGCAGTAGTGTTTTGCCTTTTATAGCTTAAGTGAAAACTTCAACGCTCTATGAGATCACTCCAAATTAGGTTGATTTGTCAAAAAATGTGGCATCAAGTGGCAGTAGTGTTTTGCCTTTTATAGCTTAAGTCAAAACTTCAACGCTCTATGAGATCACTCCAAATTATGTTGATTTGTCAAAAAATGTGGCATCAAGTGGCAGTAGTGTTTTGCCTTTTATAGCTTAAGTGAAAACTTCAACGCTCTATGAGATCACTCCAAATTATGTTGATTTGTCAAAAAATGTTGCGTCAAGTGGCAGTAGTGTTTTGCCTTTTATAGCTTAAGTGAAAACTTCAACCCTCTATGAGATTACTTCCAAAATATGTTTATTTGTCAAAAAATGTGGCATCGAGGTGCAGTAGTATTTTGCCTTTTATAGCTTAAGTGAACACTTCAACCCTCTATGAGATTATTTCCAAGTTATGTTGATTTGTCAAAAAAATGTGGCATCAAGGGGCAGTAGTGGTTTACCATTTATAGCTCAAGTGAACAATTTAAAAACCATCTCCTTCGAAAGTATGAAGCTGATTTTCAAATTATTTTGTAGACATGTTCCTTGGGTGACGCTCTATGACATTTCCTCCAGTCATTTTAATTGGTCAATAAACATGGCCAAGAGCGGGTGGGGTTGTTTTGCTTGATAAATATGGCTAAAGTGAAAACTATGAAAATCTTTTCCTTTGAAAGTATATAGGCTATTTTAAAATATTTTTTGAGAAATGTTCCTTGATTCTTTCAGATTCCTTAACCCTTTCTCTCGTATAGGTTATCCATTCAATTATAGATATTTACTATAGAGATTCTGCTGCAGAATTGTGGTATGAGGGAAAGGGTTAACTTTAACCATGTTGTTTGAAGAATATGAGAGCTATTACAGTCACTTGTGCGTTGGCGTCGGCATTGCAACTTTGGTTAAAGTTTTGCATGCAAGGCTTTTTCTCACAAACCACCGATCTTATTGCTTTGAAACTTCAAACACTTATTGAACATCATCAAATGACCGTGCAGGACAAGTCCTATAACTCTATATTGGATTTTGACACAATTATGCCCCCCCTTTTTATACGCCCGTTTTGAAAAAACGGATCGTATTATAGTTTTACCTGCGGCGGGCAGGCAGCGTCCAGTATGTTGTCAGCTCAATAACTTTAGAAGCCTTTGTCCAATCATCACCAAATTTAGTCAGAATGTGTATTGGGATAATATCCGGACAGGTTCGATAACTAGCCATATCGCTTTAGTCAATCAAGAGTTATCTCCCTTTAATTATAGAAATTACCCAAAATTGGTCTTGTCAGCTCAATAACTTTAGAAGCCTTTTTCAAATGATCACCAAATTTGGTCAGAATGTGTATTGGGCTAATATCTCGGACAAGTTCTATAACTAGCCATATCGCTTTAGTCAATCAAGAGTTATTACCCTTTTATTATAGAAATTACCCTAATTTGGTCTTGTCAGCTCAATAACTTAAGAAGCCTTTGTCCAATCATAACCAAATTTAGTCAGAATGTGTATTGGGATAATATCTCGGACAAGTTCGATAACTAGCCATATAGCTTAAGTCAATCAAGAGTTATTGCCCTTTAATTATAGAAATTACCCAAAATTGGTCTCTAGCTATCCTCTTTCCTGCATTACTGCAAGTTTCAAAAAGCCCTTTTTTGACTAAATTCTGATTAAATGTTTGCGTGTAACGACATTAAGAGTCCATATCCTAATAATTACTTGATGCATTGCATTGAAACTTTATACAACCCTTCCCAACCATCACACCTATATAAACAATCAAGTTTGATAACTCTTTCCAGCATATAATGCAAAATGTGGCCCTTTTTTCACTTAGAAATTTTGGTTTAAGTTTTGCAAGGTACTTTCAAGGATATATCTCTGTGACCACTAATGATATTGACTTGCAACTTCATCCATGTCTTCAGGGGTGTCAGACAGTCAAGTAAGATAACTCTTGTATGAATTTAGTACAAATTATGGCCCTTGTTTGACTTTTAAAATTTGGTTAAAGTTTTGCGTGCATGGCACTATCTTGCACATACCTCAGTAACCACTCAGGGATTGATTTAAAGCTTCAATATAGTCTTCAAAGGTATCAAACATTCAGGTTAGGTTACTCCTGACTGAATTAATTATAAATTATGGCCGTTTGTAAAGGTAGAAATTTGAGTAAAAGTTTTGCATGCACAGCCTTTTCTCACAAATAGTAGATGCTATTCAAACAAGACTTATCCAACTTGATTTATAGTTCTATACTATCAAGCCACTATCTCAGTAACAACCGTTGTCTATAGTATCAAATGGCCAATTAGTCCAGCAAGCTGTCTTGCGGACAGCTCTGGTTTCAAAAGTTGTCTGCTGCAGAGGCGTCAAAAAGCGTCTATACATGGGGTAGGGTTACTTTACGAATACTGTATGATTATGTGTGCATTTCTGATCGTTTCTGACTGCTGACCTTGTCGTCTTGTGGCTATTACAGGAGCAGCTCCCTCACCACGGCAACATGCTGATGCAGATCGTATGGCTCCTCCACAACGTGATGTTATATGTAGTAAGCACTCTATACGGTCAAACTTTACTCTTTCCCACAAACAGCAAATCTGCAGCTGACGACTTTGACGAATACTAAGGCAAAAATATGGAAGCTCACTCTATATCTTATATAGTTAGAAATTTGGGTTAAAGTTTTGCATGCAAGGCCTTTTCCCACAAACAGCAGATGCTATTCAAACAAGACTTATCCAACAAGATTTATAGTTTCTATCAAGCCACTATCTCAGTAACAACTGTTGTCTATACGGTAGTATAAAATGGCCAATTAGTCGAGCAAGCTGTCTTTCAGAGGCATCAAAAAGCATCTATACATGGGGTAGGATTAATTTACGGATTAATTTACGGATGCTGTATGATTATGTGTGCATTGCTGATTATTGCTGACCGCAGACCTTTTCGTCTTGTGGTGATTACTCTGAATTCCTTCAATTTTTTGGGATCCATGCAAAATTCTAGGTTCCACGATAACCGAAAGATAAATCCTTAAAAAGAAATCTGCCAAGAGCTGGTATGCGTTTTTAGCTCACCTGTGCACGAAGTGCTCAAGGTGAGTTATTGTGATCGCCCTATGTCCGGCGTCCGGCAACATTTTCTCCTCTGAAACCGGTGGGTCAACTGGGATGAAACTTCACAGAAAGCATCCTCTCAATGTCCTTACCAGAATTCCTTTAAATTTTTGGGATCGATGCAGAATTCTGGTTTCCATGGCAACGAAATGAAAAAAACTGTTCCTTGGGTGACCCTCTATCAGATTCCTTCAAGCCATGTTGATTGGTTGAAAAACATGGCCGCCAGGGGGGGGGGGG
The DNA here is from genome assembly GCA_031761405.1 of Serripes groenlandicus. NCBI lineage: Eukaryota > Metazoa > Mollusca > Bivalvia > Cardiida > Cardiidae > Serripes > Serripes groenlandicus. The sequence goes on along the minus strand of JASEVX010000030.1, from coordinate 471,328 downwards.
GGCGGGGCTATTTTGCCTTATATGGCTATAGTGCAAACTTAAAAAATCTTCTCCTCTAAAAGTGTCAGGCCGATTTTCAAATAATTTTGTAGAAATGTTCCTTGGGTGACTCTCTATCAGATTCCTTCAAGCCATGTTGATTGGTCGAAAAACATGGCCGCCAGGGGGGGCGGGTTTTTTTTGCCTTATATATATGGCTATAGTGAAAACTTAAAAAATCTTCTCCTCCAAAAGTGTCAGGGCGATTTTCAAATAATTTTGTAGAAATGTTCCTTGGATGACCCTCTATCAGATTCCTTTAACCCTTTCCCTCATATAGACGCTTTCTGACGCCTCTGCAGCAGACAGCTTTTTGAGAACATAGTGACAAAAGAAGAAATTGCACAAAACGTGCAATTTCTCCTTTTGTCACAATGGTTTCCACTTTTTTTCATAGGTTATCCATTCAATTCTAGAGATTTTCTATGTTTTGACAAAATACGTTCAAAGTCGTCTGCTGCAGAATTGTCGTATGAGGGAAAGGGTTAAGCCATTTTGATATGTTGAAAATCATGGCCGCCAGGGGGGGCGGGGCTATTTTGCCTTATATAGCTATAGTGCAAACTTAAAAAATCTTCTCCTCTAAAAGTGTCAGGCCGATTTTCAAATAATTTTGTAGAAATGTTCCTAGGGTGACCCTCTATCAGATTCCTTCAAGCCAAGTTGATTGGTTTGAAACTATGCCCGCCAGATGGCGGGGCTTATATAGCTTAAGTGAAAAAAATATTCAGGTGAGCGATTCCAGGGCCATCCCTCTTGTTTTTTATTAATTTGGTAGATCTGTTCCTTTGGTAACCCTATATCAGGTTCCTTCAAGCCATGTGGCCGCCAGGGGGTAGGACTGTTTTGGCTGAAGTTTAAATGTCAACCCTTTCCCACATATAGATGGTTTTTGACGCCTCTGCAGCAGACAACGATTGAAAACATTGTGACAACAGAATAAGTTGCTTATAACGAGCAATGTCTCCTTTTTGGCACAATGTTTTCAAATTATTTTACTTTCATTACAAGAGCTTTTCCATATTTTTGCCTTCATGTTTACAAAGTCGTCTGCAACCGGTTTGTTGTATGTGGGAAAGGGTTAACAAGTCTTCTCCTGTTAACCCTTCCTCTGATATAGACGCTTTCTGACACCTTTGCAGCAGACGGCTTTTTGAAAACATAGTGACAAAAGAAGAAATTGCACAAAATGTGCAATTTCTCCTTTTGCCACAATGTTTTCCACTTTTTGTCATAGGTTATCCATTCAATTATGGAGATTTTCTATGTTTTGACAAAATATGTTCAAAGTCGTCTGCTGCAGAATTGTTGTATGAAGGAAAGGGGTAAGACCTACATGTATCATATCCTTACTCGAATACTGTTGACGAAATTGCTAGTTATAAAGGTAAATGACCATAAAAATTGCCCATTATCATTTAAGACCTATCATATCCTTACTCGCATACTGTTGACGAAATTGCTAGTTATAAAGGTAAATGCACCATAAAAAATGCCCATTATCATTTAAGTCCTATCATATTCTTTTTTTAATACAGTTGACGATGACGAAGCTGATGATTTAGGACATGTTGATGATTTAGGACATGTTGATGATTCAGAAAGTGATATCGAATTTGATCATGCAGGACATGATGACAAAGATGATGATGTCATATTTAGTAAGCATTCTATACGGTCAAAGTTTACTCTTTCCCACATACGGCAATTCTGCACCCAAAACGACTCTTTGACGAATAATAAGGCAAAAATATGGTAGCTCCATATAAATTATTTTTGAAAAATTGAAAACATTGTGGCAAAATGAGAAATTGCTCTTTATGTGCAATTTCACCTTTTGCCACAATGATCCTAAAATTCATCTGTTGCAGGGGCGTCAGAAAGTTTCTGTATGTGGGAGAAGGTTATGATTAATCAGAGACTCACATAATTACTGTGGAGAAAAGAAGTCTTTGCCCTTCAATATGGCTCTTATTACTCTCTTAACCCTTTCCCACATACAACAAATCTGCATCAGATGACTTTCTTAACCCTTTCCCACCTGCAGACGCAATAGCAGCAGACGACTTTTGAAAACATTGTGGCCAAAGGTGAAATTGCTCATGATGAGCAATTTCACCTTTGGCCACAATGTTTTCCACTAATAGTCATTGGTTATCCATTCAATTATAGAGATTTTCCATTTTTTGACAAAATATGTTCAAAGTCGTCTGCTGCAAATTAGTTTTATGTGGGAAAGGGTTAATAAATTAGCAGCACTGTTTGCTGTAGTTAACACTATAAAAGGTCTTCTCCAGCTAAAGTATAGTGCTTATTTTCAAATTATTTGGTAGAAATGTTCCTTGTGGGACCAACCCTCTTTGAAATTACTCCCAAGTTATGTTGATTTGTCAAAAATGTGGCGTCAAGTGGCAGTAGTGTTTTGCCTTTTATAGCTTCAGTGAAAACTTCAACCCTCTATGAGATTTCACCAAGTTATGTTGATTTGTCAAAAAATGTGACATCAAGGGGCAAAAGTGTTTTGCCTTTTATAGCATAAATGAAAACTTTAAAAACCATCTCCCTTGAAAGTATGAAGGTAATTTTCAAATTAATTTGTAGACATGTTCCTTGGGTGACGCTCTATGACATTTCTTCAAGTCATTTTGATTAATCAAAAAACATGGCCAACAGGGGTCGGGGCTGTTTTGCTTGATAATGATGGCTAAAGTGAAAACTATAAAAATCTTCCCCTTTGAAAGTATATGGACTATTTGAAAATATTTTTTGAGAAATGTTCCTTGTTTGAAACTCTTTCAGATTCCTTATACCTTTCCCTCATATAGGTTATCCATTCAATTATAGAGATTTTCCATTTTTTAGAAAAATATGTTCAAAGTAGTCTGCTGCAGAATTGTGGTATGAGGGAAAAGGGTAAACTCTAACCATGTTGTTTGGTAAAAGAAACATGGCCAGCAGGATGCCGGCAGTTTTGCTTTATATGGCTATAGTGATTTAATTTTTGCCTTATGCATTGGAGAGATACTGAACTTCTTGGACCTGTTGTTATGAATTTTGTTTTATGAAATTTGTACATTTGATGCAATTTCTAAAGTTGCAAAACCAGAAATTGCTGGAAATAATGAACACAAGAGTGCCACAAAGGGAATGAACGCCAATGCTCGTCGGTTTTTTTATAAGTCGAACAAGGGTATCACTGAATAATTATCAAAGCCTCAGTTATGCAACTTTGTAAAGACATGCATATTGTTGTTCATAAGAACATGTGTACCAAGTTTCATTTGAATTTTATTTTTTTTAGGAATGAGGTAAGATTTTACCCTTTCCCTCATATAGACGCTTTTAGACGCCTCTGCAGCAGACGGCTTTTTGAAAACATAGTGACAAAAGAAGAAATTGCACAAAACGTGCAATTTCTCCTTTTGCCACAATGTTTTTCCAGTTTCTGTCATAGGTTATCCATTCAATTATAGAGATTTTCCTTTTTTTGACAAAATACGTTCAAAGTCTTCTGCTGCAGATGCTGCAGAATTGCCGTATGAGGGAAAGGGTTATGTTTCGTAATGACGATGCCAAAGGGTATCACAATAGCCCGAATTTTTGTGGCGATTGGTTGACAATCGCCACAGTGCTACCAAAACAACAACAACGAAAAAAAAATTATATAGTCGTATTTGAACAATCGGTTGGATATTTCTGCAAAGGCAATTTACTCACTTCCGTTAAACCCCATATATATATATATAGTTCCATCAGTGATGCAGGCACACGATTAATAATGATAATGTTAGTGCTACTTTGATACCGGATTGGTACTAATATTTGAGATTTATCGAGAAAATATCTAAATAGAGTTAAACTATTTACCAGGGCTCCGGAAATTTTGAAATCCCAATCGGTCCGGGTGAAATAAAAAAAAAATACCCCCCCCCCCCCCTTTTACCCTTCTTGAAAAATATCAAATTTGAACACTTTAAAAAAAAATGAATTTCATGTTTATTTCAGGTTACCTTGCATAGATGGATGTATAACATTGTCATCACTCGATAATGTCAATGTAGAAGTACTTATCAAATCGTAATTTACCAAAATTTGCAGACGAACATAACAACGCACATGTTTACATTGCTCGTTCGTACTTAAAAATGTTCGACCCGTAATCCAATATCGTACTTACTAGGAAATTATTGGTGGTGCACAGAAGATACATTTTTATCTTATTTACTGCTTTGTTTGTAGGGTTATCATTGCTTTGTCTATATACAAATAAACCTTTTACTAAAAAGAATGTCTTTGTTGTTTTTGAAATACCATGTAAAATATATTGACCATAATTCTGTTTTTAGGTAAGTATGCTTATTCACTTGTCTTCAAAGGTAAAGTTTGCGTTATGTTGCAGCTAGCCACTACTTTTCTCAATTATGCAGCTCATTAAATGATAATGGTTTAACTTTTGGATCATCTAAAATGTCCTGCCAAAGTCGCAAGTGCTCTAGTCGTTTGCTCGATCTATTGAAGAATGAGTGGATCGAATGTAACATGCCTTCAAAGTAGCTCACCTCTTTAATCGACTTAGAAGCATCAAGGCTTGATAGGGCCAGTTTATGGGCTACGCAATGCATAGATAGCATATATTCGTTCTCATTGTTCAGCCTTTGAGCAACTCCGTTTTGCTTTCCAACCATAACAGCAGCACCGTCAGAACTAAACCCATATACCTTTCTAATATCTATGTCGCAGGCTCTGAGATAGCCAACAAGGGAAGAAAATACGACATTGGCATCTGCAGCCGTAAGTTTGATCAAAGTCAAGTAACTTGTTTGCAGTATGCCCTTATCCAAGTAATTAATAAACACTATTAAGTGTTTCTCCATACCAAGATCAGTGCTTTCATCTATCATCAGGCCCAGCGCTGGGCTCTGTCTGAGTTTTTCTATTATACTATCGTCAAGAGACTGGGAAATAAGAGTTATAAACTCCGTACAAGCACTGTCTTCTTGGTACAGATTTTTTGTCAGACACGTGTCGTTACATAAGTGTAGCTCACAGAGCTCTGCGTACATAGATATCGGCATATGGCTTTTAGCGACAGTGTAAGCAGTTCTTATTAGTCGGCATACAGCAGCCTCTATTTTGTCAGATTCCTTATTTATACATTCCGAGACTGAAGGAATCTGCCTCGACTGAATGTCTGAGTCCAGCTTTAAAGAATTCAAATGCCCACTACTGCCCTCGTGTTCACGTAAAGACGAGACACGAAAATGTGTCGAACCAGACTGAGAGAACTTCGATTTGCTTTTGTGTAAAATACAAAGTGAACAGAACATTGTTCGATTTTCTGACTTGAGCCACTTGAACTCCTCTAGCCATGACATTTGGAAGAATTTAGCTACAGAACTCTCATCACTTTTTGTCTTTTTACAAGCTTGTTCGGAGGACGCCCCACAACTGAGCTTTCTTTTTCTCTCTTTAGCATTTTGCTCATGTACCGATTCACTTTTCATGATTGAAAACGCATCCCGTTTTTTACCCATTTGATCAACCGGTTTTCCAGGCCGGATCGTATGAATTGGGTTGCCACCCCAACATACTAACTCAGTCGGTTTGCCAATCCGACTGTTTAGTCATTATGAACCGGTTCCCCAAACCGGTTCTCTTTGTCAACATGATCCGGGTTGCCAATCCGGTCATTTGACTTTTTGAACATCGCAAGTAAATTGCGTTGAGCCATTTCAATTAAGCATCGAAAGACAAATGAACTTAAAACTTCTGCATTATATATACACGATAAAACTTTGAGTCATAACACATCGAATTCTAAATATCGACATCAATAACATTTCCAATTATAAGCACCTTTAATGTTCCATAATGGTTTTAAACAGCGTAGACCGTTTGTAACAGTTTGAAAATTACAAACGGTCCGAAACGAAAATAAAAATAATTTATCAATTAGCCGTAGACCGGACTTGGACCGATTAAAATATGTTAAACTGATCAACTAGTAATTAGCAAACACTTTTAAAGAAGCCTTTAACACATGCATTATCTGTCAAACCGAAGGGAGTAAATATATAACCGATTGTCACACCTCCTGGACCGATTATCGGCGGCTTATCTTGATTACGTCACGGTAAGTGACTCTCTCGACGGTTATCCTACGCTTTAGAAACAAAGAGCGTGTGTACTTACTAGGATTTTATTGGTTTTTCGTTTACACAGTGACATATATAGCGTAGGTATTAACGAAATTTTATAAATTTTATAAAATCTCGGACCGATTTTTTTACAAGTTTTAAGATTGCAATCGGTCTAGGGATTCGAATTCCGGTCCAGACCGGCACTTTTGTCGGTCTTTCGAACCCCTGCTATTTACATATTATCTTTCTTCATGTTTGGGCAGATAATAAATATCATCGGGCGTCTTGGGTACGCTATGCAGAGTATCATGATACTCCTGTGCCTCGTTTTATTTTTACTGTAGTCAACCGTAACCTTTTGACCTTTAACCTGATTCGGCAGGAGTTGGTTGTACTCTGATTATCTTCGTCATGATTTGGCAGATAATAAATATCATTGCGCGTTCTGCCTTGCAAATAACGACAACTCTGGTGATACTCAAATCTGGAAATTCCAAAAGGTTCTATAAATAGCTCGCGAGACCAAAAACCAGAAAAGCTTGTAAATCTCAATATTATAAACGCTTTATTTTGTACTTGTTTAAATATATGAAAGCGTCTAGATAATAAGACTGGTTTACAAAGGTTTAAAGGACACACGATGGCAGTGTGTACACACGTTATGTATACACGTCTGCACGTTCTAGAGTCAATTAGCAATCAATGCTGACAGTGTAGCCTAATTGAGTTTGAAGATCTAGCATTATAATATATGCCTATATTTTCATAAAATAAACAGTTTGGCAAATAGTGAAATTGTGCTTTTGGAGCATGTTTTGTGTTTGTTTTTGCACTCACATTATTCGAAGCAGTTTAACAACCTCAGAGACATATAAATACACTGTGACAACCCTCAATCATGCAATGTGAAGGGACTAAATTGAACAGACCTGTTTAATATCGGACATAATTGAAACAAACACCAAACTAATGGATACTGTTTTCTCTCCTTTCTTTAGTCATTTCTAAAGTGTAAAATATATTTTATCTTAATATGGCCTAACGACCTGGTGATAAACATGTGATTACCCAAACAATTTAGATTACAAATAGTCATTCTAATGAGCTAAAACGGTAGTCTATCGAATACCAACTAGATTTTTCATAACTTTGGAATGGCCTAATTTTGAACACATCATGACCAATTTCAGAACGTAACTAAATAATCACCAAGACAACATTCTGGCAAACTAACATTATTCTACTGTCAAAAGATGCAGGGTTGATACATTCTCAAATATACCCGCACCAGAGTCATCGCAAGCCCTACACCGATATACTGCTTGTTACTTTGCAGGATTTTCCATACGATCGCCACTACAGTGCCATTGGCGCTTTGATTTTCTTTGAAAAACAGACGAGCTAATAAACCATCAACAAAATGAGGAGTGAACTGGTATTTTCCCATCCATATCTCCCTTATGACTCCACTTAAACCTATGTTGTGGGTACTCAAAAGAATTGTCTCTCTGAGACGATTCTTTTGAGTACCCACCACAGGGATGGAGTGTCAAATAAGTATTTGAGGATGTGAAATACTCTTTTAATCTAGAGCTCTGCATATTCTTATATTTTAGTTAACAATTTAATTACTTATCCCTCTTATACATCCCTGCAGTTAGTGAGGAAACAGCAGATCTACCTAAGTCTGGAGATGGCGGGATTGATTGGCAATACAATAGCTCTAGTGATGAGGATGAAGAAAAGAAATTGGGAGATCCGCCCGTAGCTAAGTCCGGAGATGGCATGATGGATATGATATGTATGCAGGCTTTCCGTGGTAACTGGACTCTCAGTCCGGATGTTTGTAAAGCTCTGAAAGTGGATATCAAAGTACTGAAAGGACTGAACTTATCCAAGGTATATAGATCTACTGACTTGTTTTCTGAAATTGAATATGCAATATAATTTATATATAATTTACTTGGAATTAAAAACCCGTTCCCCCATACAAATACTCTGCAGCAGACGACTCGAAAAATCTGTATTTTTAAATGAAGGTATACAATTACTTAGAAAAGTTGGAAATATAAATTGCTTGTTTTTAGTAATTTCACCTTTCATCGCAATGTTTACAAATGCCGTCTTCAGCTGACACATCAAAATGTGTCTAAATGTAGGGAAAGGGTTAATCTATGAATTTATCACTGTTTCGATTGATTGGCCTTTAACACCGTTTTCAAAAAAAAAAAGATCAGTTATATCACTGTGACCAGCCAGTTCGACTTCTCATATGTTTCTTGGTGTTCTCACACCAATACTCTACACAATATATTTTACAAGCAACTGGCTAATTTTCCACATACTCGAAGACTGTTAGCCCATTGGGGGAAAGACAAATGACGGTCGTTACAGAGCCTTGTAAAACGGCAGAAAGATTGTTTGCCAAGCTGGGATTCAAACTCACAACCCCTGGATTGACAGCCCATGCTGCTACTGATTGAGCTAACGGGGCTCGGCACACCTTGGGGGGTCAATAATCTATTGAGGAAGGTGAAGGTCTCATTGCTGAATCTGAATACACCTTTCAATTTCAATTTTGTTTACTCCGTCTGACCATCAACGGTTCAATTATCACATTTTGTCTTTCCCACTTGTAGATGAATTTGCAGCAGACAGCTTTTGAAAACATTATTGCAGATGAAGGAATTGCTCATGAGGAATAATTTTTTACTTTTGCCACAATGTTTCAAATACTTAATCAATAATTATGCGCCCCCGATACATAGTATATGGGGGCTATATAGGAGTCACGCTTGTCGGTCCATTGATCTGTGGACATTTCTCAGCAACCCTTGGTCAGAATTCAATATTAACTTCACAAGAATGATTGATACCAAGCCTAGTTATGCATATTGTCCGCGTGTTGCACCGGAATTATTAGTCCCCTACCGGCGTGCCGAAGGGGACTATTAGGTTTGCACTCCGTCCGTCAGTCCGTCAGTCCGGCAAATCAGTTTTCTGCACTTTTTTTCTACATGCTTTGAGGTATTGAGCTGAAATTTTGTATATGCCTTTGTAATCATGTGTCACAGATCAAGTTCGCGTTTCCTGGGATTTCGTCAATTTTTTAATGAGTTATGCCCCTTTTTGGACTTAGAATATTCGTTTTCCACACTTTTTTTCTACATGCTTTGAGGTATTGAGCTGAAATTTTGTATATGCCTTTGTAATCATGTGTCACAGATCAAGTTCGCGTTTCCTGGGATTTCGTCAATTTTTTAATGAGTTATGCCCCTTTTTGGACTTAGAATATTCGTTTTCCGCATTTTTTTTCTACATGCTTTGAGGTATTGAGCTGAAATTTTGTATATGCCTCTGTAATCATGTGTCACAGATCAAGTTCGCGTTTCATGGGATTTCGTCAATTTTTTTATGAGTTATGCCCCTTTTTGGACTTAGAATATTAATCGGTAGGGGATTATGGTATTGCTTGCAATCCTACAGTTACTTGTTTTTAAATGAGTTATGGCCCCTTGAATTTCTCATACATATGTATATTGTCAGGCACCAGCTGGGGGTATTCATCACCTTCTGTGATATTTCTAGTTATACTTTCATTCTTAGAGATTTTCAACAATATTTACCACATGTTTTCAATGTATTCGTCTGCTGCATTTTTGTTGTAAGTGATAAAGGGTACAGGGATTAGTTAATAGCAGCAATCAATGTATTCATTCAGTAATTTAACTTATAACCTGTTTGTTAACCCTTTCCCACATATGGATGCTTTCTGTCACCTCATAATGAGCAATTTCTCCTTTTACCACAATGTTTTCAACTCTATCAAAGGGCAATAACTATTGTTTGGCTTTATTCTAGGACGATGATGTCTTGGCAACGCTGGCTGTCCTGGTCTGGCTAGAGGTCAACTACAAAGGTCAACACGCCGAGTGGGAGATGATAGAGACAAAGGCGTTGACGTGGCTGAAAACGGCACAGATGGACGATCTAACTGTGAAGGAAAACATGAAGTCCATCCAAGATGCAGTCGCTTCATTGATGAAAGTTTAACTCCTTTAATTTTAATTTAATAATTATTAAATAGAGTTGAAAACATTGTGACAAATGGAGAAATAGCTCATTAGAGTTGTCTGCTGCAGAGGTGTCAGGAAGGCTCTATATGAGGGAGAGGGTTAACTCTTCTTCCCTACATACAGCAAAATCTGAAGCAGACAGAAGGGCTCTATATGAGGGAGAGGGTTAACTCCTCTGTCCTACATGTAATTTTGTTTACAGCAAAATCTGAAGCAGACGCAATATCAGAAACATGTTGGTACTTCATAATGCTTGAATAAAGATACTCCTCCTTTTTCCAAAATTTTTAAAAAATATTCTGCTGTTAAGGCATTATAGGGCATCTGATTTATGAAAAATATTTATTTTATATAAATCAGGAGAACTTGGCAAAGATTAATACATCAAGTGAAAAGGAGTAATACGCTTGCATATATCAATTTCTCTATTTTAGCTCAACCAGTCGAGCTTATGTCATGGCGAATTGTCCATCGTGTGTGCGCCTGTCAGTCCGTAACTTAACTTCAAACGACTTCTCTTCCCTAACCACCTGGCCAGTTGGGATGAAACTTCATAGGAAGCATCCTCTCAATGTCCTCTCCTAAATTCCTTCAAGTTTTTTGGATCCATGCAAATTTCTGGTTTCCATGGCAACCAAAAGAAAAAAATAATGTAAACTCAAAAAATCTTCTCCTACAAAAGTGTCAGGCCGATTTTCAAATAATTTTGTAGAAATGTTCCTTGGGTGACCCTCTATCAGATTCCTTCAAGCCAAGTTGATTGGTTGAAAAACATGGCTTCCAGAGGGTGGGGCTATTTTGCCTTATATGGCTATAGTGAGAACTTAAAAAATCTTCTCCTCAGAAAGTGTCAGGCCGATTTTCAGATAATTTTGTAGAAATGTACCTTGGGAGACCCTCTATCAGATTCCTGCAAGCCATTTTGATTGGTCGAAAAAAATGGCCACCAGAGGGTGGGCTATTTTGCCTTATATGGCTATAGTGAAAACTTATATGGCTGTTTGGAGATTTTATTTTTGCCTAATGGCCGTGGAGCGATACTGGCCCTCTTGGGCCTCTTGTTTTGAAAAACGTTCACCAGTTATCTGTAGAGCTTTAACAGATGTGTTTACAGGGCTAGGGAAGAATTAAATTAATATTTTCTTTTTTTTTCAAATCATCAATTATGACAACAAATATAATATACTTTAACTTTCACGAGATTGTATTTATTTTTTATCCAAGTCAAATTGTTTTATAAAACTGCATAAAGTATATAAAATTTTGTCAGGACATACTTATCTACATATCGAGGGTTTGGCGTGAAACGGTTGTAACTAAAATTTGTAATTTTTTACCAAGGTTAATCACCTCGCCATAAAGTCTTTATAAGCGTTAAATCATTTTACTTGGTAAACAATGGAAATTTGCTCGTTCTGAGCAATGGCATCTAAATTTGCATTGTTTACAAAAGGGTCAAAATTGCCCCTAAACCAGGGTTTTCGAAATAGGTTTTTAGTTACAACTGTTTCACGCCAAGCCCTCGATATACTTGACATTTATTTGACCCGTTCCCACTTGCAGATGCAATTTTTAACGCATCTGCAGCACACAACTTTTGAAAACATTGTAGCAGAATGAGAAATTATTCATAAGGGGCAATTGATCCATTTGCAACAATTGTTTCAACATCTTTCAATAATGATACTTACGTTAACCCTTTCCCTAACATAAGATGTTTTCTGACGCCTCTGCAGAAGACTGCTATTTGAAAACATAGTGACAAAAGAAGAAACTGCTCAAAACGAGCAATTTCTCCTTTTGCCACAATGTTTTCCACTTTTAGTCATAGGTTGGTTATCCATTCAATTTTAGAGATTTTTCTCTTTATTTGGCAAAAATATGTTCAAAGTCGTCTGCTGCATATTTGTTGTAGGTGGTAAAGGGTCAATCACAAGTGACTAGTGCTGTGTTACCTGATTTGGCAGAGAGACCAATAAGGGATCACTTCATTATTGTCACGGTTCCATTTGGTGACTTTATTTAACCCTTTCCCACTACCAACAATCTGCAGGAGCTGGCTTCGAGTTCTTATTGAGAAAAATGAAAAACATCTCCATAACAAAAGAGTTTAATTATTGAATAGAGTTGAAAACATAGTGTCAATTGGAGAAATCACTCTTTATGAGGAATCTCTCCTTTTTCCATAATGTTTTCTTCAGCAGATGCTTCAACATGTGGGAACGGGTTAAGAAGGTTGGTACTTGCAGAGCACATGCTCGTTGAATTTTAAAATCCTCGAAAAAGAATTGGATTCATAATTCTGTTATTGTGTATTAATATCGATTGACATTGGAGTAAAAGACAAATTTACTCTTTACGAGTCTTTTCTTTTTTTAATTTCCAAAATGTTTTTGATTATTGATTGAAGTTTTTCATCCGTTTTCAACTGTATTTCAGTTATATCTCGGCAACCTAAATGTGTTCAATAAAACTTTCTTGACAGAGATGACTTTTTTGTGTTTGTTATGAAAATGCTTAACCCTTTCCCACATATAGACACTTTCTGACGCTTCTGCAGCAGACAGCTTTTTGAAAGCAGTGACAAAAGAAGAAATTGCTCAAAACGAGCAATTTCTCCTTTTGCCACAATGTTTTCCACTTTTAGTCAGAGGTTATCCATTCAATTAAAGAGATTTTCTATTTTTTGATAAAATATGTTCAAAGTCGTCTGCTGCAGAATTGTTGTATGAGGGAAAGGGTTAAATTACATAAAACTGTTTTATGTTTTATATTTTTACATATTTTCAAATTCTTAATTATGATTTTTTTCATCTACAATTTCTTGCACGTTGCTATTAAAGATTACTATATGAGTGGTTGTTTTTCATTAATACTTTTTGCACCCCTGGAAAATAAATTGGCAAGAAAAAACATGCTATCATGTTTCTTCTTGAAACAAGGTCTAGTGGCTAGACGCAGAGGTCATGGGTTCGAATCCATTGCGCCATTTCACCCAGGTTTATAAAAAGGAATCAACTGACACTAATGGTTGTCAACTCCGATATGCTCCCAACATCACGCATTGGGCTTGTTCGCTGCTCATTTTTTCTTTATTAAGTATTAGTGACCTTGATCCAAGGAGCCCCGAAACAAAATTAAACTAGAACTATCATTGAAGATGATAAATACCCCCAAAACTTGATTCAAAATATGGCTTCCGACCGACCAACAAAAGGGCCATAACTCTGTAAAATTACATGCAATTGTAAGACCTGTAGGGTATGCACATCTCCTCTTGGTATAGAAGCTTCATGTAAAATTTTATTGAATTCCACCCAGTGGTTTGTAAGAAATAGGCCGGACAAAATATGGCTTACTTAATAAGTAAAAGGGCCATAACTCTGTAAAATAACATGCAATTGTAACCCCTTTAGGATATGCACATCTCCTGTTGGTATAGAAGCTTCATGTAGAATTTTATTGAATTCCACCCAGTGGTTTGTAAGAAATAGGCCGGACAAAATATGGCTTACTTAATAAGTAAAAGGGCCATAACTCTGTAAAATAACATGCAATTGTAATCCCTTTAGGATATGCACATCTCCTCTTGGTATAGAAGCTTCATGTAAAATTTTATTGAATTCCACCCAGTGGTTTGTATGAAATAGGCCGGACAAAATATGGCTTCCGACCGACAGACATACAGCCCGACACAGTGACTCCTATATACCCCCCCCAAAACTTTTGTTTTTTGGTGGTATAATGAAAGATCTTAAATACATACTACAAATAAATTAACTAAAGATATTGTATATATTACTGTTTTCTTATCTTTAGTAACATTTACCTTGACCCAAGGAGCACCAAAACACAAACCCATTAAAGATCTTCATAATTACTTCCTATACACTAAGTTTGGTTACATTCACATTACAAAAATATTGTGAGTTTGAAACTTTCGATGTTAGAAGGGGCAATAATCCAATCCAAATACATGACGGGGTTTTGTAACGTTTCCTTCATTCATTTGATAGACTAGTGAACAAGTATATTCAAAGTGAAAGCTTGCACGTAAGTGACCTAAACGCAAAACTTTACCCACAATGATAATCAAATGAATAAAATTGCATGTTGGAAAAAAACGACTTTTTCTTTTGCAACAATGTTTTTAACCACAATTCTGCAAAAGACAACATTATTTATTTATTGGGGTTTTACGCCGCTTTCAACATTATTTTAGTTCTATCACGGCGACAGTTCACTTATTCATGATCCCTGGGTAAACTAACCAGTACTAGGCTAGAAAATGTACCTTGCCCAAGGGCACTCCACCATGACCGCAGTGCTGCGACTGGAGATCGAACCCGGGACACCTGGTTTCGAAATCCCCGACGCTAACCACTCGACTACAGCGGATTCCTGAAGACAACATTAAATACAGCTGGGCAAAAATCTCTAGCAATGTTAACATTATTTTTTAACAGTTGCAACACTGAGAAAATGTCTCCTTATGCCATGTTTTCTAGGCATCCGCTGCAGATGCATTAGATTGCGTCTATTTCTTCAAAAAATAGAAAATCTCTATAATTGAATAGATAACCTATCACTAAAAGTGGAAAACATTGTGGCAAAAGGAGAAATTGCTAGTATTGAGCAATTTCTTCTTTGTCACTATGTTTTCAGAAAGCCGTCTGCTGCAGATTTGCTGTATGTGGGAAAGGGTTAATAACTGTCTACAAAACTATTTCCTTCCTTTTGTAAAGATTCTCTACATTAGGAGAGTTACAGGAAACCAACCCAGTGCTGATATAGATCACTGCATATATCGATCCAGTCTGACCTGTATCTTCACTGTTCACTTAAAAGTCAAAGAGTCTCTGTAATACAGAGTACATCATAGCTCTAGAAAAGGGGGCGTTTTGCATGTTTTAAAAAATTCTTATTTGACCCTCTAACCCTATGTAGTGAGGCGATTCTTTTGAGTACCCACTAACATAGAGTTTGCTTTAATAATAAGGAATCACTTAAGTTAAGGTTTCATTGTTGTAAATCTAGTGTAGCTAATGGAATATGAAAGTTCTGGTCTGACAGTGCTTGCATGTATTTACAGTCTACAGAGCTCTAGATAAGGGACGTTTTGCATGTTCTAAAATCCTTATTTGTCAATGTAACCCTATGTTGTGGGTACTCAAAAGAATCGTCTCAGTGAGACGATTCTTTTGAGTACCCACAACATAGAGTTTGCTTTAATAATCAGAGAGAAATTGCGGGGGGAAAAAGAGCTGAATACCCCTCCTTATCTGGACCTCTGGTACATTTCCATAACATACTATTGAAATGAAGATATGAGCTGTGCTATATATGAGAACCGTCCTTTAACCCTTTCACTCAGACCACTGAACATATTTTGTCAAAAAATGGAAAATCTCTATAATTGAATTGATAACCTATGACTAAAAGTGAAAAAAACATTGTGGCAAAAGGAGAAATTTGCTTGTTTTGAGCAATTTCTTCTTTTGTCACTATGTTTTCAAAAAGCCATCTGCTGCAGAGGCGTCAGAAATTGTCTACATGAGGGAAAGGGTTAATGCTCGTTTAGCACTGCTCATATCGTCATACTCATCTCCAGATGTTTCAAATGCGAATGCAGCCATTTATAGTTAACGAGGGAATTGGTTTAACATGTTTTCATTGTCATTCTGGGTCCGATTTTTTCTCTGCACGTGGGAGTTTGCCCCCAATGTTACATCTGATCTTCCATCTCGACAGCCAACTGCCGCCCGGAAAAAAGTCCGGCACCTTCAATTCCTGAGCCAGATCCCTCGCCATCTCTGTCAGAACGGATGCCGTGGGTGGAACGCCTTTGTCCCTCGCCTCCTCGTAAAATGTTTTTAGGGCGATGTCTATATCGCTAGCTTTCCCGGTTCTCTGGCGCTTTCGGTCTGGGTTCGTGTTCGAAAAGTACTGGGCAAGGATTTTATCCCTGTGGCCATTGATACGGCAGACCTGTGAGATCGAACATCCGATGATTTTGGATATCTCGGTCTGGGTGAGTTTCTTGTCCAAAAGTTTCAAGACTTTGTAACGATCAGCCAGTGTGAGGTCATTCCGTTTTCGTTTCTTCTTGACTGTGACAGGATTACTCTCTGAATGATAAGAATAGCAACGCAATGATTAACCTTTATGCATCCTCGGTACCCACACTATTCATAACATATATGATATATGTTATGAATAGTCTGGGTACCGAGGATGCCTTCATGCTGACATCTAACAGTATTGTGCCCAGATCGAGCTTTTGGGTAGTTTGGGGAACATTTTTCCACCAAGAATTGTCCATATCCATGAACCCTTTTCCACATACATCAAATCTGCAGCAGAAGACTATACAAAGGAATGGATAATCTTTTTAAATTAAAGTACAGTATAATTATTGAGTTGAGTCAAACATTTCTCCATTTAGCACAATCACAATGTTTTAAAAAGTCGTCTGCTGCAGAGGTGTCGTAAAGCATATGTATGTGGTAAAAGGGTTTAACATTTGTAGACACAAAAAAGGTCTTGGATTGTCCCTTTATTAAAGAGGGCACAATTCTGTTTATATATATTAAACACTTTCCTACATGTATACAACAAATCTGCAGCTTACGACTTGGAAAACATCTTTAAACAAGAAACCGCTGAAGACGGTAAGGCCGGATTGTCGGCAATTTGACCTTGAAAATTGACAAACCAAGGTCAAGGTCAAAGTAACCATAGAAATCAATAGAACTTGTTACTGGTTACCTTCAGGTAAAGTTTCAAGTTTGTAACCCTTTCCAGTGCTGAGATTTTGCCTCAACCTGAAACTTTAACCAAAATGTTGACGGACAGACGGACATCGCCAATCTATAGACCGGAATTGCTAGAGCAATCCGGCCAAAAAATATGGAAAACCCCTAGAAATTAAATTGATTGATTGTTTTACGCCGCTTTCAAAAATAATTCAGTTATATATTATAAAGGTGTTTCCTGGGCAAGTTACCAGAATGACTGACGCCAGCCAGTCGGTCGTAATGCTAACCCTGCAACCTTGAGCGCCAAGGAAGGCACAGCCATTACTACCATTTTTAAAGTCTTAAGTCTTTAAAGGGTTAATTCTAAAAGGAGATTGTTTTTTACTTGAAAAGTCGTCTGCTGTCGAGGAGTCAAAACGTGTCTTATTTGAGGCAAATGGTTTATTCTAAAATTCAAGTCACAATCGCGAGATCACTCAAAAAAACTATGCAACTTACCGTTTTGACTCGGATTACTCAAATCCCTTCGAGATATTGCTAAGCCTGGAGAATCGCCACCTTTATTCGACAAACTAGGTCCGAGACCCAATCTGTCCGATGATAGGCTGCACTTACCTTCCGAACTCGGTCCGAGACCCAATCTGTCCAATGAAAGGCTGCAGTTACCGCCCAACTCGCCCGTTAAATTATTGAGATCCGAATTAGAATGGTTTAGATTGTCTCGTTTAATTCTAGCTGATGATTTAGAACCAGTGCCAAAACAACTTGACCTAGTTCCTCTTTCCTGATTCATAGACTGAAAAATGTTATTATACACATTCAAAAGAGTTTCTTTAGGACTAGCATGAGCATTGTTGGGATGTTCCGAGGCGGAGATATTTTGCAGCGAATGATCAGCCTCAGTTTTTACGAGTGTGTTAGATTTTTCTTCATAAAAACTTGATTTTTTTCGAGTCAATATTTCTGCTGGGTTCACAGCAGTTGAACAGGAAGTGATCGATTCATCCTCAAAGTCAATTGGTTCCATCTTTATCATAGGACTAACAGTACCATCATTTGTAAAAGCATCTTTGGAACTATTGGTCCCATATTCGCCATGTCCATCTCGTTTTTTTCCATGTGAACTGACAACCGATTCTTTATCAGCTGCACCCTGCACAACAATTCTAACTTTAGATTTTTTTTGCACGTTATGTTCATTAGGAATCTCAATATCTTGTCCCTGATACATTGAATTGTGATATCCTTCATCCGTTTCCATATCCAGCAAATGTTTACTGTTTGTATCACTAGCTTCCCGTAACACAGAAAACCCACCCGTGTCTGTAGTTTCAACATTATCTTTGTTTGTACTTGTTCGTTTATAGATTGGGTATGGGTTCTTGCGCGGTGTTTTGTGAGGTAACAGCGGGTGGCGTTGTGAGACTAGCGAAGGCTTCATCCTCTTGAGGCCTGAAGTATTTCTCTCTGGATAGATGGATGTGTAATTCTCCACTGAGGTCCGATTTTGGTTGCTTTCTTTTTCATATTTTTCTGAAACCAAATTCAATACATATTGTCATAATGAGCAGTTTCTACCCATTGCCACAACTTTATCCAATAAACTTTTCAATGTGTTTGCCTTGATGCTTTCAAAATGATCAAATCATAGGCACTCAATAGTAATAAAACATGATGGCCCAAGATCGCTCACCTGATTTATGCAATGAGATTTCGTCACTCAACTGATTTATGCAATGAGATTTCTAATGCAAAACACATGACAAAGTCTCAAACTGCTGAAATAAACAAGACCTGTTCATAAGATAGCATGCTCCACTATTTGCTATTTGATTCTATAGTAAACAGTGTTTAATGAGATATGTGTATGATAGATAGTACCTTGCATGCCAAACTTTAACCAAATTGTCAAAGTCAAACAAGGGCCATAATTGGTACTGAATTCATACAAGAGTTATCTAACTTGATTGCCTTACACCCCTGAAGACATGAATGAAGTTTCAAGTCCATATCATAACTGATTACTGAGATATGTCCATGAGAGTATCTTGCATGTAAAACACTAACCAAAATTTCTGTCCAAAAAGGGGCATAATTGTGTCAAAATCTGCTGTAGAGTTTTGGGAGTTGTCCTGCAAGGTCATTTGATGAAAGTCCAAAAAGGGGGATAATTGCGTCAAAATCTGATGTAGAGTTTGGGGCAAGGTCATTTGATGATGTACAATAAGTGTGTGAAGTTTCAAAGCAATAGCATCTGTGGTTTGTTAGAAAAAGCCTTGCATGCAAAACTTCAACCAAAATTTCTAAGTCCAAAATGGGGCATAATTGTGTCAAAATGATTTAATCTGATGTAGAGTTTTGGGACTTGTCCTACAAAGGTCATTTGATGATGTCCAATAAGTGTGTGAAGGTTCAAACCAATAGCATATGTGGTTTGTGAGAAAAAGCCTAGCATGCAAAACTTTAACCAACATTTCTAAGTCCAAAAAGGGGGATAATTGGCTAAAAGGTCAGAAAAGGTCTACATGTTTTAAACCAATTTATGTTTGTAGATTGGTTTAAAATAAAACAAGTTCCCTGGCTCCCCAACTGCAATGCATTTGTATGACTGGAAACTCACACTTACGAAATAATAACAGTATAAACATCACATTATAAGCAGTTTCCACTTTTGCTACTACGTTTTAAAAGTCATCTGCTGTAGATGCGCCAACATGCGGACGGGATTAACCCTTTCCCTCATACGACAATTCTGCAGCAGACGACTTTGAACATATTTTGTCAAAAAATAGAAAATCTCTATCTATAATTGAATGGATACCCTATGACTAAAATTGCAAAACATTGTGGCAAAAGGAGAAATTGCTCTTTCTTCTTTTGTCACTATGTTTTAAAAAAGTCGTCTGCTGCAGAGGCGTCAGAAAGCGTCTATATGAGGGAAAAGGGATAAAGTAAATATACATACCTGTCAGACAAAAGCCGAGAAATTGAGATTCGAAATCTTTATTGGTGTCGAGAAAGGATTTCCCGGTATCGGACCCTAGATGAGTCAATGTTCCGTCAGTGATACTAGCTGTGAGGAAGACACACTCCTCGTCAGTTTCTGTGGAAAGTTGTTCTACCTGTTAAGATAATCCAACTAATTAACAAAGCTCTAGATAGGAGGCGTTTCCCTCATACGACAATTCTGCAGCAGACGACTTGGAACGTATTTTGTCAAAACATAGAAAATCTCCATAATTGAATGGATTTAACCTATGACAAAAAGTGGAAAACATTGTGGCAAAAGGAGAAATTGCACGTTTTGTGCAATTTCTTCTTTTGTCACTGTGTTTTCAAAAAGCCGTCTGCTGCAGAGGCGTCAGAAAGCGTCTATATGAGGGAAAGGGTTAATATAACGCTATGTTGTGGGTACTCAAAAGAATCGTCTCACTGAGACGATTCTTTTGAGTAGCCACATCATAGGCTTTGCTTGGATGATAAGAGAGATAATGTTGGAGGGAAAGAGCTGTATACGCCTCCTTATCTAGGCTTCTGAATTAACCCTTTTTCCACTTGCAGCTCGGCATTTTGATGAATTTACAAGGAATCCGCTGTGGTCGAGTGGTTAGCGTGGGGGATTTGAAACCAGGTATCCCGGGTTCGATCCCCAGTCGCTGCACTACGGTCATGGTGGAGTGCCCTTGGGCAAGGCACATTTTCTAGGCTAGTACTGGTTTGTTTACCCAGGTATCAGGAATAAGTGAACTGTCGCCGTGATATAACTGAAATAATGTTGAAAGCGGCGTAAAACCCTAATAAAAGAAATGAATCTACAACAGACAACTTTTGAAAAACATTGTGACATTATGAACAAAATATTTGATGAAGCTTTTTAAAATAAAATTTAAACAAGAGCACCGCATACGGCACAGACGCTTGACTGACAGGGAGGAAAAAATAAATAAAAATTGAGCTAAACAAAAAACCTTAACCGGACGCC
Organism: Serripes groenlandicus; assembly: GCA_031761405.1. NCBI lineage: Eukaryota > Metazoa > Mollusca > Bivalvia > Cardiida > Cardiidae > Serripes > Serripes groenlandicus. Next base: position 450,333 of record JASEVX010000030.1, on the reverse strand, counting down.
CACGCCGCCAGGGTCATGACAATAGCTCTTGTTTTTTTCAAAAGTCGAGCTAAAAAGCATTTTCTAGGATCATCTTTGAAACATTAAAAAAAAAAATGAAATCTGAAAGAAAATGGAAATATTAAATGGTGCAGAAAACTGAAAAGGCTAAAGATTATATTAATTACCAAATGCTGTATCTGGCGTTTCAGGATGGCTTTCAACATTGCTCTGTAGCCAGGAGTTTCCTGATTAGCCCCAAGTTTGGTTTCCATTCTTGTTGAACAGTTGAGGTTATGGTAATTCACTTAGCCTGGTGGTCCCTTTACTTCACAGAATCAAGATCATGCTGACGAGAGCCCAGCAGTGAGTAACACATACTCTGACATTTCTTCTCTCTGATCTAAAGAAGTAAACTGGATTTTATCCCATTCCTACCGGTGTCACTAAACAGAGGCTGGTAGAGTCAGGTAGAGTCTGGTGGTCAAATATCCCATTATAACTGTTTTTTAACACTTTATTTTCAATTCATTTCAATACAAAAAAACAACAAAACATTGATATACTGGGATATATACTGGGATATATAACCTCCAGACTCTACCGGACACTACCAGACACTGTTTAGTGATACCCCATTTCTACATTTTACATATATAACAAATTTGCAGGAGACGACTTCGAAACTTCTAAACAAAAATATGATTTTTTTTGTAAATAATACTATAACAATTGAGTACAGTGAGTTGAAATCATTTGGGTTCTGCAGTTAGGACACACTTTTAAGCCCTTCTTCCTTTGGACTTGATATGAGACTGTAATGATACTTGTGCTCCCAAAAGTTAAAGGTTTAATTAAATTGGTTCGTTTGTTTTATTGGGGTTTTACGCATCAACATTATTTCAGTTATATCACGGCACCAGCTCACTTATTCATGATCCCTTGGTAAACAAACCAGTGCTAGGCTAGAAAGAGTGCCTTGCCCAAGGGCACTCCACCATGACCGTAGTGCCGCGACTGGCGATCAAAGTCAAACCCGGGACATCCGGTTTCAAATCCCCGACGCTAACCACTTGACCACAGCCAATTCCTAAATTTGTTGGTAACAGTTAGGCGATGTTAGAAATCAACAGTTATTCCAAGAGTCTAGACATCCTCATTCTTTCTGGACTCGACACTTTCATAAGATGTCTCCTTCAAGGCTTGCCAGTGACGGCTTATCCTCATCCTTAACATCGACGACAGATCGGGCAAATTGTTCCACGGATCTGGTAAACGGATGTAGTCCTAGATCTATATGTTTCCAGAGTGTGACCTTGTTGTTGTTGAAGAATTAGCAGACAAACTTATCTGAGTTCTGACACTCACTTAGTGACTTATATATATCAAAACAAAGCTCTAGATAGGAGGCGTTTTGCATGTTCTAAAATCATTATTTAACGCTTAAAACCTATGTTGTGGGTACTCAAAATAATCGTCTTAGGGAGACGATTCTTTTGAGTACCCACAACATAGGGTTTGCTTATACTATGAAGAGAAATTGTAGGGAAAAAGAGCTGAATACCCCTCCTTATCTTGACCTCTGAATCAAAAGATGCTTCGGACTAAGATTTAAATACTTACTCACTATGTAGAGTATTCTTATTGTGTGTTTGTATGCATATCATTTAATGTTGCATCTTCCATGATCTTGTTGCATTCAAATTCATAATTTAATTAGTGAGAATTCGTCGGTTTTGACATTATTGATTACCTCAAATTTTTAAGAGCTATTATGAGAAGACAACTCTTTGAAACTAACTAAGTACCGAGAGTATTTTTTATGGAAAATTATTGTTGACATTCGTAATTCTAAGTAGCTCTTAATAATGGCTTTAAGTGTTTTTTATTGAATGATGGTGGCATACAACTCTTGAGTCGGAATATTCGTAATATTTTAGGAAGCTTATTTCAATGCCTTTAAATTTGTGAAAAGTAAGCTGTCTCAACATCTAAAAATTGTAGTTTGATCCATTTCAGTCCATTTGTTAACAGACAGGCGGAACACAGGTTAAAAGACGTAGACGTGAAATAAGAGTCCATGTTTTGGCGTCCACACGCTTGCGTTGCGTAAACACGGCTTGGAAACATCTAATTCCTGACTGCATCCACAGATTGGTCAGTGAAGCTTTTTAATAACATAGCGAGCAGCCCCCCTTTGTTGTTAATTGTGTAACGTGTACCGGCGTAAAGCCATCGCGGGTCACCCATCCAGGTACTAACAGCGATGAACGTTGCTTAACTTTATGAAAATGTCAACCACTCTACCAACGTCGCTATAAAAGCCGGTTAAGGATGTACTGAACTGAAAAGTGGATTTTTCATAATATTTAACTTTTGTTGTAACATTGTTTTTTTTTAAAGTTTGATGTATGTTAAATAAAAAAAAAAGGTAGGGTACTGGGCTTTAATTTTTGCTAGATCAATTTAAGAAAGCCTTATGATATGCATTTGTTTGCTATTTCAGCACATGAAAAAGACCTAAAAAATAGACACTTTTGTTTCGCTAATGAGAACCCATATTTGTCAAGTGTAAGAATAGACAAATTTAAAACTTTGAAATAAGGGAAAAACATATTTATAATATTTAACTTTTTCTGAAACTTCTTCAGGTTATTGCAATAACTATCATTTATCAAAATTTAAAAAGAAAAGTATATGTCATTGGGCAAAAGTTTTCCAATATTTTCTACTTTTTTCAAAACAATATGATACTATACAAGTTCTAGATTAAAATTGATATATATGGACTTTAATATGTTCTTTTTACCCAGTTATATTTCTTAATCAAACATGGCTACTGGAGAGCGGCTCACGAACAATTGGAAGGCTCACGAAAAAATTAGGCCTTTTGTCTAAAACAAATTTAAACCACTTTGTTTTAAATTCACTGATAAAAACAGTGTTATATGGATTCGTTAATTAGTATCGCTGTTGCAACACTGATGCATCATACCATGATATATCTTCAAACTCCGTTTCGGCTACATGAATTCGAACTAATCAGCCTGTTACAATAGTAATGTGTTATTTAAAAACATAACCTGTATTCACTGATAAAAACAATGTAATATGGATTCGTTAATTAGTATCGCTGTTGCAACACTGATGCATACCATGATCAGGGACAATATATACACGGTCCCTGCCATGATATATCTTCAAACTCCGTTTCGGCTACATGAATTCGAACTAATCATCCTGTTACAATAACAATGTGTTCATTAAAAACATAACCTGTATTCACTGATAAATACAATGTAATATGGATTCGTTAATTAGTATCGCTGTTGCAACACTGATGCATACCATGATATATCTTCAAACTCCGATTCGGCTACATGAATTCGAACTAATCATCCTGTTACAATAGTAATGTATTCATTAAAAACATAACCTGTATTCACTGATAAAAACAATGTAGTATGGATTCGTTAATTAGTATCGCTGTTGCAACACTGATGCATCATACCATGATATATCTTCAAACTCCGTTTCGGCTACATGAATTCGAACTAATCATCCTGTTACAATAACACTGTTTATAAAACAGTACTTTCCAACTACTTCTCACAACGTCGTATCATGGGTCGTATAATCCTCGTCAATGCCGCTTTCAACAGTTGTTCGGTTGAATATAACTGTATTTCCTGGGTAAGGTACCAGTTCTACTGGTCCATTAATTCGGACACCAGCCAGTCAATCGAAATGATAAACCCACATCCCTGAGCGCCAAGGAAGGCAGCCATAACTACCATTTTTAGAATAGTTGGTATGACTAGGGACGTAGATAACTACGTCCCTGGTATGACCATGATACTTGGATCTAAGACAATATTTTATAAATCGTGAAAGCTTATAATGGCTAATCCCGGGGGAAACCCTGTAACAGTGCAGTTTACATACATCTCGACCTTAAAACACTGCCTTACTCTCATACTTCTTCAATCCTGTATCTGAAACAGGATGCTTTCGAAAACATTTTGGAAAACGGAGACAAATACAAATCACTTTGCTCAGATTGCATATTCCAGCCAGATCTGTATCTCAACTGTTCATACACATGTATACGCTGAGCTCATTTAGCTATTGAACTTTAATTTCGGGGAGTCGTGAGTTCGATCGTATTTCATGACACATTCATTATGGATGTAATTAGCCGTGATTTATGTGGAAGTGGAGTGGACTCGCGATAACTCGAACATGTCATAATTCGAATATATCGTTTAACTCGAACCATATATTGTAACGGATCTGTCCTTTGAAAACAGAGAATCAGCAGTTCCTGATATGGTGTTAAGGCTGGATTACTTTTGAATTACGAATCTGCATAAATATAGAAATCACTCAATCACGTAGGTTAGTTGAACTGGCCGCCGTAATATAACCTTGACAAACGTTGTTAACTCTTTCAGCGCCAAAGGCAATATTGAGGTTTTTGCAAACAATACTGATTCAGGTGAGCCAGCTCGTAACGAGCTGTCTCACCTGAAAGCAGCATTGTTTGCCTTTTAGTTATTAAAATACTCCAAACTTGTATTACATGAGAAATGGAGAAGCCCGCTTTTGAACATGGAAGAGACTACTTTAAACAATTCGGCGCTGAAAGAGTTAAACTCTAATCAATCGAAACGACTATTTAATATGCATTTTAAACAATGATTAGATCGTTTTGATTCTAAATCATTACATAACACTGAAGCAAATATTCATTAATTATCAACCATTAATCTATGGAATTGTTTTGCCTTAATGCAAGTACTCCTTTGGGACGAAGCATATCCGTTTGCCACTCAGGATATTTCTCTTCTTCATTTATGAATCTTCTGATTATGATGTGACCATAAAACTAAATATATGTAAAACGACATGCACACTGAAAACAAAAAAAGGAAATAAATGAATTGAAGTTAAAAGGAGAACTATATGAGTCTGTCGTACCATTGCAGTTCACTATCTAAGAACTGCAGACCACCTGCAAGACAGCTTGCGTTTGCCGCTGTTTGCAGAGTGCCTGCAGGCAGCGTGCGTTTGCCCGCTGTCTGCAGAGTGCCTGCAGACAGCGTGCGTTTGCCCGCTGTCTACAGTCTTCATCTGAAGTACTTGCTTGGTTAGACGAACTCCGGATCTTCCTATGAACGGTATTGTATTTAATAGTATACCAGAGTTATATTGCACTGAGTATGTTTTATAATTAGCATATGCATAGATCGTTTAGACGTTATAACACAAAGGATTGTATTTATTTTAACAACAAGTTAATGAAGTTTTGTGTCAAATAATCCATAACTGCTATTTATCTGGTTGAAATACGATATATATGAACGCTTCCAATTATGGTTTATGGAAAATTGCACGAGTCATAAATTTAAGCCATTCTCATTTACCACGTGACGCATGTTGGGTAATCCATACCAACGTGTTACAAGGCAAGGAATGCCATTTATAATTGATGTTTATTGTATGACTGGATTTATTGTATTGTATTTATTGTTGAGCTACCACGACTAAGTAAAGAACGTACATGAATTGAAAACTATTAATTGACATGATATCATTATCTGTTTAAGCGTTTCCCGAAAATTAAAGTAGGACACATTTTTACACAAAATGTTAAACCACTGTCGGTCCACAGGGACTCGCTACTCTAAAAATAGATATGACCTACTCTGTGCATAGATAGAAAGATCGTTTTCTTGTTGTCTACATTACGGATCGCAATTATTTGCAAGGCCCAATTAAACAAATCCTTATTTATCTGCCTCACAAATAAAAACATCACTGATTACTGAACTCAGAGGTTCGTAGTTTAGGATTATTTACACACCAGCATCAATACTTGCCACCCTCCGCCCATTTTGGAACTCTTCTAACTCTCGCTTGAAGCAGGGTTGCAAATAGTCGGGGTCAGAAGTTCATATGACGTCACTAGGGTTAAAACTCTTGCCGTTCATGAGGAACCCGTGTAACTCTAGTCGGAACTCGGGTTCGTCGTGAACTACGCCACAGGGACTTGCTCCTCTAAAAATAGATATGACCTACTCTGTGCATAGATATATGCACAGAGTAGGTCATATCTATTTTTAGAGTAGCGAGTCCCTGTGGTCGGTCAATAAATAATATCGTACAAAGAGTAGATATCGGAGTAGTTCTAACGTTACATGTCGTTTTTTGGCGAACCCGCTTGCGGTGAGCTCGACATAGCTGTCACAATGGTGGTTTGGTGTGTGCACATGTGTTTGTAAGGGAATACAGTAACTGTGTACTCTAGTAATTTTGGTACAGGTCCAGAAAGGCCGCAATCAAAAAAGGTTGTTTATAGGTCCAAAAAGGCCAATTTCCTAAAAGGCCGATTATGAAGAAGGACCACTTTTTGGAGAAAAACAGTTTAAAGGTGTTAATATTTGGTATTTAGGTTTTGTATACATGTATGTTTAGATTAATAATTTATCAGAGTGGGGATGTAAATTTATCCGTGTTATAATTGATAACGGTTTGATTTGAATGTTTATTTAAACTTCCTTAATTAGATAATTTGAGAACGGAATTGCCGTTAATTTATAGTTGAGATTGTTTCGTTGCGTACAAAAAATATACATGTATAAAATGTTTATACACGGATATTTTCAAATCAACAACAGACATTACGGAAAATCCGTATCACGGGAAACATCTGAAAACGGTGTGACAAAAGGAGAATTTGATAGTTATCCACAGTATGTTTTCAAAATTCGTCTTCTTACCTGATATTATATCAGGACCAAACTTCATAATTCGAAAAGGCTTCAAATTAATAACAGACATTACGGAAAATCCGTAACACGGGAAATATCTGAAAACGTTGTGACAAAAATTTGCTCGTTATCGACAGTATTTCTTCTTACAACAATGTTTTCAAAATTAGTCTTTTAACCTGATATAATTAATATCAGGACCAAACTCCATAATTCCAAAAGGCTTCAAAACAACAACAGACATTACAGAAAATCCATATGACGGGAAATATTTGAATATTAATTACGTGGCTAATCAAGTAAATTGATGAAGGCAATTAAAACAGTTAGTCAGACATTCCGATTGAATATGTTTGTTTTTCACAAACTGTTTGTATATAATTCGGCAACTTTAATTGATAAAAGGCACTCGTCATCTGAATTATCTAGGATTATTACACATCACACATCAAATAAGATATTATTAATTGCAATATGAACGATGTGTTACATTAATTAATAAATATAACGTTATTTATCAAATAAGTTAAACTAGTACTAAAACAATTTAAGAAATATTTTTTTCCAACAAACGTAACGGTTTTAAAAATTTAGTTCTTCAATTTATATAGTTCCATGTTTAAAAGACTGGTCCGTTTACCATCAGTTGATTAGAACCAACAACGACGTGGAAGGTTAGCTCTTTATAAATGTATTCAATACAAAAAAAAACAAGAGAAAGTTGATGCAATGCATCAATGGCGCCGATAATCCATACTGCAGTTATGAATAACACTTACATTATAGTAGTAGATAAAACAGTTAGCAACTGAGGGGCATATTGGAACATCAGGGGTGGGGTCAAGTGAAAATGTATCATAACTTGCATTTTTTTGGTCAACGAAGTGAATGTCCTTCATTAAAATATATAATTGAAGCCTTTCATTGTTTATGATCAATCTCCATTCTAGGTAGGTTGAACATACACACAGCCAACTAACTATTGATCATAAACAGGATATGAGTAATCTTGCCAATCCTTAAACTATTCATGTTTTAAAATTATATAACGATGAGCGCCCGTGTGTCAATGATGCATAACAGTATGCAGATCGAAAGCAAAATGCGTGTACGGAATCTAATGACACATTTAAAATTGTCAAGGACGAAATAATTTTGTACGAAAGACCTGATTTGTTTCTTCTTCGCATAGTTGTCATTCTTTACACTCTCTTTATAGACAGAGGTTGTGTTTACAAGTATATAATGATTAGCGCCCTTGTGTCAATGATGCATAACAATATGCAGATCGCAAACAAAATGCCTGTAGGGAATCTAATGACACATTTAAAATTGTCAAGGACGAAATAATTTTGTACGAAATAGTCGATTCGTTTCTTCTTCGCATTATTGTCGTTCTTTACACTTTCTTTATATGCAGAGATTGTTCATTCAAAGTAGTTTTTCTACTAAAACCAGTTTGTTCTTTTCTGCATTTGTTTCGAACCAAAAAACCATTTTAAATCACCTATAATTAACTATTTGTAAGTGAGTGTAAAGAACGGCTCTCTGCAAAGGAGATTTATATACGCAGTCGGTATTCGGTAGTCACTTGATCAACATATTTAGCTTATAAACAGTTCCTATTTTAAATATACATTGATAAATATTATTAAATGCATGCTTCACAAATCAAGACATCTCTTTGAACATGAAAATAACATTCAGTAAGTCAATATTGCTATTAAAAAGGAGAACTCGACGTAATTTTTATTTCGATATTGACACAGAACAGAACAGAACAGAAATTGTAATTAACATTAAGCATATAAGCTCATAGTCATATAAAACATACATATAAATATATATACATACAACAGAAAATGGCATGTCGTTTAATACATACATATACATAACATTGTTATCATAATTTTATACATTTAGGTTGAAAACGTGAGAATAATTCCGCTTATTGTTACTTATTCCTGGAACATACAGCATCCAGTACTGGTCATATACTAATATTGTTTACCATTACCTTCCAGCATCTACACACATCTGATCATATTTGTGACAAAAGCATTTATTTATTTTTCTAATCATTTTGCAGATCTTAGCAACATATGAGATACTCAAATTGTTCAGTTTAAACGACTTAAAAGCATTCAATAAATTATATGTTGTAGAGAGGAAACGAGTATATTTTCTATACAGGTGAATGGCTGACAACTCCTTACAAAACGAAACCTAAGAAATTTGGCATATTATATTTTAAAGTCATTGTATGGAAAGAAGTAATCGTGTTCACATTCCTGCTTCTCTCACAATGTCTTCGATCTTTAGTTGTTGTCTTCTGTTGTTTTCTGTTTAAGTATACATGGTATATCTAATACATGGTACACACTGACATTATATATACATAGACATAGTTTATACGTGTACATATATAAACATTGAACAGATTATTGGTCTTTTACACAAATTATTAGTATTTACATATATTACATGTTCATCTCTTCCTGGTTCCATTAGTCACCTGTACTGGCTAGATAATAATCCCTTCGCTTCTCGAATGCGTTTTTTCTAGAAATATGTAAGGTTTAGTAAAGTCTTTTTTTTTTACTGGAGTTCAGTAATTCAAAATATTTATACATACTTGGATTTTTAGAAAATATTTAGTTACATATTTCGATCGGATTTCATTATAGTGCGGGCAAATTAGGGTAAAATGATATTCCTCTTCTATATCATGTAGTTGGCATAATTCACAATATCTTTCATTTCTGTTAGTGTTATTATATCTTCCTGTTTCTATTTTTAAATCCTGGGATGATAGTCTTATTTTACGGATGAGGCTTCGTTGTTGTTTATTGTCTAGTATATCAATATAGCTTGATCTTTCGTAATTAGTTTTCATATATCGAAATGTATTCAATGACGAGCACATGTTTATACTAGTAGCCCAATTATTTATATGTAGGTCTTTCATTCTAATAACGAAGGATGGCATAACACTGTTTATATGATTCGGGATATAGCCATATTTCATTAAATCCTGAACTTTCTAATAAACTTTTAACTATGGACTATTTCGACATTTTCTGATTGGTTTAGGCCCCACACCTCACAGTTGTAGCTCAATATTGAGTTAACATAACTATCAAATAAATTGAGTAAAATATTGACTGGTAGATTATATTCTTTGGTAACACTTAATAGTGATCCCATCGCCCTCAGCGCTTTTCCTACGAGTGAATTAGTTGCTTGGTGAAATGAACCCCCGCTTGTAAATACATGTAATATCCCTAGATAGTTAAAACTGTTCACTACATCTATTGTATTGCCTGAATATGACCATACCCAATCTCGCCCGGCCCTTCCCCCTTTCCTAAATACCATAACTTTTGTTTTGTCTATGTTTACAGTTAATTTCCATTTCGAACAATATTCTTCTAGGCTCTGTAGTAATTAAGCCTTGTAACCCTTCCCTTGTCTCTGATACAAGTATATATTTCTTGTTTATGCATAAATAAAATTTAAAAAAGTATTATTTGAGAATATTTATATTTATAAAGCAATACCTGTCACATAATTATCCTCTAACGGCGTAAAACCCCAATAAAACTATACCTTTTATAATCTCAACTATGTATATATATATATATATATCCATGGACAAAGGATTTCATCAGACGTGATTTATTCATTACACGCCAATCCAAATAATTATATGGAATCTCCATTACAAATAAGTTGTAAATATAAATGTTGTGTTGTCTTTACATTTTATATGTACTGATATAATTTTCATTTATTGTTGTGAATGTGTCAAACTTTTGTCAATATGCCCCTTGCCTGTATTGGACATATTGTATCATATTATTTTATATTATGTTATGTTATATGATATTGTATTATATTGTATTGTATTGTATTATATTATATTGTGTTATATTAAATTGTATTGCCTGTTAAGCGTGTATATATAAACTGGTGATAAGTATATGATATGACGTTTGAACAACACCTTCTCCGTCTATGACACGACATGTTACCTCTTGCGAATTTTTGTACTTGTAAATTGGTAAATGTGCTCCACTTGCTATGTCAATTGTAATGTTTATTTGTGTATTTTGTTTTTCTCACAGGTCATGCGGCCTATTGAATTTATATTTTGAAATAAACCTCTTCTTCATTATAAAAAGTGTTCACAAACAATCAATTCATTATCTTCGTTGACTAATAATTCCCTTTGTAATTCCTTAATTCCTTTTTGGTAATCGGTATAGGAATTCGAGTCATAAACATGTCTCTGTCTTGTATCACACTACATGTTGGGCTATTATTTCCGTAATTTTGACTAATATTGTGAGTTCTAATCATTGTCTAATATTTCTGGATCCCCTAGACACAGAAAGAGATGAAAAACAAATTTCCCATGGTGACGTCGATTAATGTCCGAAAACGACTAATTATACCTCGTTAACTGGGTTACGTCACACGAAGACATACATGATAGGTGTCATGATTAGTTCTGACCCAGATCAGCCATCGAGTTCGTAACTTTCTCCTACATACAATTATTTCTGCAGCAGACGACTTTGAACATATCTAAGCAAATATTTAGAAAATCTCTATAAATGAAAATGTAATTTATAAATAGAATTGAAGGAATTATGGCAAAATGAGATATTTAGTTCACGATAAGCAATTTCTTCTTTTGTCACTATGTTTTCAAAAGTCATTTGCTGCAGAGGCGTCAACATACGTTTGTATGAGGGAAAATGCTTAGACCAGTGATCGTTCAGTTTGGCCATCGAGTCCAAAATGTATCTCGGAATCCTTTGTAGATGAGCTATAACCAACTTTCAATTAAACAAAGACATATATACATATGTCTCTGAATTAAACAAGTATCGAATTTGACAATTTTCCAAATACAACAAAACTGCAGCTAGTGGCTTTGAAAGCATATAGGCAAAACTAAGGGAAATGTCTATAAATAAAAGAATAATAAAATGAATATAGTTGAACGCATTGTGTCAAAAGGGGAAATTGCTCATCATGAGCAACTTCTCCATGTGTCGCAATGCTTTCAAATGTGATCTGTTGCCGATGCCAAAGAAATGACCTGTTTGTGGAAAAGGGTTGATTACAAACAAGAAATATCTTTAAAAAAGATAAACGAAAATAATAAATTGCCGAACCCAAGTTCGAACCCACGGCTCCTTGATTGATAGCCCTGATCGTTACCGGCTGAGCTAATACTGCTTAGTTTCTTCAGATAACTCTGAAGACTGGCAATGTCACAGAGGCGCCGGTGTTGTCAACGTTCGTATGTGCAACTAGTATATCCAAACAGCTTCATTAGATTCGTTACCTCAGAGACATATATATATATATATGAGCCAAATTACGAGAAAATCAATATTGTGGACGCTGCGTAAAGTATCGACTCGGATCAGCATAAGCATGTCGCGCAGGCTTACCCGGTCAGACATTTTTCGCCTCCTGTGGATTTTCTTTTTCAAGAATAATTACTCTTTACCTTTATCCCCCTGATACGTTATGTGTCGGCCCGGATAAGCATGTGAGAGTACGCAGGCTGATCTGGTTCGATACATTACACAGAGTCCATAATGTTGGTTTGCTCGTGGAACGGGCCGAGCCCCGGTAGCTCAGTCGGTAGCGACGCGGGCTGTCAATCCAGGGGTTATGAGTTCGAATCCCGGCTCGGACAACTTTGTTTCACGACTAAACTTCACATGCTGAATATCACATATATCGTAACATATAAAACGTTGAATCCCTACGTCAATATTGACCCTTTCTGCTCTTGGTAACCTTTTTATATAGGTTATGGTAGCCAGGTGAGCAATATAGGCACATATTGACCTTCTTGTTTAAAATAAAGGGACATTTGGCCTTCTTTTTCGAAATATTAACATCCTGTCTGTTTGCACAGGTTATTTAAATGTGTTAAACTGCATCTGCTTCCTTTAAGTCATGCTTCAAAATCATGCGCGGCGTCTTTAATGCTTTGCATAAAATTCTTCTTGTCTTGTATTTAGCATGAAATATGAAATGAATGCCACGAGTCCCTTTAAGTAATTGTGACATTCCAATATAATCAGATAAAAATTCAAAGGTCAAGTGAGTTCGAACTTTGCAAACAGAGAAGATTCAGCATGCCTGCTTCATTTAAGATGCGACGTACAGGTCTAAAACAATTAAATGTTATGCAAACCACAGGGACTTGCTCCTATAAAAACAGATATTACCCTATCTATGTTAATATATATGCATAGATAGGTTAATATCTATGTTTAGAGGAGCAAGTCCCTGTGTGCAAACAGACAGGATGTAAATATTTTGAACAAGATGTTATAGTATTAAAAGTAATGTGTTTATTAAAAACATAACCTGTATTCACTGATAATATATGACAATAATATGACAATATATAAATATCATATGGCAGCATGTGTGACATTGACAATATCAATGTCACACATGATGCCATATGATATTTATTTTATTATACCGAACAAAATTAAGTAACGTCACTGCTGTATGCTGTATGACGTCACTGCTGTATGTGTATAAGGGAGGCAATCACGTCATGATTTAGCTAAAATATTGAAGCAGTTATTTGCCCTTATATGACATTCAAAATATCACTGCGGTCACATGACCTGGCAGTCAATTTTCTCTTGGTCATGTGTCAAAAAGGTTGAAAATGTTTCTGATAGTCAAAATATCTCTTTTTCGGGTAACGGGATTTTACCATTGTAGACAAAACTGAGGTATAATAAAGCAGTTTGTCCACCAAAACTATATTGAGACCATTCTTTCCTTGATACACACATGTATATTTTTTTCTTGTATATTTGTAAATGACCATAAACTGTGTAAAGTTTGAGTCAATAACATATTCTGAATCTGCATCTGATAAAAACAATGCAGTATGGATTTGTGAAGTAGTATCGCTGTTGCAACACTGATGCATACCGTGATATATCTTCAAACTCCGTTTCGGCTACATGAATTCGAACTAATCATCCTGTTACAATAGTAATGTGTTATTTAAAAACATAACCTGTATTCACTGATAAAAACAATGTAGTATGGATTCAACACTGATGCATCATACCATGATATATCTTCAAACTTCGTTTCGGCTACATGAATTCGAACTAATCATCCTGTTACAATAGTAATATGTTCATTAAAAACATAACCTGTATTCACTGATAAAAACAATGCAGTATGAATTTGTGAAGTAGTATCGCTGTTGCAACACTGATGCATACCGTGATATATCTTCAAACTTCGTTTCGGCTACATGAATTCGAACTAATCATCCTGTTACAATAGTAATGTGTTATTTAAAAACATAACCTGTATTCACTGATAAAAACAATGTAGTATGGATTTGTGAATTAGTATCGCTGTTGCAACACTGATGCATCATACCATGATATATCTTCAAACTCCGTTTCAGCTACATGAATTCGAACTAATCATCCTGTTACAATAGTAATGTGTTCATTAAAAACATAACCTGTATTCACTGATAAAAACAATGTAATATGGATTCGTTAATTAGTATCGCTGTTGCAACACTGATGCATACCATATCTTCAAACTCCGTTTCGGCTACATGAATTCGAACTAATCATCCTGTTACAATAGTAAGGTGTTATTTAAAAACATAACCTGTATTCACTGAAAAATACTGCGCATGCGTGAACAAAATGGTTGAGTTTTCGAAAGCTCCGTAAAAAATAAATAATTCCTTGGTTTTTCAACTCAAAATCGGATAATAAGGGATTGAAACTAGTTATAAATGAGTGCCAATAAAGCGGACATACAGTGAATATACGTTTTAATTGGACAATATACAATAAATGGGAAATAAACGGAAGAAAAGTAACAGTTCCCCTGAGAACAAAGAAGACCCAAAAACGCGCGGCAATCCGGCAAACCGAATCCCTTACGGACAAGAAGAAAAAGAAGAAGAACTGTAAGTTAAACATGCAAAACATACAAAACGCCACAACTCCTGGAAGTCAGCACCAGTACCAGAATAACAATGTTTCATATAACGCTGCTGTACCAAATAACAACGCTTCGCCCGTACAGACGTTTACATACGCACAATTAGGGACACCTCCATATTACCAGACACAATATCAAGGACCATCCACCCCTTTATCGTTAAACCCCGTGCAAATGCAAATGCCTATAAATACTGTGAGTGCTGATCAGTTTCAACATATGATGGCAAGGTTCGATAAAATCGAAGTAAAACTGAATCAGTTAGATACAATAAATTCCTCGGTAGGCAAAATAACGGGCCGTCTAGACAAAATGGAGTCAAGGATAAAAAGCGTGGAAACGAAAATAGCGGACATAGAGCAAAGTAAGAACTTCGATTCGGAAAGCATCGGACAATTAGAACAAAAACAAAAGGAAATAGAGTCAATGTTACAGAAAATGAAGTCCATAGAAAAAGAGCATAATAAGGCGTCGACAGAGCTTAAATCGGAGATTGTAGATCTTAAAAGCCGAAGCATGCGAGACAACCTAATATTCTACGGAATCGAGGAGGAGCAGGGTGAGAAGGATGAGGACTGTGTTAGAAAAGTATTAGAGCTGATAGAGGATAAGCTAGAGATAGTGGGAGCTAAAGACACAGTCAAGTTACATCGAGCCCATCGTATGGGCAAGTACAATAACACTAAAACAAGGCCGATTGTGGCGAAATTCGCGTATTATCCAGAGAGAGAGGAGGTACGATCAAAGGCTAGGAAGTTGGTTAGGCCACTAGGAATCAGCCAACAGTTCCCCAGAGAGGTCATGGACGAACGAAAACGCCTTATCCCAATCATGATCAAGGCACGACAGGACAAAAAGGACGCATACATTGTAGTGGACAAGTTATTTATTAACGGTCACCAATACAGGGAAACAGGTACCGGAAGTAGTGCGTAGGACGGAAGCGGAAGTGGGCTGAGGTGTGTAAGTTGGAACGTCGAAGGGTTATCCAGTGATAAACTAAACAATCCAGAATTCATCTCTTTATTAAATAAATACGATATAGTCTTCTTAAGTGAAACTTGGACAGATAGAAACTCTAATATTAAGATTAACGGATATAAACAAATACATTCATATAGGAAATACAGACATAAACGTGCGAAACGTTGTAGCGGTGGGCTACTTGTTTATATAAGGGAACAGTACAGTAAAGGTGTCCGGTTAATAAAAAATGATATGGACTTTATAATATGGTTAAAACTTGATAAAGAGTTCTTTTGCATGCAACATGATATCTTTCTATGCCATACATATATTGCGCCTGAAAACTCTGTAATACATAATATGTATGATTTTAATGTCTTTGATAGACTAGAAACTGACATATTACAATATTGCAATGCGGGAAAGGTGTTTTTACTTGGGGATCTTAACTCAAGGATAGGTAATAAATTTGATTACGTAGCCAATGATCGACCGTTACCTGAGCACGAGTTTATCGATACGGACTACAGTATTCCTCGTGTCACCTCAGATAGAGGCACGAATAAATACGGTGATCTGTTGATCGACTTATGTAAATCCGTAAACATGCGTGTGGTTAACGGTCGATACGGCACTGACCGAGATTTTGGGAGAATCACGTGCTCTACTCATAATGGGGAGAGCACAGTAGATTACCTCATTACAGAATACGACAGTTTTAATTTGTTGTCAGAATTTGTTATTCATGATTTTAATATGTATTCAAACCATGCCCCTTTACAGTTTAACATTAAAATAAAATCTATGGGTAATAGACAATACAGTGAGTATAAACGGTTCAAATGGAAAAATGAACATAAGGATGCTTTTATTTCTGATATAGCACGTGATATTGAGTTGTTATGTAGCGACCTGAACAGCAGTATTGTCAGTAATGATAATACCGATGTTGTAGTCGATATATTCACTAAATATTTGTCCTCACGGGGAAATACTTATTTTGAAAAGGTTGTTAAAGGTAGTGAATCTAATTGTACAGGGAAATCGAAGTTTACAAAACAGAACGAATGGTTTACAGATGAATGTAAAAGTCATAAATCTGAATATATCAAAGCATTACAGAATTTTAATTTGCATATTACGGAAGAAACCCGAAACATTTTACATGAAAAGAAAAAATTATATAAAAATTGTAGTAGGAAAGCAAAACTGACTTATAACAGACAAGTAGCATCCACTTTAAAGAGTATGCGTAACAAAAAAAACAAAGACTTCTGGGCTATGTTCAAAAAGTCGAAATGTGATAATAATGGAAGTGATATTTCCTTACAAGAATTTCACGATCATTTTAAGCAATTGTACTCAGAAATGATGTGTGAGGAGGATCATATATGTGAAGATTTTATAAATGATTTTGACATCTCGGATAATGGCTCCAGTACTTTTGAACATTTAGATGTTCCTTTTACATTGGAAGAAATTAGGCGATCAATAAGAAAACTAAACAAAAATAAATCATGCTCTACTGACAATATTATATATGAGTATTTTATTGAATGTATTGATGTGCTGGATACACCATTGTTACTTTTATTCAATTACATTTTAGAAAAACAGACTTTTCCAAAATCATGGTCAAAAGGAGTAATTATACCTGTTCATAAAAAAGGCGATACATCAGACACAAATAATTACCGCGGAATTACTTTAATAAGCTGTTTTGGTAAACTTTTTACAAGCGTCGTAAATGATAGACTTAAACGCTGGGCTGAGGAAAATGATATAATAACATATGCACAGTTTGGATTTAAACCACATTATAGTACAATTGATGCAATCTTTTTATTAAATTCATTGATAGAAAAGCAGCTCAGAACCAAAGGTAGTTTATATTGTTGTTTTATTGATTTACAAAAATGTTTTGATAGTATATACAGAAATGGCATGTGGTTTAAACTGATTAAAAATGGTATTGACGGTAAACTTTTTAGAGTAATAAGGTCTATATATGACGAAGTTAAATTATGCGTTAAACATTTAAATACGGTATCCGATATTTACGATTGTAAGGTAGGATTATTGCAAGGTGAGATTTTGTCACCGATAATGTTTTCTCTGTTTGTGAACGATATAGAACTGTTTTTACAACAGAACTCTTGTGGAGGGTTAAATATTGACCAATTAACAATATATCTAATCCTATTTGCAGACGACTCGGTATTGATATCCGAAACAGCAGAAGGCCTCCAAAAAATAATAGACTCTTTTAAAATGTACTGTAATAAATGGAAACTCACTGTTAATGTAAGCAAAACCAAAATAGTTGTTTTCAAAAAAGGAAAATTAAAGGAAAATTTAAGATTCATGTACGGTGACAATAACATAGAAATAGTGGAATCCTTTAATTATCTTGGGGTTGTGTTATCAAAAAGTGGTTCATTTGTCAATGCAACAAAAACCTTACAAGGAAAATCCCTCAAAGCCTTAGGCGCGTTAATGTCATATACAAAAGGTAGAGAGATCCCAATAGACATAATGTTTGATTTATTCGACTGTTTTGTGTCATCTGTTTTAAGTTATGCTTGTGAAGTGTGGTCATTCACTAACATAGATACTTTAGAAAAGGTACATAAGAAATTCTTAAAGTGGCTATTAAATGTCAAAATAAGTACAAGCAATTCTGCTTTATACGGTGAGACCGGTCGATACCCACTAATTATAAATATGCAAATAAGAACAATTAAATATTTTTTAAAACTTTTTATATATAAACAAAATAATTGTATACTGTCAACAGTGTTCCATAGTATGAAATACGATGCTGAAACACATAATGTTAAAAACTGGGCGAGTAACGTTAGAAATGTATTACAAAGAAGTGGATTCAACGATGTATGGTTATTTCCTAGTTCGGTAAACATAAATAGTTTCATACCATTACTCCGCAATCGATTAATTGATCTTTATATTAATGATTGGCAACGTGATATAGAAAATAAACCATCTTTAGTACTTTTTAAGGAATTAAAACAAAAATTCGAACCCTCTTATTATCTTATTAAAATGAATATATCTAAATTTAGAATTATTATTTCGAAATTAAGACTATCCTCACATGAATTAAATATAGAACAAGGAAGGCACAGAAATATACCACGCAATGAACGAAAATGTACACTATGCCTGCTAAATGAAATAGAAGACGAATTCCATTTTATTCTATCATGCCCGTTCTACAAAACAATTAGGAAATCCTACATAAACGAATATTATTACAAAAACCCAAGTGTCTACAAATTAACAGAACTTTTGAATTCGAACAATTTAACAATTTTAAATAACTTAGCTACGTATTGCATTAAAGGTTTAAAATTTAGAAAAGAAAATACAACTTGTTAGCAGAAGCTATAAAAGCATATCCAACTGATGGTGATTATTTGGCCAAATAGTCTCTTCTGCTAATTTACCGGGGGGGGGGGGGGGGGGGGGGGGGGGAGGGGGCGGGGCGGGGGTCATTTTCTCTCTTTTTTTTTTTCTCTATATCCTCTTCTTTATTTTTTGTGATTTTTTTTTTATATATATTTTCTCCTATTTTGTAACGTATGTATTATACATGTGAATTGACGAGGAGCAGATATGCTCAAGTCAGAATGAAATAAATTGAATTGAATTGAATTGAATTGACTGATAAAAACAATGTAGTATGGATTCGTGAATTAGTATCGCTGTTGCAACACTGATGCATCATACCATGATATATCTTAAATCTCCGTTTCGGCTACATGAATTCGAACTAATCATCCTGTTACAATAACACTGTTTATAAAACAGTACTTTCCAACTACTTCTCACAACGTCGTATCATGGGTCGTATAATCCTCGTCAATGCCACTTTCAACAGTTGTTCGGTTGAATATAACTGTATTTCCTGGGTAAGGTACCAGTTCTACTGGTCCATTAATTCGGACACCAGCCAGTCAGTCGAAATGATAAACCCACATCCCTGAGCGCCAAGGAAGGCAGCCATAACTACCATTTTTAGAATAGTTGGTATGACCAGGGACGTAGATAAGAGGGATAAGTAACTGAATTATATACTAAAATATCACCCGTGCCGACATTTGTAGCAAGTAAAACTAAAAAACTATTCAAGATATGAAAATAAAAAAAATATTTTCTGGAAGATTAAACTTTCTTCTATTGCAGTAAATAAAAATAATTTAATATATTACAGGTTTTGATAATATGTTATCCGTATGAAAAATGTCAGTATATTAATTTTTGGAGACAAATAATATAATTCAGAAATCCCAATATCTGTGTCTTTTAAACCAGTCATTGTTCAAAATACAAAGAAATTCCAGTTATTCATTGTACCTTAGTTAAAATGTAAAGATTTCAGAATATGTATGTTTTGTTTATGTGCCAAATGTGACTTTAAAGTTTTATTTGCTACAAAATGTGAAAATTTGGACAATTTTATTTCTATGTGTGATATTTTAACCAGATAACAGGTGTACAGGTGGAGTTGCCTATCCCTCTTATCTACGTCCCTGGTATGACCATGATACTTGGATCTAAGACAATAGTTTATAAATCGTGAAAGCTTATAATGGCTAATCCCGGGGGAAACTCTGTAACAGTGCAGTTTACATACATCTCGACCTTAAAACACTGCCTTACTCTCATACTTCTTCAATCCTGTATCTGAAACAGGATGCTTTCGAAAACATTTTGGAAAACGGAGACAAATACAAATCACTTTGCTCATATTGCATATTCCAGCCAGATCTGTATCTCAACTGTTCATACACATGTATACGCTGAGCTCATTTAGCTATTGAACTTTAATTTCGGGGAGTCGTGAGTTCGATCGTATTTCATGACACATTCATTATGGATGTAATAATTAGCCGTGATTTATGTGGAAGTGGAGTGGACTCGCGATAACTCGAACATGTCATAATTCGAATATATCGTTTAATTCGAACCATATATTGTAACGGATCTGTCCTTTGAAAACAGAGAATCAGCAGTTCCTGATATGGTGTTAAGAATAGAATAGAATAGAATAGAATATATTTTATTGATTATAAACATACATACAATGTTTCAAACCAAATACAATAAATTTACAGATGAAAATACAAGAAAAAACAAAAAAACAAAAACAAAAATAAAAACAGAACAAAAAAGAACAATAAACAATACAAAATCAAATCAAATTATGTAGAGAAATGTTTGATTCGGTCAAGCATTATTATAAAGTTGTTCATTTCTTTCTTTATAACATTTATGAATATACATACATACATTTATTATTTCAGTCTTCCTTGCAGAATTTAATAAGCTTAACAATTTATATACACTTGGGTTTTTCCAATATTTCTTGTCGATATATTTTTTCCTGTTATGAAGGTGCATATCACATATTAAAATAAAGTGAAATTCGTCATCAATTACATTGGCATTACAATACACACAAATTCTGTTTGATTGCTCAATTATGTTTCTTCCATATCTGCCAGTTTCAATCCTTAGTCTGTGTGCTGAAACACGCATCTGGGTCAGCAAATGTCTATACTGGCTATTGCTTATCATATCTAAGTATGCTTCATATTTAAAGTCAGTTTTTACATGCTTATAAATAAGAAGGCTACCATTACTTAACATATCACCTCTCCAATTTTGTACAAAACAGTCATTTAATCTTTGTTTCAAACCATTTAGAACGGATGATTTGTCTGCATAATAAGGCTGGATTACTTTTGAATTACGAATCTGCATAAATATAGAAATCACTTCACGTAGGTTAGTTGAACTGGCCACCGTAATATAACCTTGACAAACGTTGTTAACTCTTTCAGCGCCAAAGGCAATATTGAGGTTTTTGCAAACAATACTGATTCAGGCGAGTCAGCTCGTAACGAGCTGTCTCACCTGAAAGCAGCATTGTTTGCCTTTTAGTTATTAAAATACTCCAAACTTGTATTGAGAAACGGAGAAGCCCGCTTTTGAACACTTTAAACAATTCGGCGCTGAAAGAGTTAAACTCTAATCAATCGAAACGACTATTTAATATGTATTATAAACAATGTTTAGATGATTCTAAATCATTACATAACACTGAAGCAAATATTCATTGATTCCACACCATTAATTTATGGAATTGTTTTGCCCTAATGCAAGTACTCCTTTGGGACGAAGCATATCCGTTTGCCACTCAGGATATTTATCTTCTTCATTTATGAATCTTCTGATTATGATGTGACCATAAAACTGAATATATGTAAAACGACATGCACACTTAAAACAAAAAAAGGAAATAAATTAATTGTAGTAAAAGGAGAACTATATGAGTCCGTCAAACCATTGCAGTTCACTATCTGCGAACTGCAGACGTCCCGTCCCGTAAACCCTTCCGGTTTGTGAATACAGGGTCAGACCCTGGTGAATAGAACAGTTCAGACGAGCTTTGTATTAATTTATGTTTGGTTAGACAAACTCCGGATCTCCAACCCAATTATGATCAGTATTGTATTTAATAGTATACCAGAGTTATATTGCACTGAGTATGTTTTATAATTAGCATATGCATAGATCATTTAGACGTTATAACACAAAGGATTGTATTTATTTTAACAACAATTGAATGAAGTGTTGTGTCAAATAATCCATAACTGCTATTTATCTGGTTGTAATACGATATATATGGAAGCTTACAATTATGGTTTATGGAAAAATGCACAAATTTAAGCCATTCTCATTTACCACGTGACGCATGTTGGGTAATATATACCAACGTGTTACAAGGCAAGGAATGCCATTTATAATTGATGTTTATTGTATACGTATGACTGGATTTATTGTATTTATTGTTGACCTACCACGACTAAGTAAAGAACGTACATGAATTGAAAAGTATTAATTGACATGATATCATTATCTGTTTACATGTTTAAGCGTTTCCCGAAAATTAAAGTAGGACACAAAATTTTAAACCACTGTCGGTCCACAGGGACTCGCTACTCTAAAAATAGAGGAGTTAATATCTATGCACAGAGTAGGTCATATCTACTTTTAGAGGAGCAAGTCCCTGTGGATAGTGTTTGAATAAATCACTGGTTGAAGCTTAGGCTAAGTTCATGACGAACTCAAGGAGGGTAGGGTCAGGGGCACACGTGTATCGATTACGCATGCGCAGACACTTGGTTCTCGTGAACGCACATCTCCACTCTGGAGTCCACTCTGGAGTCAAGCCTCCGTGTTGTATCCACTTATTTCATTATCGACATCAGAAAGATCGTTTTCTTGTTGTCTACATTACGGATCGCAATACAGTAACTAGTAATTTTGGTACAGGTCCAGAAAGGCCGCAATCCCAAAAGGCTGGTTATAGGTCCAGAAAGGCCAATTTCCTAAAAGGCCGATTATGAAGAAGGACCACTTTTTGGAGGAAAACAGTTTAAAGGCGTAAATATTTGGTATTTAGGTTTTGTGTACATGTATGTTTAGATTAATAATTTATCAGAGTGGGGATGTAAATTTATCCGTGTTATAATTGATAACGGTTTGCTTTGAATGTTTATTTAAACTTCCTTAATTTGATAATTTGAGAACGTAATTGCCGTTAATTTATAGTTGAGATTGTTTCGTTGCGTACAAAAAAGATACATGTATAAAATGTTTATACACGGATATTTTCAAATCAACAACAGACATTACGGAGGAAATCCGTATCACGGGAAACATCTGAAAACGGTGTGACAAAAGGAGACTTTGATAGTTATCAACAGTATCTCTCTTTACAACAATGTTTTCAAAATTCGTCTTCTTACCTGATATAATATCAGGACCAAACTTCATAATTCGAAAAGGTTTTCAAATCAATAACAGACATTACGGAAAATAACACGGGAAATATCTGAAAACGTTGTGACAAAATTTTGCTTGTTATCGACAGTATCTCTTCTTACAACAATATATGTTTTCAAATTTAGTCTTTTCACCTGATATAATTAATATCAGGACCAAACTCCATAATTCCAAAAGGCTTCAAAACAACAACAGACATTACAATACAATACAATACAATACAATATATTTTAATGCATAAAAACTACAAGTTTTATAGCAAATTATACAATTTAAACAAATTCCTTACATAACATAGACAATGTTTTCCGAAGAGCATATACAACTGTAAAAAGTTAACCGTACATATGTAACCCAAAATAAATATTATCATATTTATATATTTACTCACAATGAAGACACTATATTTGTTCTATTCTTAAATTTAAGTTAAACTAAAATAAACTAAAATAAGACATATTTAGCTTCTCATGTTATTTGCATAATAAATATATTTAGCTAAATTATTTATAACGACTTCTGAAGATGATGACATAAGATTTATTAATGTTTGTTTTGTTGGCCATGTATTTTCACAAATTCGTTCATTTCTTGGGATGTTGTGATGTCGTCCACTTTCAATTTTTAAATTATGTGATGATGTTCGAAGTCTAGTTAAAGCGATTCTAAATTTTGATACTTTAATTACGTCAAGATACTTTTCTAGGTTGAAAGAGTTTTTGAAAAAGCAATATGTATCTAGGCGAGCAGAATTGTTAATCGATGAGCACCAACTTTGTTGAAATATATCTAACATCCTTTTTGTAATGCAAGTGTAGCTAATAGATGTGCGAAATTGATTTTCCCATAGATCTGTTAATCCTAGTTGGTTTAATGTCATTTTAATGTTGTAAGCCCAGTTTTTCCCATTATATGATAATCCTTTATCGGCATCGGTTTTAAGCATAATATACACTTTGAAAATAATAGTTTGTTCATTCATTGACAATAATTTTAACCAATATTTAATAATAATAAGTTTTCTATATGCATGCATTGGTATACGTCCAAGTTCCCCATATAAAGCGTTTAAGTTTGTAGTTTGTTTTAAACATAATATTCTTTTGCAAAATTTGGAAAATATAGCTTCAACATCTGGGCTAGAATGGTAGCCCCAAATTTCGGCCGAGTAGTTCAGTACAGGTAAGACAAGAGAATCGAATAGATTAATCTTTTGAGATATGGGAAGGTCTAGTTGGTTATATACAATGAAAAGATTATGAAGCGAGAATGCTGCATGCTGTGCCATTACTTGTTGCGTTCGGCTCCAATTTCCATTTTTGAAAAAGTGAATTCCAAGGTATTTAAATGAGTTTACAATTTCTATTCTAGTGTCATTTAGGATTAAGTCATATAATGTTGGTCTACTGTTTTCGAATATCATTATTTTGGTCTTGTTAACATTGAGTTTTAGATTCCAAATGTTGCAATACTGTCCTAGGTCGTTAAGGATTGATTGTAGGGATTCTGGATTGTTAGCGAATATAACAGCGTCATCAGAAAATACTATGAGGAATAGTTTTAAGTTATCTATGTTTAAAATACCATCTATATTTTCATTAATACTATTTAAAATATCATTGAGAAAAAAAAGACACAATATACTGCTACTCGGATCGCCTTGCTTGACACCTATATGGGATGTTATGAGGTGGGATTTCGCAGATTTATATTTAACAGATGACCTTACAGTAGTATACATTGATTTGATAGCGTTTATGACTTTTGTGCTTACATTTTCATTTAATAGTTTTTGCCAAAGTAATAATCTATCAATTTTATCAAACATTTTCTCCCATTACAGAAAATCCATATGATGGGAAATATTTTAATATTAATTACATGGCTAATCAAGTAAATTGATAAAGGCAATTAAAACAGTTAGTCAGATTGAATATGTTTGTTTTTCACAAACTGTTTGTATATAATTCGGCAACTTTAATTGATAAAAGGCACTCGTCATCTGAATTATCTAGGATTATTACACCTCACACATCAAATAAGATATTATTAATTGCAATATGAACGATGTGTTACATTAATTAATAAATATATCGTTATTTATCACATTAGTTAAACTAGTGCTAAAACAATTTACGAAATATTTAAAAAAAATTAATTCTTCAATTTATATCAAATGTAGAATTATAATGTTCAATAGGTTACAAATTCACTTATACCAGGGTACGAATTCATTTACCCCAGGTTACGAATTCACCAAAATATACAGGTTACGAATTCACCAAAAATATGCAGGTTACGAATTCACCATATCAATTAGGTAATAAAAGATATTAATATACATGTACATATATATATAGGTAATTATATGGGTTCTTTGATTATAGTATTGTCCAGAATCATACTTCATTACTTACATATTATTTCGGTGTCGGGTGATTTATCGTTCATTACGGGTGAAAACGTTTGTATATGAAAGATTAATTTCATTCCATATTTTCCATATTTTCAAATTGGATTTCGTGTTGGTTGTCAAGTATCATACTTCATTATTTACATTATAATATCTCGATGGCGGTTATTATCGTTCTTTTACGGGTAAAAAACGTTTGTATACGTTCGTATTAGAGAAGCAATTATATTACGATTTATTAATAGCCATTCTCTGTAAGCATTTGCACTACCATATAGGGAGTGTGGCACGCATGGTCACGGATTTGTTCAAACTTCACACATTTTCTCAACTTGATGAAAGAAATGCAAAATGGCAAAAAAAACTTTGCTATAGACTTTGGTTGCCATAGCAACCGGCTCTCGTTTTTTATAGGACTGATTTCAATGGGAAATCCACTAAATTTTCCAATCAGTTTTAAGCATAAATGAAGATTAATATGCAAAAGTTCATATTTTCTACCAAAAGTCATCATTTGATGAAGGAAATTAAGTAGAAAACAATTGATTATCAAATTGTTAAATGTGGTCCCAAACCCTTCTTTGCAAATGGTGTTTTTTACGGGAAAAAAGAACACTTTTTTGCCATTTTTTGAATGGTTATAACAATTTAATGCGTTCATATGAATACAAATGAACAATGAATGCATGAAG
The DNA here is from genome assembly GCA_031761405.1 of Serripes groenlandicus. Classification (NCBI taxonomy): domain Eukaryota; kingdom Metazoa; phylum Mollusca; class Bivalvia; order Cardiida; family Cardiidae; genus Serripes; species Serripes groenlandicus. Next base: position 423,595 of record JASEVX010000030.1, on the reverse strand, counting down.
GTCAACATCTTTTCTCACAAGAAATGAAAAAAAGCTATGGGGAACAGTGCCTCTAAAATTAGTTACCATGGATACAAAATGTATCATTTTATAATTTAAAAAAAAAAAAAAAAAGTTGTTTGCTATTTATTTAAATATTGCCAGCATATGGGTTAAACAAAATGGATCATATTTTCTACCAAAAGTCATCATTTGATAAAGGAAATTAAGTAGAAAACAATTGATTATCAAATTGTTAAATGTGGTCCCAAACCCTTCAATGCAAATGGGTTTTTTTTTACGGGAAAAAAGAACACTTTTTTGCCGTTTTTTTAATGGTTATAACAATTTAATGCGGCCATATGAATACAAATGAACAATGAATGCATGAAGATCAACATCTCTTCTCACAAGAAATGAAAAAGCTATGGGGAACAGTGCCTCTATTTTTTGTAACAGTGACCTTGACCCCCAAAACACAATCTGATTGAGGATATTCATAATACGTTTGAAATACATCATGTTTTTATTACTTGGGGAAAATTTGAATTCAATGTAAGAAAAAGTGAAGAAACTATGTTGAATTCTCATAAATAACCAAAATACATCAAAATTGATGTGTGTTACCCTACAAAACAGGCCCGCTCAGCCTCTTTATCATTCAATGTGAAGAAGGTTATTAGATGCACAAGTTTTCCTAATTTTAAAGTAATAGGTTTGATAGTTTCCATGTAAGTTACCTAAAAGCAAAATTTAACCAACTATGTCCAATTCTCAAAATCAACCAAAATACATCAAAATTGATATTTTTTACCCCCAAAAAACCAGGCCTCAGCATCAAGGTTTGATAGTTTCCATGTAAGTGACTTAAACGCAAAAAATTACCAAAACCGCCAATTCTCAAACTCAACCAAAATTCATCAAAATTTATGTTTTTTACATAAAAAAACAGACAACACTCAGCATCTTTAGCATACAATGTGAAGAACCCCATATATAGACAACTTATTTATGAAATACTATTGGAAAAAAAGCATTCGTTTTTAGCCAATAAAAACAGGTACAGGTACAGCAAAAGTATGCAAAATAATTGAAGGGTTTAACCCTTTCTCTCATACGACAATTATGCAGCAGACGACTTTGACCATATTTTGACAAATGGTATTAGGAAAGTCCTTGGTTATACATCTGATAATTATCTGTTCATGTAGGTTCGAATGTTCAGCGTCAGTGATTATAAACCTAGAGTCACAGGTTCGATCCAAAAGTGCCCCGCATCAATTATGGTGGAGTACCCTTGGGCAAGGTACATTTCCTTGCATAGTACTGGTTTGTTTGCCCAGGGATCACAAACAAATGAATTGATGCTGTGATATTACTGAAATAATGTTAAAACGGCTCAAAACCCCAATAAAACAAAAATCTAAAATTCCAAGGGAGGTAATTCATGTTTTTTTTATTTTTCTAAATAACTGAGGGAGGTAATTTGTATTTTTTGGTGATGAGGTATTTTAAAATCTTATTTATGCAAAAACGATCATATGTTCCCCGTAGCTTTTTTCTTGCGTTTGATTAAGCAAATGTTCATCTATCTATTTACGTAATTCACTTAATTGGAGATGGCTGCATTTTTTTTTTAAATAAGTGGTAAATATTGCGTTTTTCATCAAAAACTCAACTTTGCACACTGTTTCCATGGCAACAGGGCAATATTTGGAATTTCTAACACTATTTTTCTGAATAGTTCACTGATGGCAACAAGTGGAATAAGTTTAAGCAATATCCGTGACTATGCGTGCCGAAAAAGTTTAAATGCTTACAGAGAATAGCTATTAATTGTTGATCAGACGTTATAAAGAATAGAAAACGTTTAGCATACATCGCATAAAAATACTCAACAAATCTGCATCAGACGACAAATGAATAGCACTTTATTATTGTAAATACTGTAGCAAAAGGAGATATCGGAGTTGTTTTTCCTTTGACTACAATTTTGAATTGCTTATTTCAGATACTTGGTGAGCCGTTCAAACGTTCTGGGTAGCTGATGTCTATCCACGCCTTCATCATAAAGGGTGAACAGATGAAGCAGGTCCCTCTAGTTACATACATGCGACGGCAGTGGCCATGTTTCCCGTAAAAGACTGGTCCGTTTACCGTCAGTTGATTAGAAACAACAACGACGTGGAAGGTCAGCTCTTTATAAATGTATCCAATACAAAACACGCAACGCACCAATATCGCCGATAATCCATACTGCAGTTATGCATAACACTTACATTATAGTAGTTGAAAAAACAGTTGGCAACTGAGGGGCATATTGGAACATCAGGGGTGGGTCAAGTGAAAATGTATCATAACTTGCATTTTTTTTGTCAACGAAGTAAATGTCCTTCATTGAAATATAATTGAAGCCTTTCATTGTTTATGATCAATTTCCATTCTAAGATAGGTTGACCATACACACAGCCAACTAATTATTGATCATAAACAGGAAATGAGTAATCTTGCCAATCATAAGAAGTCTATTCATGTTTTAAAATTATATAACGATGAGCGCCCGTGTGTCAATGATATATAACAATATGCAGATCGCAAGCAAAATGCGTGTAGGGAATCTAATGATACATTTAAAATTGTCAAGGACGAAATAATTTTGTACGAAAGATGCGATTCGTTTCTTCTTCGCATAGTTGTCATTCTTTACACTCTCTTTATAGGCAGAGGTTGTGTTAACAAGTATATAATGATGAGCGCCCTTGTGTCAATGATGCATAACAATATGCAGATCGCAAACGAAATACCTGTAGGGAATCTAATGACACATTTCTAATTGTCAAGGACGAAATAATTTTGTACGAAAGACCCGATTCGTTTCTTCTTCGCATAATTGTCGTTCGTTACACTTTCTTTATAGGCAGAGAGTGTTCATTCAAAGTATCTTTTCTATTAAAACCAGTTTTATCTCAGTTTGTTCTTTTCTGCATTTGTTTCGAACCAAATAAACATATTAAATCACCTATAATTAACTATTTGTAAGTGAGTGTAAAGAACGGCTCTCTGCAAAGGCGATTTATCTACGCAGTCGGTATTTGGTAGTCACTTGATCAAGATATTTAGCTTAGAAACAGTTCCTATTTTAGATATACATAGATAAACATTATTAAATGCATTCTTTAAAAATCAAGACATCTCTTAGAACATGAAAATAACATTCAGTAAGTTAATATTGCTATTAAAAGGAGAATTCGACGTGATTTTTATCTCGATATTGACATATAACAGTCTGCTGCAAGTCTAATAGGGACTGTTTTGATTTCGTAAATAAAACAAAACAAAACATAAATGCGAGTCAAAATAAAGAAACTGCAAATACTTAAAACATCGGAATATTTATTTCATTTTAGATGTGTCATAACTTAGTGTTTTTAAACAAACGCAATTGTAATATGTTCAAGACATTTAAATTTGTTTTTTTTCTAATAATAACTCTCCTCCCATGTCATTTCCAATCTATTAATAATATAAGTCGTGGACTTCTGCCCGGCGACTAATCATTATGTCCTGAAACAAAGATAGAAAGGGAGAAGTAGATCAGTGAAATAAAATTCAATAATATATAAGTTGTCTGCTGCGTATAGAATACAATTCGTGTAAGAAAGCTAATAATATCTGTTTGTGTACCTTTTCAGGCTGGCGTCATCGAATGAATAACAAGGCTGTGGGACCTTAAGTTTCTACAGATTGGTACCCCTTCTACGAAAAGAAGCCGAACTGGTGACGATTGGGATTGAGCAAACCACAAACCTTTCGCTCAATTAGACAAATTATTAGAAGCCTGTTACGACAACTATTAAAGTGTCGGTGTCGGTGTTTTTTGGAAAGGGTGGGGGAACTTTATAGTGTAAACTAGTGTTGTTATTCGTATATAAAAAGAACAGTATGATATACATATGTAAATATTGTGTTGTACCAGGGACGTAGATCTTTATTTCGCCTCCCACGAAATTATAGCAATTTCATTGGTTAAAGCGTGTCACGTGCAGACCCCCTATATTTCTATAGGGGGTGAGTAAAGTAAAAAAGTCAGTTCAACGGTTGGTTTTCGTAAAGTGGCTCTCAAATGTTACCAGTTACCCAGAAAGAAATGAAATGTGTTTATGTTGAACCTTTTTTTTTTAAATAATATATCTATTCTTTTTCATTAATCAATATTGATAGATCTTTTATTCATGACGTTATATTATGCTACACATATCATCAAGTTACAGTATAGTTCAGTTTAAAGTGGTCGACGAAATAAATTCATTATTGGGTTTGTTACTGACCCACTACGAAAATATAGGAGGTCTGTTGGATAAATAGGGGGACTCGGCTATCGCCTCGCCCCCTATTAATCCTACAAACCCCCTATATTTCCGTAGTGGGTCAGTAACAAACCCAATAACTTATAACGTCCCTGGTTGTACATAAAAAGAAAAGTTTTGGACCATGATGAGAGCGCCTCCTCGCGGTGTGGTCTGCCGGGATGCATATGTATAAATATATGTGTATATTAACTTTATACATGTATCTTTTTGTGTGCAACTAAACACTCTCACCCTTAAATAGGAAAATAAACAACAACGCATACACCTTTTATAATCGCAACTTTGTATAGAAACAAATCATGCGCTAAAATGATGACATTGATATAGTAATTGAAATATCACTATGTACTTAGTTTGTTATGAGTGAGGACATACATTGTCCTTATGAAACAAATTTGTAAAACTATGCAAATTTATAACCAATTCCAAATTTTCAAATTGTATATATATATCCATGTACAAACGATTTCATCAGACGTGATTTATTCATAAGCACGCTGAGATCCAATTACACGCCAATCCAAATTAATATGAGGAATCTCCATTATAAAAGGTGTTCACAAACAATCAATTCATTATCTTCGTTGACTCCTAATTCACTTTGTAATGATTCGCCTTTTTTGGTAATCGGTATAGGAATTCGAGTCATAAACATGTCTCTGTCTTGTATCACACTACAGTAAGTAAGTAATTGTGTACATGTAACATGGTGTACAATTATAGAAATTTAAACAAAACACCCGGCCCAATGGACCTATAAGTCACCTATACAATAGTAAGTAATATCATTTTCATGTGAAATTAGTTTGGCATTACTAACATCATCAATAAATAAATAATAAATGTCAAACATTTGCATAATATTATATAGATTGGAATGAGACTACTTTTCTCGGATTGTTTCTGATAAGATATATAAGTTTATCCGCATCACTCAAAACATTAAACAGTATATTCGAAAATTGATCATTAAAAATGTCTGCTCTAATATCATTGTAAAATGTATAGCTTAAAAATGTATTTCATCTTCAATTTGTTGATGATTACAAAATGTACAAAGTACTACAATACTATTGTCATTCGTCTTCCATCACTACATGTTGGGCTATTATTTCCGTAATTTTGTGAGTTCTAATCATTGTCTAATATTTCTGGATCCCCTAGACACAGAAAGAGATGAAAAACAAAGTTACCATGGCGACGTCGATTAATGTCCGAAAACGACTAATTATACCTCGTTAACTGGGTTACGTCACACGAAGACATACATGATAGGTGTCATGATTAGTTCTGACCCAGATCAGTCATCGAGTTTGTAACTTTCTCCAACATACAATTATTTCTGCAGCAGACGACTTTGAAAATATCTAAGCAAATATTTAGAAAATCTCTATAAATGAAAATGTAATTTATAAATAGAATTGAAGGAATTATGGCAAAATGAGATATTTAGTTCACGATAAGCAATTTCTTCTTTTGTCACTATGTTTTCAAAAGTCATTTGCTGCAGAGGCGTCAACATACGTTTGTATGAGGGAAAATGCTTAGACCAGTGATCGTTCAGTTTGGCCATCGAGTCCAAAATGTATCTCGGAATCCTTTGTAGATGAGCTATAACCAACTTTCAATTAAACAAAGACATATATACATATGTCTCTGAATTAAACAAGTATCGAATTTGACAATTTTCCAAATACAACAAAACTGCAGCTAATGGCTTTGAAAGCATATAGGCAAAACTAAGGGAAATGTCTATAAATAAAAGAATAATAAAATGAATATAGTTGAACGCATTGTGTCAAAAGGGGAAATTGCTCATCATGAGCAACTTCTCCATGTGTCGCAATGCTTTCAAATGTGATCTGTTGCCGATGCCAAAGAAATGACCTGTTTGTGGAAAAGGGTTGATTACAAACAAGAAATATCTTTAAAAAAGATAAACGAAAATAATAAATTGCCCAACCAAAGTTCGAACCCACGGCTCCTTGATTGATAGCCCTGATCGTTACCGGCTGAGCTAATACTGCTTAGTTTCTTCAGATAACTCTGAAGACTGGCAATGTCACAGAGGCGCCGGTGTTGTCAACGTTCGTATGTGCAACTAGTATATCCAAACAGCTTCATTAGATTCGTTACCTCAGAGACATATATATATATATATATATGAGCCAAATTACGAGAAAATCAATATTGTGGACGCTGCGTAAAGTATCGACTCGGATCAGCATAAGCATGTCGCGCAGGCTAACCCGGTCAGACATTTTTCGCCTCCTGTGGATTTTCTTTTTCAAGAATAATTACTCTTTACCTTTATCCCCCTGATACGTTATGTGTCGGCCCGGATAAGCATGTGAGAGTACGCAGGCTGATCTGGTTCGATACATTACACAGAGTCCATAATGTTGGTTTGCTCGTGGAACGGGCCGAGCCCCGGTAGCTCAGTCGGTAGCGACGCGGGCTGTCAATCCAGGGGTTATGAGTTCGAATCCGGGCTCGGACAACTTTGTTTCACGACCAAACTTCAAATGCTGAATATCACATATATCGTAACATATAAAACGTTGAATCCCTACGTCAATATTGACCCTTTCTGCTCTTGGTAACCTTTTTATATAGGTTATGGTAGCCAGGTGAGCAATATAGGCACATATTGACCTTCTTGTTTAAAATAAAGGGACATTTGGCCTTCTTTTTCGAAATATTAACATCCTGTCTGTTTGCACAGGTTATTTAAATGTGTTAAACTGCATCTGCTTCCTTTAAGTCATGCTTCAAAATCATGCGCGGCGTCTTTAATGCTTTGCATAAAATTCTTCTTGTCTTGTATTTAGCATGAAATATGAAATGAATGCCACGAGTCCCTTTAAGTAATTGTGACATTCCAATATAATCAGATAAAAATTCAAAGGTCAAGTGAGTTCGAACTTTGCAAACAGAGAAGATTCAGCATGCCTGCTTCATTTAAGATGCGACGTACAGGTCTAAAACAATTAAATGTTATGCAAACCACAGGGACTTGCTCCTATAAAAACAGATATTACCCTATCTATGTTAATATATATATGCATAGATAGGTTAATAACTATGTTTAGAGGAGCAAGTCCCTGTGTGCAAACAGACAGGATGTAAATATTTTGAACAAGATGTTATAGTATTAAAAGTAATGTGTTTATTAAAAACATAACCTGTATTCACTGATAATATATGACAATAATATGACAATATATAAATATCATATGGCAGCATGTGTGACATTGACAATATCAATGTCACACATGCTGCCATATGATATTATTTTATTATACCGAACAAAATTAAGTAACGTCACTGCTGTATGCTGTATGACGTCACTGCTGTATGTGTATAAGGGAGGCAATCACGTCATGATTTAGCTAAAATATTGAAGCAGTTATTTGCCCTTATATGACATTCAAAATATCACTGCGGTCACATGACCTGACAGTCAATTTTCTCTTGGTCATGTGTCAAAAAGGTTGAAAATGTTTCTGATAGTCAAAATATCTCTTTTTCGGGTAACGGGATTTTACCATTGTAGACAAAACTGAGGTATAATAAAGCAGTTTGTCCACCAAAACTATATTGAGACCATTCTTTCCTTGATACACACATGTATATTTTTTTCTTGTATATTTGTAAATGACCATAAACTGTGTAAAGTTTGAGTCAATAACATATTCTGAATCTGCATCTGATAAAAACAATGCAGTATGGATTTGTGAAGTAGTATCGCTGTTGCAACACTGATGCATACCGTGATATATCTTCAAACTCCGTTTCGGCTACATGAATTCGAACTAATCATCCTGTTACAATAGTAATGTGTTATTTAAAAACATAACCTGTATTCACTGATAAAAACAATGTAGTATGGATTCGTGAATTAGTATCGCTGTTGCAACACTGATGCATCATACCATGATATATCTGCAAACTCCGTTTCGGCTACATGAATTCGAACTAATCATCCTGTTACAATAGTAATATGTTCATTAAAAACATAACCTGTATTCACTGATAAAAACAATGCAGTATGAATTTGTGAAGTAGTATCGCTGTTGCAACACTGATGCATACCGTGATATATCTTCAAACTTCGTTTCGGCTACATGAATTCGAACTAATCATCCTGTTACAATAGTAATGTGTTATTTAAAAACATAACCTGTATTCACTGATAAAAACAATGTAGTATGGATTCGTGAATTAGTATCGCTGTTGCAACACTGATGCATCATACCATGATATATCTTCAAACTCCGTTTCAGCTACATGAATTCGAACTAATCATCCTGTTACAATAGTAATGTGTTCATTAAAAACATAACCTGTATTCACTGATAAAAACAATGTAATATGGATTCGTTAATTAGTATCGCTGTTGCAACACTGATGCATACCATATCTTCAAACTCCGTTTCGGCTACATGAATTCGAACTAATCATCCTGTTACAATAGTAAGGTGTTATTTAAAAACATAACCTGTATTCACTGATAAAAACAATGTAGTATGGATTCGTGAATTAGTATCGCTGTTGCAACACTGATGCATCATACCATGATATATCTTAAATCTCCGTTTCGGCTACATGAATTCGAACTAATCATCCTGTTACAATAACACTGTTTATAAAACAGTACTTTCCAACTACTTCTCACAACGTCGTATCATGGTTCGTATAATCCTCGTCAATGCCGCTTTCAACAGTTGTTCAGTTATATAACTGTATTTCCTGGGTAAGGTACCAGTTCTACTGGTCCATTAATTCGGACACCAGCCAGTCAGTCGATATGATAAACCCACATCCCTGAGCGCCAAGGAAGGCAGCCATAACTACCATTTTTAGAATAGTTGGTATGACCAGGGACGTAGATAAGAGGGATAAGTAACTGAATTATATACTAAAATATCACCCGTGCCGACATTTGTAGCAAGTAAAACTAAAAAACTATTCAAGATATGAAAATAAAAAAAATATTTTCTGGAAGATTAAACTTTCTTCTATTGCAGTAGATAAAAATATTTTAATATATTACAGGTTTTGATAATATGTTATCCGTATGAAAAATGTCAGTATATTAATTTTTGGAGACAAATAATATAATTCAGAAATCCCAATATCTGTGTCTTTTAAACCAGTCATTGTTCAAAATACAAAGAAATTCCAGTTATTCATTGTACCTTAGTTAAAATGTAAAGATTTCAGAATATGTATGTTTTGTTTATGTGCCAAATGTGACTTTAAAGTTTTATTTGCTACAAAATGTGAAAATTTGGACAATTTTATTTCTATGTGTGATATTTTAACCAGATAACAGGTGTACAGGTGGAGTTGCCTATCCCTCTTATCTACGTCCCTGGTATGACCATGATACTTGGATCTAAGACAATATTTTAGAAATCGTGAAAGCTTATAATGGCTATAATCCCGGGGGAAACTCTGTAACAGTGCAGTTTACATACATCTCGACCTTAAAACACTGCCTTACTCTCATACTTCTTCAATCCTGTATCTGAAACAGGATGCGTTCGAAAACATTTTGGAAAACGGAGACAAATACAAATCACTTTGCTCAGATTGCATATTCCAGCCAGATCTGTATCTCAACTGTTCATACACATGTATACGCTGAGCTCATTTAGCTATTGAACTTTAATTTCGGGGAGTCGTGAGTTCGATCGTATTTCATGACACATTCATTATGGATGTAATTAGCCGTGATTTATGTGGAAGTGGAGTGGACTCGCGATAACTCGAACATGTCATAATTCGAATATATCGTTTAACTCGAACCATATATTGTTACGGATCTGTCCTTTGAAAACAGAGAATCAGCAGTTCCTGATATGGTGTTAAGGCTGGATTACTTTTGAATTACGAATCTGCATAAATATAGAAATCACTCGTTCACGTAGGTTAGTTGAACTGGCCACCGTAATATAACCTTGACAAACGTTGTTAACACTTTCAGCGCCAAAGGCAATATTGAGGTTTTTGCAAACAATACTGATTCAGGTGAGTCAGCTCGTAACGAGCTGTCTCACCTGAAAGCAGCATTGTTTGCCTTTTTTTAGTTATTAAAATACTCCAAACTTGTATTACATGAGAAACGGAGAAGCCCGCTTTTGAACATGGAAAGAGACTACTTTAAACAATTCGGCGCTGAAAGAGTTAAACTCTAATCAATCGAAACGACTATTTGATATGTATTTTAAACAATGATTAGATCGTTTTGATTCTAAATCATTACATAACACTGAAGCAAATATTCATTAATTATCAACCATTAATCTATGGAATTGTTTTGCCTTAATGCAAGTACTCCTTTGGGACGAAGCATATCCGTTTGCCACTCAGGATATTTCTCTTCTTCATTTATGAATCTTCTGATTATGATGTGACCATAAAACTGAATATATGTAAAACGACATGCACACTGAAAACAAAAAAAAGGAAATAAATGAATTGAAGTTAAAAAGGAGAACTATATGAGTCTGTCGTACCATTGCAGTTCACTATCTAAGAACTGCAGACGCCCATGCAGACGCCACTGCAAGACAGCTTTCGTCATGCAGTGTGTGCAGACAGCGTGTGTCTGCCGCTGTCTGCAAAGTCTGCGTCTGCGGTCTTCATCTGAAGTAACACAATCTGTTGTTTAACACAATCTGTTGTTTATGTTTGGTTAGACGAACTCCGGATCTCCCAGCTAAAATACGATCGGTATTGTATTTAATAGTATACCAGAGTTATATTGCACTGAGTATGTTTTATAATTAGCATATGCATAGATCGTTTAGACGTTATAACACAAAGGATTGTATTTATTTTAACAACAAGTTAATGAAGTTTTGTGTCAAATAATCCATAACTGCTATTTATCTGGTTGAAATACGATATATATGAACGCTTCCAATTATGGTTTATGGAAAAATGCACGAGTCACAAATTTAAGCCATTCTCATTTACCACGTGACTCATGTAATTGACATGATATCATTATCTGTTTAAGTGTTTCCCGAAAATTGAAGTAGGTCACATTTATATACAAAATTTTAAACCACGGTCGGTCAATAAATAATATCTTACAAACAGTAGATATCGGAGTACGTTTTTTAATGCGGTGTGCTCGACATAGCTGTCACAATGGTGGTTTGGTGTGTGCACATGTGTTTGTAAGGGAATACAGTAACCGTGTAGCCTAGTAATTTTGGTACAGGTCCAGAAAGGCCGCAATCCAAAAAAGCTGGTTATAGGTCCAGAAAGGCCAATTTCCTAAAACGCCGATTATGAAGAAGGACCACTTTTTGGAGGAAAACAGTTTAAAGGTGTAAATAGATTTATAATAATTTATCAGAGTGGGGATGTAAATTTATCCGTGTTATAATTGATAACGGTTTGCTTTGAATGTTTATTTAAACTTCCTTAATTTGATAATTTGAGAACGTAATTGCCGTTAATTTATATATGTATAAAATAACACTCAATATTCAAGCTTTCGGCCTGACGGCCTTCTTCAGGAACTTTAAATTCAATTACTCACAAAGCATGTATGTTACTAGTTCAATACTAAAAGTATAATTTATAGTTGAGATTGTTTCGTTGTGTACAAAAAAGATACATGTATAAAATGTTTATACACGGATATTTTCAAATCGACAATAGACATTACGGAAAATCCGTATCACGGGAAACATCTGAAAACGGTGTGACAAAAGGAGACTTTGATAGTCATCAACAGTATCTCTCTTTACAACATTTTTTTTCAAAATTCGTCTTCTTACCTGATATAATATCAGGACCCAACTTCATAATTCGAAAAGGCTTCAAATCAATAACAGACATTACGGAAAATAACACGGGAAATATCTGAAAGTGTTGTGACAAAATTTTGCTTGTTATCGACAGTATCTCTTATTACAACAATGTTTTCAAAATTAGTCTTTTAACCTGATATAATTAATATCAGGACTAAACTCAATAATTCCAAAAGGCTTCAAAACGGTGTGTTCCCGGAACGTCGACTCGATTTAATCCCTAGCTGGTCGGTAGAGCGGATCGGGGGGACCATTAGAGTGTAATTATGTGACAGGTATTGCTTTATAGATATAAATAAGAATGATGCAGATTTTAAATTTAAACAAGAAATATCAGAGACATATAAACACATGTGTTTATATGTCTCTGGAAATATATACATGCGAAATTTAAAACATTGAGAAAACTGATTTTTTTTATATTTAATAATGCAGAAATTCTTAAGTTGATATTTTACTGCACTTATCGCTTTTTTATTTTTGATATTTGTCAGCATTATTAAATAAAATTTTAGAAAACAGCATATTATTTGCGTTCTGAATGTCTTTGAACATCTGGATGGCTGTAAACCAGTTTGGGTGGGAGTGTTGTGTTGTGCCAGCCATCGATGTTGTTCGTAGTGCGCGGGCTATGTGTGCCAAAGTGGTTCCACATCGGTCTGTCGCCCTCTACTAATTGTTCGGTAACGTCTCTGAGTTTGGTCAGCTCTTCTGTAAAAATTGTGGGAATTGGTCTAATTTCTTCTTCGCAGCGCCGAGATATCTTGCTCATGATCTGTTTGGCAACGACGTTGTAGTGATCTGCTAGGTGGTTATGGTTTTCTCTCCCGAATCCTGTCGGTATTTCGTTGAATGTAGACAGGAAAGCCCGTTCGACCCATCTTGTCTTCTCTTCTACGGTTTACGCGATAAATATATCCGTCAAATGTCAAGTTATGAACCCCTTTTCTTCTGTTGACGATGTTATTCGTATATTTCTAACGGGTTGAACTAAATTCACATCAAATAAGTAAGAGAACAGTTTATTTTTGTTTTAAAGAAAAAAGATCAAAAGGCACAATTTTTAGTTAATTTGTTCAACAGAGACCTTGACAGTTTGAATTGAATTACTTACGACTCTGACTAACTAATGTTCCTATTTATTGAAAAAGAGTGTAAACACTTTTAAGCTCCGTTTTCACTACTTAACACTTTATTTCCATGATGAACAGTTAAATAATCCACAATTACCCTTTTAAATCCGCAAATAAGAGCTTGAATCGACATGACACATTTATTTCAATCAATGTACACATTTGTCGGTGCGCGCGTTGTGACGTCACTGCAAAACTGGAAGATTACGTCATTATCATGGAAATAAAGTGTTAAGTAGTGAAAACCGAGCTTAAAAGTGTTTACACTATTTTTCAATAAATAGGAACATTACTAATGTTCCTATTTATTGAAAAAGTGTGTAGACACTTTTAAGCTCCGTTTTCCCTACTTAACTAATGTTCCTATTTATTGAAAAAGAGTGTAAACACTTTTAAGCTCCGTTTTCACTACTTAACACTTTATTTCCATGATGAACAGTTAAATAATCCACAATTACCCTTTTAAATCCGCAAATAAGAGCTTGAATCGACATGACACATTTATTTCAATCAATGTACACATTAGTCGGTGCGCGCGTTGTGACGTCACTGCAAAACTGGAAGATTACGTCATTCAGATCTCTCCGCTTCTGAACTAAAAATAAATGAGCAGGACAGGGGTATTGTCGTTTAAAAACGAAAATTATCGCCGAGTATATAATATATAGTTTAATAAACATTGTTTTCATGATTTTGAAATTAAATCCCTCGTGAAAGAGATTATTGCATATAAAAACTCGTGCGCTATGGCGCACTTGTTTTTATATCGCAAGAATCTCTTCCACTTTGGATTTAAATCCCGTATCATGAAAACAATGTTAATTAAACTCTATGTATTTCCTCCAATATTGAAGATTACAAGAATACAATGTAAATGAAATTGAAAATAACAGAATGGAGATACAATTGAAAAAAAAAAGAAGCAAAACATCAAAAACACTGTGAATGTGAATATGAACACATGCATTCAGACGTATTTATAAACGCCTCCATAATGTGTACACATTCACACACATGTACAAACATAGACACACAATAATATATACATGAACATGAAAACCATACAAACATAAACAAACAATATATACATGCACAAAAAAAAAAAAAAAAAAAAAAAACCCATACAAAACATGTACCCTATCCCCAATGCAATGAAACTATTGAATAACTCTTAAACTATTGGTGAAAACTTTTAACCCTTTCCCTCATATATTCGCGCCACAATGTTTTCCACTTTTTGTCATAGGTTATCCATTCAATTATAGAGATTGTTTATTTTTTTGTCAAAATACGTTTAAAGTCGTCTGCTGCAGAATGGTCGTATGAGGAAAAGGGTTAAGCAGTCATAAATTAATACTTCTAATGCCGCTTTCAACAGTTGTTCAGTTGTATAACTACACTTCCTGGGTTACAAGTACTACTGGTCCATTAATTCGGACACCAGCCAGTAAGTCGAAATGATAAACCCACAGCCATAACTACCATTTTTGGGATAGGGGCGTTTCGCCTTGGGATACGGGCGTTTCGCCACTATTCCACTGTAAGCCTGCTTTCGAAAAGTCGGATTACAGGCTGCAACCACAGTCTACAATTGAATACCTACGCCGAAATCGAGTTTTGATTGGTTAAAATCTGCCTTTTCAACGATTTCATTGGTTCGACCGAATCACGAAAAACCCTCTGCTTGCATTCATGGTTCGTCTAATCCTCGTCAATGCCGCTTTAAACAGTTGTTCAGTTATATGTATAACTGCATTTCCTGGGTAAGTTACAAGTACTACTGGTCCATTAATTCGGACACCAGCCAGTCAGTCGCAATGATAAACCCACACCCCTGAGCGCCAAGGAAGGCAGCCATAACTACCATTTTTAAAATAGTTGGTATGACCAGGGACGTACGTAGATAAGAGGGATAAGTAACTGGATTATATACTAAAATATCACCCGTGCCGACATTTGTAGCAAGTAAAACTAAAAAACTATTCAAGATATGAAAATAAGAAATATTTTTTCTGGAAGTTTAAACTTTCTTCTATTGCAGTAGATAATTTTTTTTAATATATTACAGGTTTTGATAATATGTTATCCGTATAAAAATGTCAGTATATTAATTTTTGGAAACAAATAATATAATTCAGAAATCCCAATATCTGTGTCTTTTAAACAAGTCATTGTTCAAAATACAAAGACATTCCAGTTATTCATTGTATCTCTAACCTTAGTTAAAATGTAAAGCTTTCAGAATATGTATGTTTTGTTTATGTGCCAAATGTGACTTTAAAGTTTTATTTGCTACAAAATGTGAAAATTTGGACAATTTTATTTCTATGTGTGATATTTTAACCAGATAACAGGTGTACAGGTGGAGTTGCCTGTCCCTCTTATCTACGTCCCTGGTATGACCATGATACTTGGATCTAAGACAATATTTTAGATATCGTGAAAGCTTATAATGGCTAATCCCGGGGGAAAACCCTGTAACAGTGCAGTTTACATACATCTCGACATTAAACTCTGCCCTACTCTCATACTTCTTCAATCCTGTATCTGAAACAGGATGCTTTCGAAAACATTTTGGAAAACGGAGACAAATACTAATCACTTTGCTCAGATTGCATATTCCAGCCAGATCTGTATCTCAACTGTTCATACACATGTATACGCTGAGCTCATTTAGCTATTGAACTTTAATTCGGGGAGTCGTGAGTTCGATCGTATTTCATGACACATTCATTATGGATGTAATTAGCCGTGATTTATGTGGAAGTGGAGTGGACTCGCGATAACTCGAACATGTCATAATTCGAATATATCGTTTAACTCGAACCATATCTTGTAACGGATCTGTCCTTTGAAAACAGAGAATCAGCAGTTCCTGATACGGTTTTAAGGCTGGATTACTTTTGAATTACGAATCTGCATAAATATAGGAATCACTCGTTCACGTAGGTAAGGTTAGTGGAACTGGCCACCGTAATATAACCTTGTTTGTTTAGAGTTTAACGCCGCTTTCAACAGCTTTGGTCATATCACGGCGGTCAGTGCACCTACCCATGTTTTCCTGGCTTTCCCACACCAGTACTTACACAACATTCTTTCGAAGCCACTGACTACTTTCTGACATAGATCAGAGGTGAGAGGCAATGGAAAACATCGCCCGAAAGAATGTCGCCGCAACCGGGTATCGAACCCGTGACCTCCAGATCACGAGTCAGATACGCTACCAATTGAGCTACCCGGCCGGGCTAATATAACCTTGACAAACGTTGTTAACTCTTTCAGCGCCAAAAGTCAATATTGAGGTTTTTGCAAACAATACTGATTCAGGTGAGTCAGCTCGTTACGAGCTGCCTCACCTGAAATCAGCCTTGTTTGCCTTTTAGTTATCAAAATACTCCAAACGTTTATTACATGAGAAATGGAGAAGCCCGCTTTTGAACATGGAAGAGACTACTTTAAACAATTCGGCGCTGAAAGAGTTAAACTCTAATCAATCGAAACGACTATTTAATATGTATTTTAAACAATGATTAGATCGTTTTGATTCTAAATCATTACATAACACTGAAGCAAATATTCATTAATTGTCAACCATTAATCTATGGAATTGTTTTGCTCTAATGCAAGTACTCCTTTCAAATGTGGTCTCTATCCGTTTGCCACTCAGGATATTTCTCTTCTTCATTTATGAATCTTCTGATTATGATGTGACCATAAAACTGAATATATATAAAACGACATGCACACTGAAAACAAAAAAAGGAAATAAATGAATTGAAGTTAAAAGGAGAACTATATGAGTCTGTCGTACCATTGCAGTTCACTATCTAAGAACTGCAGACGCCCATGCAGCAGATGGGGCCCGCAGACGCAACTGCAGCTGCAGACGCTCTGCAGTTGCAGGGGCGTCTGCGGACACCACCTGCAGACAATATCTTTTGTTTATGTTTGGTTAGACGAACTCCGGATCTTCCAGATAAGTTATGATCGGTATTGTGTTTAATAGTATACCAGAGTTATATTGCACTGAGTATGTTTTATAATTAGCATATGCATAGATCGTTTAGACGTTATAACACAAAGGATTGTATTTATTTTAATAACAAGTTAATGAAGTGTTTGTGTCAAATAATCCATAACTGCTATTTATCTGGTTGAAATACGATATATATGAAAGCTTACAATTATGGTTTATGGAAAAATGCACGAGTCACAAATTTAAGCCATTCTCATTTACCACGTGACTCATGTCGGGTAATCCATACCAACGTGTTACAAGGCAAGGCAAGGAATGCCATTTATAATTGATGTTTATTGTATACGTATGACTGGATTTATTGTATTTATTGTTGACCTACCACGACTAAGTAAAGAACGTACATGAATTGAAAAGTATTAATTGACATGATATCATTATCTGTTTACATGTTTAAGCGTTTCCAGAAAATTAAAGTAGGACACAACATTTTAAACCACTGTCGGTCCACAGGGACTCGCTACTCTAAAAATAGATATGACCTTCTCTGTGCATAGATATGCATAGAGTAGGTCATATCTATTTTTAGAGGAGTTAATATCTATGCACAGATTAGGTCATATCTATTTTTAGAGGAGCAAGTCCCTGTGGATAGTGTTTGAATAAATCACTGGTTGAAACTTAGGCTAAGTTCATGACGAACTTAAGGAGGGTAGGGTCAGGGGGCACGTGTATCGATGGCGCATGCGCAGACACTTGGTTCTCGTGAACGCACATCTCCACTCTGGAGTCCACTCTGGAGTCAAGCCTCCGTGTTGTATCCACTTATTTCATTATCGACATCAGAATGATCGTTTTCTTGTTGTCTACATTACGGATCGTAATTATTTGCAAGGCCCAATTAAACAAATCCTTATTTATCTGCCTTACACATAAAAACATCACTGATTACTGAACTCAGAGGTTCGTAGTTTAGGATTATTTACACACCAGCATCAATACTTGCCACCCTCCGCCCATTTTGGAACTCTTCTAACTCTCGCTTGAAGCAGGGTTGCAAATAGTCGGGGTCAGAAGTTCATATGACGTCACTAAGGGTTAAAACTCTTGCCGTTCATGAGGAACCCGTGTAACTCTAGTCGGAACTCGGGTTCGTCGTGAACTACGCCACAGGGACTTGCTCCTCTAAAAATAGATATGACCTACTCTGTGCATAGATATATGCACAGAGTAGGTCATATCTATTTTTAGAGTAGCGAGTCCCTGTGGTCGGTCAATAAATAATATCGTACAAAGAGTAGATATCGGAGTAGTTCTAACGTTACATGTCGTTTTTTGTCGAACCCGCTTGCGGTGAGCTCGACATAGCTGTCACAATGGTGGTTTGGTGTGTGCACATGTGTTTGTAAGGGAATACAGTAACTGTGTACCCTAGTAATTTTGGTACAGGTCCAGAAAGGCCGCAATCCAAAAAGGCTGGTTAAAGGTCCAGAAAGGCCAATTTCCTAAAAGGCCGATTATGAAGAAGGACCACTTTTTGGAGGAAAACAGTTTAAAGGTGTAAATATTTGGTATTTAGGTTTTGTATACATGTATGTTTAGATTAATAATTTATCAGAGTGGGGATGTAAATTTATCCGTGTTATAATTGATAACGGTTTGATTTGAATGTTTATTTAAACTTCCTTAATTAGATAATTTGAGAACGGAATTGCCGTTAATTTATAGTTGAGATTGTTTCGTTGCGTACAAAAAATATACATGTATAAAATGTTTATACACGGATATTTTCAAATCAACAACAGACATTACGGAAAATCCGTATCACGGGAAACATCTGAAAACGGTGTGACAAAAGGAGAATTTGATAGTTATCCACAGTATGTTTTCAAAATTCGTCTTCTTACCTGATATTATATCAGGACCAAATTTCATAATTCGAAAAGGCTTCAAATCAATAACAGACATTACGGAAAATCCGTAACACGGGAAATATCTGAAAACGTTGTGACAAAAATTTGCTCGTTATCGACAGTATTTCTTCTTACAACAATGTTTTCAAAATTAGTCTTTTAACCTGATGTAATTAATATCAGGACCAAACTTCATAATTCCAAAAGGCTTCAAAACAACAACAGACATTACAGAAAATCCATATGACGAGAAAATATTTGAATATTAATTACGTGGCTAATCAAGTAAATTGATGAAGGCAATTAAAACAGTTAGTCAGACATTCCGATTGAATATGTTTGTTTTTCACAAACTGTTTGTATATAATTCGGCAACTTTAATTGATAAAAGGCACTCGTCATCTGAATTATCTAGGATT
This sequence comes from Serripes groenlandicus, assembly GCA_031761405.1. Lineage (NCBI taxonomy): Eukaryota > Metazoa > Mollusca > Bivalvia > Cardiida > Cardiidae > Serripes > Serripes groenlandicus. The sequence goes on along the minus strand of JASEVX010000030.1, from coordinate 403,970 downwards.
ATTACACATCACACATCAAATAAGATATTATTAATTGCAATTTCTAACACTATTGACAATTTCTCTTCTATACACAAAGAAGGATTTGAGCGTGATCTAAATGCAGTATATCACTCTAAATTTCCGGAACTATTTTTGGCTGTTGAAATTCCCTCCTGCGTATTTTTCATACAACGTTTCTCAGAGCGCATGCGTTACTACATTTTGCTTGACATTTTATGAATGAAGTTACGAGCTTTTGTTGTAAATGCCGGTTGGAAATTTGAATTGTTACGGTGACGTTATTGTTTGAAATGACGTCATTCACGTGTTTTACTAACATTTTTGGCGCGGTCGAAAACGTTGTGTTAGAATGAGACAGTAACAAATTGCCCATGATGAGTTTAAGAACAATTGAAAAAGTTATAATAAAAATAAAATGTTCATAGACTGTTAATATAACTGATTTCAAAATGTTTTGTTTGTTGAAAAAATCGAAAATTTCCAAAACAAATACAATGGGGAGTAAAGATAGAATAGCCTACATGTTATTTTATCAAGGAAAACAACGTCATATCAAAACATAGTTCACCCTTAATTTGTATCCCTTTAAGTTATAAAAAAGTGCTAGAATTGAAATAGATCTCATTTTGAGTGATATACCGGCTCTTATATCACGATGTGTCGTTCAGGTGTGTATAAATTAATCACTCAGGCCATTCGGCCTTCGTGATTAATTACTACACACCTGAACTCCCAATCGTGATATACGAGCCGGTATATCACTCAAAATGAGATCTATTTCCTAAATGAACGATGTGTTACATTAATTAATAAATATAACGTTATTTATCAAATAAGTTAAACTAGTACTAAAACAATTTAAGAAATATTTTTTTCCAACAAACGTAACGGTTTTAAAAATTTAATTCTTCAATTTATATAGTTCCATGTTTAAAAGACTGGTCCGTTTACCATCAGTTGATTAGAACCAACAACGACGTGGAAGGTTAGCTCTTTATAAATGTATTCAATACCAAAAAAAAAAGAGAAAGTTGATGCAATGCATCAATGGCGCCGATAATCCATACTGCAGTTATGAATAACACTTACATTATAGTAGTAGATAAAACAGTTAGCAACTGAGGGGCATATTGGAACATCAGGGGTGGGGTCAAGTGAAAATGTATCATAACTTGCATTTTGTTGGTCAACGAAGTGAATGTCCTTCATTAAAATATATAATTGAAGCCTTTCATTGTTTATGATCAATCTCCATTCTAGGTAGGTTGAACATACACACAGCCAACTAACTATTGATCATAAACAGGATATGAGTAATCTTGCCAATCCTTAGTCTATTCATGTTTTAAAATTATATAACGATGAGCGCCCGTGTGTCAATGATGCATAACAATATGCAGATCGAAAGCAAAATGCGTGTACGGAATCTAATGACACATTTAAAATTGTCAAGGACGAAATAATTTTGTACGAAAGACCTGATTTGTTTCTTCTTCGCATAGTTGTCATTCTTTACACTCTCTTTATAGACAGAGGTTGTGTTTACAAGTATATAATGATTAGCGCCCTTGTGTCAATGATGCATAACAATATGCAGATCGCAAACAAAATGCCTGTAGGGAATCTAATGACACATTTAAAATTGTCAAGGACGAAATAATTTTGTACGAAAGACTCGATTCGTTTCTTCTTCGCATTATTGTCGTTCTTTACACTTTCTTTATATGCAGAGATTGTTCATTCAAAGTAGTTTTTCTACTAAAACCAGTTTGTTCTTTTCTGCATTTGTTTCGAACCAAAAAAACATTTTAAATCACCTATAATTAACTATTTGTAAGTGAGTGTAAAGAACGGCTCTCTGCAAAGGAGATTTATATACGCAGTCGGTATTCGGTAGTCACTTGATCAACATATTTAGCTTAGAAACAGTTCATATTTTAAATATACATTGATAAATATTATTAAATGCATGCTTCACAAATCAAGACATCTCTTTGAACATGAAAATAACATTCAGTAAGTTAATATTGCTATTAAAAAGGAGAATTCGACGTAATTTTTATTTCGATATAGACACAGAACAGAACAGAACAGAAATTGTAATTAACATTAAGCATATAAGCTCATAGTCATATAAAACATACATATAAATATATATACATACAACAGAAAATGGCATGTCGTTTAATACATACATATACATAACATTGTTATCAAAATTTTATACATTTAGGTTGAAAACGTGAGAATAATTCCGCTTATTGTTACTTATTCCTGGAACATACAGCATCCAGTACTGGTCATATACTAATATTGTTTACCATTACCTTCCAGCATCTACACACATCTGATCATATTTGTGACAAAAGCATTTATTTATTTTTCTAATCATTTTGCAGATCTTAGCAACATATGAGATACTCAAATTGTTCAGTTTAAACGACTTAAAAGCATTCAATAAATTATATGTTGTAGAGAGGAAACGAGTATATTTTCTATACAGGTGAATGGCTGACAACTCCTTACAAAACGAAACCCAAGAAATTTGGCATATTATATTTTAAAGTCATTGTATGGAAAGAAGTAATCGTGTTCACATTCCTGCTTCTCTCACAATGTCTTCAATCTTTAGTTGTTGTCTTCTTTGTTTTCTTTTTAAGTATACATGGTATATCTAATACATGGTACACACTGACATTATATATACATAGACATAGTTTATACGTGTACATATATAAACATTGAACAGATTATTGGTCTTTTACACAAATTATTAGTATTTACATAGATTACATGTTCATCTCTTCCTGGTTCCATTAGTCACCTGTACTGGCTAGATAATAATCCCTTCGCTTCTCGAATGCGTTTTTTCTAGAAATATGTAAGGTTTAGTAAAGTCTTTTTTTTTTACTGGAGTTCAGTAATTCAAAATATTTATACATACTTGGATTTTTAGAAAATATTTAGTTACATATTTCGATCGGATTTCATTATATTGCGGGCAAATTAGGGTAAAATGATATTCCTCTTCTATATCATGTAGTTGGCATAATTCACAATATCTTTCATTTCTGTTAGTGTTATTATATCTTCCTGTTTCTATTTTTAAATCCTGGGATGATAGTCTTATTTTACGGATGAGGCTTCGTTGTTGTTTATTGTCTAGAGTATCAATATAGCTTGATCTTTCGTAATTAGTTTTCATATATCGAAATGTATTCAATGACGAGCACATGTTTATACTAGTAGCCCAATTATTTATATGTAGGTCTTTCATTCTAATAATGAAGGATGGCATAACACTGTTTATATGATTCGGGATATAGCCATATTTCATTAAATCCTGAACTTTCTAATACACTTTTAACTATGGACTATTTCGACATTTTCTGCTTGGTTTAGGCCCCACACCTCACAGTTGTAGCTCAATATTGAGTTAACATAACTATCAAATAAATTGAGTAAAATATTGACTGGTAGATTATATTCTTTGGTAACACTTAATAGTGATCCCATCGCCCTCAGCGCTTTTCCTACGAGTGAATTAGTTGCTTGGTGAAATGAACCCCCGCTTGTAAATACATGTAATATCCCTAGATAGTTAAAACTGTTCACTACATCTATTGTATTGCCTGAATATGACCATACCCAATCTCGCCCGGCCCTTCCCCCTTTCCTAAATACCATAACTTTTGTTTTGTCTATGTTTACAGTTAATTTCCATTTCGAACAATATTCTTCTAGGCTCTGTAGTAAGCCTTGTAACCCTTCCCTTGTCTCTGATACAAGTATATATTTCTTGTTTATGCATAAATAAAATTTAAAAAAGTCTTATTTGAGAATATTTATATTTATAAAGCAATACCTGTCACATAATTATCCTCTAACGGCGTAAAACCCCAATAAAACTATACCTTTTATAATCTCAACTATGTATATATATATATATATATCCATGCACAAAGGATTTCATCAGACGTGATTTATTCCTTACACGTCAATCCAAATTAATATATGGAATCTCCATTACAAATAAGTTGTAAATATAAATGTTGTGTTGTCTTTACATTTTATATGTACTGATATAATTTTCATTTATTGTTGTGAATGTGTCAAACTTTTGTCAATATGCCCCTTGCCTGTATTGGACATATTGTATCATATTATTTTATATTATGTTATGTTATATGATATTGTATTATATTGTATTGTATTATATTATATTGTGTTATATTAAATTGTATTGCCTGTTAAGCGTGTATATATAAACTGGTGATAAGTATATGATATGACGTTTGAACAACACCTTCTCCGTCTATGACACGACATGTTACCTCTTGCGCATTTTTGTACTTGTAAATTGGTAAATGTGCTCCACTTGCTATGTCAATTGTAATGTTTATTTGTGTATTTTGTTTTTCTCACAGGTCATGCGGCCTATTGAATTTATATTTTGAAATAAACCTCTTCTTCATTATAAAAAGTGTTCACAAACAATCAATTCATTATCTTCGTTGACTAATAATTCCCTTTGTAATTCCTTAATTCCTTTTTGGTAATCGGTATAGGAATTCGAGTCATAAACATGTCTCTGTCTTGTATCACACTACATGTTGGGCTATTATTTCCGTAATTTTGACTAATATTGTGAGTTCTAATCATTGTCTAATATTTCTGGATCCCCTAGACACAGAAAGAGATGAAAAACAAAGTTACCATGGTGACGTCGATTAATGTCCGAAAACGACTAATTATACCTCGTTAACTGGGTTACGTCACACGAAGACAGACATGATAGGTGTCTTGGTCAGTTCTGACCCAGATCAGTCATCGAGTTTGTAACTTTCTCCAACATACAATTAGTTTTTCAGCAGACGACTTTGAAAATATCTAAGCAAATATTTAGAAATTATCTGTAAATGAAAATGTAAATTATAAATAGAATTGAGAAAAATTGTGGCAAAATGAGATATTTAGTTCACGATAAGGAATTTCTTCTTTTGTCACTATGTTTTCAAAAGTCATTTGCTGCAGAAGCGTCAACATACGTTTGTATGAGGGAAAATGCTTAGACCAGTGATCGTTCAGTTTGGCCATCGAGTCCAAAATGTATCTCGGAATCCTTTGTAGATCAGCTATAACCAACTTTCAATTAAACAAAGACATATATACATATGTCTCTGAATTAAACAATTATCGAATTTGACAATTTTCCAAATACAACAAATCTGCAGCTAATGGCTTTGAAAGCATATAGGCAAAACTATGGGAAATGTCTATAAATAAAAGAATGATAAAATGAATATAGTTGAACGCATTGTGTCAAAAGGGGAAATTGCTCATCATGAGCAACTTCTCCATGTGTCGCAATGCTTTCAAATGTGATATGTTGCCGATGCCAAAGAAATGACCTGTTTGTGGAAAAGGGTTGATTACAAACAAGAAATATCTTTAAAAAAGATAAACGAAAATAATAAATTGCCGAACCAAAGTTCGAACCCAGGGCTCGTTGATTGATAGCCCTGATCGTTACCGGCTGAGCTAATACTGCTTAGTTTCTTCAGATAACTCTGAAGACTGGCAATGTCACAGAGGCGCCGGTGTTGTCAACGTTCGTATGTGCAACAAGACCCCCCCCCCCCCCAATATTGTGGACGCTGCGTTAAGTATCGACTCGGATCAGTATAAGCATGTCACGCAGGCTAACCCGGTCAGACACTTTTCGCCTCCTGTGGATTTTCTTTTTCAAGAATAATTACTCTTTACCTTTATCCCCCTGATACGTGAGGGTACGCAGGCTGATCTGGTTCGATACATTACACAGAGTCCAAAGGTTAAGTGAGTTCGAACTTTGAAAACAGAGAAGATTCAGGTTGCCTGCTTCATTTAAGATGCGACAGGTCTAAAACAATTAAATGTTATGCAAACCACAGGGACTTGCTCCTATAAAAACAGATATTACCCTATCTATGTTAATATATATGCATAGATAGGTAAATATCTATGTTTAGAGGAGCAAGTCCCTGTGTGCAAACAGACAGGATGTAAATATTTTGAACAAGATGTTATAGTAATGTGTTTATTAAAAACATAACCTGTATTCACTGATAATATATGACAATAATATGACAATATATGATATTTATTTTATTATACCGAACAAAATTAAGTAACGTCACTGCTGTATGCTGTATGACGTCACTGCTGTATGTGTATAAGGGAGGCAATCACGTCATGATTTAGCTAAAATATTGTAGCAGTTATTTGCCCTTATATGACATTCAAAATATCACTGCGGTCACATGACCTGACAGTCAATTTTCGCTTGGTGATGTGTCAAAAAGGTTGAAAATGTTTCTGATAGTCAAAATATCTCTTTTTCGGGTAACGGGATTTTACCATTGTAGACAAAAGTGAGGTATAATAAAGCAGTTTGTCCTCAAAAACTATATTGAGACCATTCTTTCCTTGATACACACATGTATATTTTTTTCTTGTATATTTGTAAATGACCATAAACTGTGTAAAGTTTGAGTCAATAACATATTCTGAATCTGCATCTGATAAAAACAATGCAGTATGGATTTGTGAAGTAGTATCGCTGTTGCAACACTGATGCATACCGTGATATATCTTCAAACTCCGTTTCGGCTACATGAATTCGAACTAATCATCCTGTTACAATAGTAATGTGTTATTTAAAAACATAACCTGTATTCACTGATAAAAACAATGTAGTATGGATTCGTGAATTAGTATCGCTGTTGCAACACTGATGCATCATACCATGATATATCTTCAAACTCCGTTTCGGTTACATGAATTCGAACTAATCATCCTGTTACAATAGTAATGTGTTATTTAAAAACATAACCTGTATTCACTGATAAAAACAATGTAGTATGGATTCGTGAATTAGTATCGCTGTTGCAACACTGATGCATCATACCATGATATATCTTCAAACTCCGTTTCGGTTACATGAATTCGAACTAATCATCCTGTTACAATAGTAATGTGTTCATTAAAAACATAACCTGTATTCACTGATAAAAACAATGCAGTATGGATTTGTGAAGTAGTATCGCTGTTGCAACACTGATGCATACCGTGATATATCTTCAAACTCCGTTTCGGCTACATGAATTCGAACTAATCATCCTGTTACAATAGTAATGTGTTATTTAAAAACATAACCTGTATTCACTGATAAAAACAATGTAGTATGGATTCGTGAATTAGTATCGCTGTTGCAACACTGATGCATCATACCATGATATATCTTCAAACTCCGTTTCGGTTACATGAATTCGAACTAATCATCCTGTTACAATAGTAATGTGTTATTTAAAAACATAACCTGTATTCACTGATAAAAACAATGTAGTATGGATTCGTGAATTAGTATCGCTGTTGCAACACTGATGCATCATACCATGATATATCTTCAAACTCCGTTTCGGTTACATGAATTCGAACTAATCATCCTGTTACAATAGTAATGTGTTCATTAAAAACATAACCTGTATTCACTGATAAAAACAATGCAGTATGGATTTGTGAAGTAGTATCGCTGTTGCAACACTGATGCATACCGTGATATATCTTCAAACTCCGTTTCGGCTACATGAATTCGAACTAATCATCCTGTTACAATAGTAATGTGTTATTTAAAAACATAACCTGTATTCACTGATTAAAACAATGTAATATGCATATGGATTCGTGAATTAGTATCGCTGTTGCAACACTGATGCATACCATTATATATCTTTAAACTCCGTTTCGGCTACATGAATTCGAACTAATCATCCTGTTACAACAACACTGTTTATAAAACAGTTCTTTCCAACTACTCTCACAACGTTGTATCATGGGTCGTCTTATCCTCGTCAATGCCCCTTTCAACAGTTGTTCAGTTATATAACTGCTTTTCCTGAGTAAGGTACCAGTACTACTGGTCCATTAATTCGGACACCAGCCAGTCAGTCGCAATAATAAACCCACATCACTGAGCGCTAAGGAAGGCAGCCATAACTACCATTTTTAAAATAGTTGGTATGACCAGGGACGTAGATAAGATGGATAAGTAACTGAATTATATACTAAAATATCACCCGTGCCGACATTTGTAACAAGTAAAACTAAACAACTATTCAAGATATGAAAATAAAAAAAATATTTTCTGGAACTTTAGACATTCTTCTATTGCAGTAGATAAAAATACTTTTAAAATATATTACAGGTTTTGATAATATGTTATCCGTATGAAAAATGTCAGTATATTAATTTTTGGAAACAAATAATATAATTCAGAAATCCCAATATCTGTGTTTTTTAAACCAGTCATTGTTCAAAATACAAAGAAATTCCAGTTATTCATTGTATCTCTAACCTTAGTTAAAATGTAAAGCTTTCAGAATATGTATGTTTTGTTTATGTGCCAAATGTGACTTCAAAGTTTTATTTGCTACAAAATGTGAACATTTGGACAATTTTATTTCTATGTGTGATATTTTAACCAGATAACAGGTGTACAGGTGGAGTTGCCTATCCCTCTTATCTACGTCCCTGGTTGACCATGATACTTGGATCTAAGACAATATTTTAGATATCGTGAAAGCTTATAATGGCCAATCCCAGGGGAAACCCTGTAACAGTGTAGTTTACATACATCTCGACCTTAAACACTGCCTTACTCTCATACTTGTTCAATCCTGTATCTGAAACAGGATGCTTTCGAAAACATTTTGGAAAACGGAGACAAATACAAATCACTTTGCTCAGATTACATATTCCAGGCAGATCTGTATCTCAACATATATTTTAGTTTTTTTTGTGTTCATCACTTTTGCTTGTCTGTGATTGGTTGAAATATTTTGTTCATAACCTCATGAATAAAAAAATAATAACATTGGCGACGTGCTGTACGTGCTGTATTGTGTAAAATACTATTTTTATTTAAATTATGTTTTATTACTCACTGATATAGCCATATTAATGCTAAAATATAAGGAATGGAGCGTTTTTTTCGTTTTCATGGGGGTATGAACAAAAAAACCTGATCACACATTCTATGAAACCGCTTCGCGATTTCATAGTGAGTGATCAGGTTTTTTTGTTCATACCCCCATGAAAACGAAAAAAAAGCTCTCCATTCCTTAAGTATACGCTGAGCTCATTTAGCTATTGAACTTTAATTTCGGGGAGTCGTGAGTTCGATCGTATTTTATGACACATTCGTTATGGATGTAATTAGCCGTGATTTATGTGGAAGTGGAGTGGACTCGCGATAACTCGAACATGTCATAATTCGAATATATCGTTTAACTCGAACCATATATTGTAACGGATCTGTCCTTTGAAAACAGAGAATCAGCTGTTCCTGATATGGTTTTAAGGCTGGATTACTTTTGAATTACGAATCTGCATAAATATAGAAATCACTCGTTCACGTAGTTTAGTTGAACTGGCCACCGTAATATAACCTTGACAAACGTTGTTAATTCTTTCAGCGCCAAAGGCAATATTGAGGTTTTTGCAAACAATACTGATTCAGCTCGTAACGAGCTGTCTCACCTGAAAGCAGCATCGTTTGCCCTTTTTTAGTTATTAAAATACTCCAAACTTGTATTACATGAGAAACAGAGAAGCCCGCTTTTGAACATGGAAGAGACTACTTTAAACAATTCGGCGCTGAAAGAGTTAAACTCTAATCAATCGAAACGACTATTTAATATGTATTTTAAACAATGATTAAATCGATTTGATTCTAAATCATTACATAACACTGAAGCAAATATTCATTAATTATCAACCATTAATCTATGGAATTGTTTTGCCTTAATGCAAGTACTCCTTTGGGACGAAGCATATCCGTTTGCCACTCAGGATATTTCTCTTCTTCATTTATGAATCTTCTGATTATGATGTGACCATAAAACTGAATATATGTAAAACGACATGCACACTGAAAAAAAAAAAAGGAAATAAATGAATTGAAGTTAAAAGGAGAACTACATGAGTCTGTCGTACCATTGCAGTTCACTATCTAAGAACTGCAGTCGCCCATGCAGACGCCCCTGCACCCTGCAGACAGCGTATGCCCACTGCAGACAGCGTCGTCTGCAATGGGAAGACGCGGTCTGCAGAGTGGGGTCTGCGGTCTCCATCTGAAGTTTATGTTTGGTTAGACGAACTCCGGATCTTCCAGATAAGTACCAGAGTTATATTGCACTGAGTATGTTTTATAATTAGCATATGCATAGATCGTTTAGACGTTCTAACACAAAGGATTGTATTTATTTTAACAACAAGTTAATGAAGTTTTGTGTCAAATAATCCATAACTGCTATTTATCTGGTTGAAATACGATATATATGAACGCTTCCAATTATGGTTTATGGAAAATTGCACGAGTCACAAATTTAAGCCATTCTCATTTACCACGTGACGCATGTTGGGTAATCCTTACCAACGTGTTACAAGGCAAGGAATGCCATTTTAGTTGATGTTTATTGTATACGTATGACTGGATTTATTGTATTTATTGTTGAGCTACCACGACTAAGTAAAGAACGTACATGAATTGAAAACTATTAATTGACATGATATCATTATCTGTTTAAGCGTTTCCCGAAAATTAAAGTAGGACACATTTTTACACAACATTTTAAACCACTGTCGGTCCACAGGGACTCGCTACTCTAAAAATAGATATGACCTACTCTGTGCATAGATAGAAAGATCGTTTTCTTGTTGTCTACATTACGGATCGCAATTATTTGCAAGGCTCAATTAAACAAATCCTTATTTATCTGCCTTACAAATAAAAACATCACTTATTACTGAACTCAGAGGTTCGTAGTTTAGGATTATTTACACACCAGCATCAATACTTGCCACCCTCCGCCCATTTTGGAACTCTTCTAACTCTCGCTTGAAGCAGGGTTGCAAATAGTCGGGGTCAGAAGTTCATATGACGTCACTAGGGTTAAAACTCTTCCCGTTCATGAGGAACCCGTGTAACTCTAGTCGGAACTCGGGTTCGTCGTGAACTACGCCACAGGGACTTGCTCCTCTAAAAATAGATATGACCTACTCTGTGCATAGATATATGCACAGAGTAGGTCATATCTATTTTTAGAGTAGCGAGTCGCTGTGGTCGGTCAATAAATAATATCGTACAAAGAGTATATATCGGAGTAGTTCTAACGTTACATGTCGTTTTTTGTCGAACCCGCTTGCGGTGAGCTCGAATTAGCTGTCACAATGGTGGTTTGGTGTGTGCACATGTGTTTGTAAGGGAATACAGTAACTGTGTACCCTAGTAATTTTGGTACAGGTCCAGAAAGGCCGCAATCCAAAAAGGTTGGTTATAGGTCCAGAAAGGCCAATTTCCTAAAAGGCCGATTATGAAGAAGGACCACTTTTTGGAGGAAAACAGTTTAAAGGTGTAAATATTTGGTATTTAGGTTTTGTATACATGTATGTTTAGATTAATAATTTATCAGAGTGGGGATGTAAATTTATCCGTGTTATAATTGATAACGGTTTGATTTGAATGTTTATTTAAACTTCCTTAATTAGATAATTTGAGAACGGAATTGCCGTTAATTTATAGTTGAGATTGTTTCGTTGCGTACAAAAAATATACATGTATAAAATGTTTATACACGGATATTTTCAAATCAACAACAGACATTACGGAAAATACGTATCGCGGGAAACATCTGAAAACGGTGTGACAAAAGGAGAATTTGATAGTTATCCACAGTATGTTTTCAAAATTCGTCTTCTTACCTGATATTATATCAGGACCAAATTTCATAATTCGAAAAGGCTTCAAATCAATAACAGACATTACGGAAAATCCGTAACACGGGAAATATCTGAAAACGTTGTGACAAAAATTTGCTCGTTATCGACTGTATTTCTTCTTACAACAATGTTTTCAAAATTAGTCTTTTAACCTGATATAATTAATATCAGGACCAAACTCCATAATTCCAAAAGGCTTCAAAACAACAACAGACATTACAGAAAATCCATATGACGGGAAATATTTGAATATTAATTACGTGGCTAATCAAGTAAATTGATGAAGGCAATTAAAACAGTTAGTCAGACATTCCGATTGAATATGTTTGTTTTTCACAAACTGTTTGTATATAATTCGGCAACTTTAATTGATAAAAGGCACTCGTCATCTGAATTATCTAGGATTATTACACATCACACATCAAATAAGATATTATTAATTGCAATATCAACGATGTGTTACATTAATTAATAAATATAACGTTATTTATCAAATAAGTTAAACTAGTACTAAAACAATTTAAGAAATATTTTTTTCCAACAAACGTAACGGTTTTAAAAATTTAATTCTTCAATTTATATAGTTACATGTTTAAAAGACTGGTCCGTTTACCATCAGTAGATTAGAACCAACAACGACGTGGAAGGTTAGCTCTTTATAAATGTATTCAATAAAAAAAAAAACAAGAGAAAATTGATGCAATGCATCAATGGCGCCGATAATCCATACTGCAGTTATGAATAACACTTACATTATAGTAGTAGATAAAACAGTTAGCAACTGAGGGGCATATTGGAACATCAGGGGTGGGGTCAAGTGAAAATGTATCATAACTTGCATTTTTTTGGTCAACGAAGTGAATGTCCTTCATTAAAATATATAATTGAAGCCTTTCATTGTTTATGATCAATCTCCATTCTAGGTAGGTTGAACATACACACAGCCAACTAACTATTGATCATAAACAGGATATGAGTAATCTTGCCAATCCTTAAACTATTCATGTTTTAAAATTATATAACGATGAGCGCCCGTGTGTCAATGATGCATAACAATATGCAGATCGAAAGCAAAATGCGTGTACGGAATCTAATGACACATTTAAAATTGTCAAGGACGAAATAATTTTGTACGAAAGCCCTGATTTGTTTCTTCTTCGCATAGTTGTCATTCTTTACACTCTCTTTATAGACAGAGGTTGTGTTTACAAGTATATAATGATTAGCGCCCTTGTGTCAATGATGCATAACAATATGCAGATCGCAAACAAAATGCCTGTAAGGAATCTAATGACACATTTAAAATTGTCAAGGACGAAATAATTTTGTACGAAAGACTCGATTCGTTTCTTCTTCGCATTATTGTCGTTCTTTACACTTTCTTTATATGCAGAGATTGTTCATTCAAAGTAGTTTTTCTACTAAAACCAGTTTGTTCTTTTCTGCATTTGTTTCGAACCAAAAAACCATTTTAAATCACCTATAATTAACTATTTGTAAGTGAGTGTAAAGAACGGCTCTCTGCAAAGGAGATTTATATACGCAGTCGGTATTCGGTAGTCACTTGATTAACATATTTAGCTTAGAAACAGTTCCTATTTTAAATATACATTGATAAATATTATTAAATTCATGCTCCACAAATCACGACATCTCTTTGAACATGAAAATAACATTCAGTAAGTTAATATTGCTATTAAAAAGGAGAACTCGACGTAATTTTTATTTCGATATTGACACAGAACAGAAATTGTAATTAACATTAAGCATATAAGCTCATAGTCATATAAAACATACATATAAATATATATACATACAACAGAAAATGGCATGTCGTTTAATACATACATATACATAACATTGTTATCATAATTTTATACATTAAGGTTGAAAACGTGAGAATAATTCCGCTTATTGTTACTTATTCCTGGAACATACAGCATCCGGTACTGGTCATATACTAATATTGTTTACCATTACCTTCCAGCATCTGCACACATCTGATCATATTTGTGACAAAAGCATTTATTTATTTTTCTAATCATTTTGCAGATCTTAGCAACATATGAGATACTCAAATTGTTCAGTTTAAACGACTTAAAAGCATTCAATAAATTATATGTTGTAGAGAGGAAACGAGTATATTTTCTATACAGGTGAATGGCTGACAACTCCTTACAAAACGAAACCTAAGAAAGTTGGCATCTTACATTTTAAAGTCATTGTATGGAAAGAAGTAATCGTGTTCACATTCCTGCTTCTCTCACAATGTCTTCGATCTTTAGTTGTTGTCTTCTGTTGTTTTCTTTTTAAGTATACATGGTATATCTAATACATGGCACACACTGCCATTATATATACATAGACATAGTTTATACGTGTACATATATAAACATTGAGCAGATTATTGGTCTTTTACACAAATTATTAGTATTTACATAGATTACATGTTCATCTCTTCCTGGTTCCATTAGTCACCTGTACTGGCTAGATAATAATCCCATCGCTTCTCGAATGCGTTTTTTTCTAGAAATATGTAAGGTTTAGTAAAGTCTTTTTTTTTTTACTGGAGTTCAGTAATTCAAAATATTTATACATACTTGGATTTTTAGAAAATATTTAGTTACATATTTCGATCGGATTTCATTATAGTGCGGGCAAATTAGGGTAAAATGATATTCCTCTTCTATATCATGTAGTTGGCATAATTCACAATATCTTTCATTTCTGTTAGTGTTATTATATCTTCCTGTTTCTATTTTTAAATCCTGGGATGATAGTCTTATTTTACGGATGAGGCTTCGTTGTTGTTTATTGTCTAGAATATCAATATAGCTTGATCTTTCGTAATTAGTTTTCATATATCGAAATGTATTCAATGACGAGCACATGTTTATACTAGTAGCCCAATTATTTATATGTAGGTCTTTCATTCTAATAATGAAGGATGGCATAACACTGTTTATATGATTCGGGATATAGCCATATTTCATTAAATCCTGAACTTTCTAATACACTTTTAACTATGGACTATTTCGACATTTTCTGCTTGGTTTAGGCCCCACACCTCACAGTTGTAGCTCAATATTGAGTTAACATAACTATCAAATAAATTGAGTAAAATATTGACTGGTAGATTATATTCTTTGGTAACACTTAATAGTGATCCCATCGCCCTCAGCGCTTTTCCTACGAGTGAATTAGTTGCTTGGTGAAATGAACCCCCGCTTGTAAATACATGTAATATCCCTAGATAGTTAAAACTGTTCACTACATCTATTGTATTGCCTGAATATGACCATACCCAATCTCGCCCGGCCCTTCCCCCTTTCCTAAATGCCATAACTTTTGTTTTGTCTATGTTTACAGTTAATTTCCATTTCGAACAATATTCTTCTAGGCTCTGTAGTAAGCCTTGTAACCCTTCCCTTGTCTCTGATACAAGTATATATTTCTTGTTTATGAATAAATAAAATTTAAAAAAGTCTTATTTGAGAATATTTATATTTATAAAGCAATACCTGTCACATAATTATCCTCTAACGGCGTAAAACCCCAATAAAACTATACCTTTTATAATCTCAACTATGTATATATATATATATAAAGTTTTAAAGTTTATTAGCAAGCAAAAGACAGAACTGTCCATCATGCAAATACAAACTAAACAAGTAACATATATACATCAGTATGTTAAAAATATAAATCTGTCCGGTTCCTTAGTCAGACTGCTATGTGTTAGATATGGAGAAAAACGATTAAGAATGATTTCATTTTCGTGCATTTAGTGTCTCCATTATGCATAGAGATGAGAGTTCTGAATATATATCATTATGTTTGAAATGCACTATTCCGTTTTCTAATTCATTTTAAAGGTGTATATCTATGCATTCATTACTATATTTATATTGTTGTATATACATATCTACAATTATCATTTTATTTTTGTGCGTGGGGTGTGCGTGCGTGTGCGTGCATGTGTTTGAACTTTCGCGCGTTTGCGTTGGTGAGTGTACGTGCATGCGTCTGTTTGTGTAAATGAAATACTCAACAATTAACATTATAAAAGTGCAAAATATTCATCACTGTACATGCACAAATATATACAATTCACATAAATATCAACGTACATGTAATTCACATTTAAAGAGAGGAGAAAACAGAACATAACTATCAGCAATATATTGTATTTAAGATATAGAATTTAAGATTAACTTTAATAATATCATGTGTAAAGAGTATTTATTCTTTTGTGGAAGCTCTTTTGGATGAATATGCCTAATTTATTAATTGTTTTAGGGTTCGTTGTTTTTAATAATTCTATAAATTTGGGGATATTAGGCATTGACCAGTAATACTTACTTATATATGATATTCGAAATTCTTGATATAAAGGACATTCAATTACGAAATGAAATTCATCTTCTAAAGTATGACAAAGCTTACATACTCTCTCTGTTCTTGGAGTTTTTACTGGTTTTGTCCATCTTCCTGATTCAATTTCAAGTTTATGGCTAGAAACTCTAAGTTTGGTTAGTGAAATTCTATATTTTTTTATTGATATTTTGTTAAGATATTCCTGAAATTCAAAAGATTTAAAGAGATTGTATGTAGTTGCTCTTGACATATTACTTAGGTCATTTTCCCAATTTTGAATAAATATGTCTTGAATCCTTTGTCTGAAAATATTCATGAACATGTGTTCATTTTCTACACCCTGGTTTAACCATACATAACCAAAGCCCATAGTGTTCAAGAGATTTTTAATTTTAGATGTCCAATTTGTAGTTTCATCATTTGTGTTTATATCGTTTAACATTTGTTTATACACTAATTTTATATACTTACGATCATCTGTTCTTGTTATTTTAATCCAATACTTTATGATACATGGTAAACGCTGTAATTTAAGAGGTAGTAGAAGTATATATATATCCATGGACAAAGGATTTCATCAGACGTGATTTATTCATTACACGCCAATCCAAATTAATATATGGAATCTCCATTACAAATAAGTTGTAAATATAAATGTTGTGTTGTCTTTACATTTTATATGTACTGATATAATTTTCATTTATTGTTGTGAATGTGTCAAACTTTTGTCAATATGCCCCTTGCCTGTATTGGACATATTGTATCATATTATTTTATATTATGTTATGTTATGTTATATGATATTGTATTATATTGTATTGTATTATATTATATTGTGTTATATTAAATTGTATTGCCTGTTAAGCGTGTATATATAAACTGGTGATAAGTATATGATATGACGTTTGAACAACACCTTCTCCGTCTATGACACGACATGTTACCTCTTGCGAATTTTTGTACTTGTAAATTGGTAAATGTGCTCCACTTGCTATGTCAATTGTAATGTTTATTTGTGTATCTTGTTTTTCTCACAGGTCATGCGGCCTATTGAATTTACATTTTGAAATAAACCTCTTCTTCATTATAAAAAGTGTTCACAAACAATCAATTCATTATCTTCGTTGACTAATAATTCCCTTTGTAATTCCTTAATTCCTTTTTGGTAATCGGTATAGGAATTCGAGTCATAAACATGTCTCTGTCTTGTATCACACTACATGTTGGGCTATTATTTCCGTAATTTTGACTAATATTGTGAGTTCTAATCATTCTCTAATATTTCTGGATCCCCTAGACACAGAAAGAGATGAAAAACAAAGTTACCATGGCGACGTCGATTAATGTCCGAAAACGACTAATTATACCTCGTTAACTGGGTTACGTCACACGAAGACAGACATGATAGGTGTCATGGTCAGTTCTGACCCAGATCAGTCATCGAGTTTGTAACTTTATCCAACATACAATTAGTTTTTCAGCAGACGACTTTGAAAATATCTAAGCAAATATTTAGAAAATCTCTATAAATGAAAATGTAATTTATAAATAGAATTGAAGGAATTATGGCAAAATGAGATATTTAGTTCACGATAAGCAATTTCTTCTTTTGTCACAATGTTTTTAAAGTCATTTGCTGCATAGGCGTCAACATACGTTTGTATGAGGGAAAATGCTTAGACCAGTGATCGTTCAGTTTGGCCATCGAGTCCAAAATGTATCTCGGAATCCTTTGTAGATGAGCTATAACCAACTTTCAGTTAAACAAAGACATATATGTACATATGTCTCTGAATTAAACAATTATCGAATTTGACAATTTTCCAAATACAACAAAACTGCAGCTAATGGCTTTGAAAGCATATAGGCAAAACTATGGGAAATGTCTATAAATAAAAGAATAATAAAATGAATATAGTTGAACGCATTGTGTAAAAAGGGGAAATTGCTCATCATGAGCAACTTCTCCATGTGTCGCAATGCTTTCAAATGTGATCTGTTGCCGATGCCAAAGAAATGACCTGTTAGTAGGGAAAAGGGTTGATTACAAACAAGAAAAATCTTTAAAAAAGATAAACGAAAATAATAAATTGCCGAACCCAAGTTCGAACCCACGGCTCGTTGATTGATAGCCCTGATCGTTACCGGCTGAGCTAATACTGCTTAGTTTCTTCAGATAACTCTGAAGACTGGCAATGTCACGTTCGTATGTGCAACAAGACCGCCCCTAGTCGACAGACGTTGCTCAAATACTTTCCAAACACCTGGACAGTTGTTTTGACTGACAATTGGTCACTGGTCTCGCATGCCTTTCGGGATTGTGACGTTAACATTACGACGCGTTCGTGCCAAGATAAACGGACAAGCGGTAGTCGTATCTTACACAATAAGCGCCGTGATATAACTGAAAGATTGTTGAAAGAGAGCGACGTAAAACACCACACACAGAACTTGAACTCGAACAGTATTCGACATGGACATGAGGACTACTAGTTTATCACATAAATACCCTTATTTTCAAGTTGAGAACAAATCACGGAACAACGATATCATACACGTGTGATATCGTAAAACACGTCATACACGCGACTACTGATGACGTCATTTTGACCTTTATCTTTATTATGTTTATTGTTAAGTTGTTAAATTTTACACATTGAAAAATGCAATAATACGTTATTTTGAATAAATAACGAGTCTTAATTGTTTAAAACATTTTTTTTTTTTTTCTTCTTATTCAAAAATGATGAGGACTACTTTTTTATGCGGTGAATCACAAGTTCTCATGAAGAATATGTTATTCGGTCTTTGTTTTGATGTTGTCAATATTTTTCATTAAAACACACTGTTTAGGTGATAAAAAGAATCCATCACTCGTTTTACTTTGGAGAAGATTTCTTAAATTCGTCTCGAAAAAGAGAGTTATTAACCTCGCCAAGAGGCTCGGTTAATAACCGTCTTTTTCTAGACTCATTTAAGAAATCTTGATCTCCAAAGAAAACTCATGATGGTTCATTTATATATCCAAACAGCTTCATTAGATTCGTTACCTCAGAGACATATATATATATATGAGCCAAATTACGAGAAAATCAATATTGTGGACGCTGCGTAAAGTATCGACCAGGATCAGCATAAGCATGTCGCGCAGGCTAACCCGGTCAGACACTTTTCGCCTCCTGTGGATTTTCTTTTTCAAGAATAATTACTCTTTACCTCTATCCCCCTGATACGTTATGCGTCGGCCCGGATAAGCATGTGGGAGTACGCAGGCTGATCTGGTTCGATACATTACACAGAGTCCATAATATTGGTTTGCTCGTGGAACGGGCCGAGCCCCGGTAGCTCAGTTGGTAGCGACGCGGGCTGTCAATCCAGGGGTTATGAGTTCGAATCCCGGCTCGGACAACTTTCTTTCCGAGGATTGACAAAAGTCCAATGGGCTAAGTCTATGTGGAAAAGCAGCCAGTTGCTTGGGAAGATTGTTGTGTGGAGTACTGGTGTGAGAAAACCAGGAAATGCATGAGTAGGTGAACTGGCCGCCGTGATATAACTGAACAATTGTTAACAACGGCGTTAAACCCCATTCAATCAATCAATGCTCAGCCGATCGGCTGATTTATATGTCTCAGGTTACCTCCCCTCATGCATGTATATCACGCTTTCGCATGAACAACGACGAACGAGTTTAACCGTTTCATAAAACCATTAACAATTCATAATCCATCCTGGGAATACATTATTTACACCAATGTCATATAATCACCAGCATTCGGCAGAGGGATCATGAAAATAACTGTTCTGACGCCATGATAGAACAGAAGGAAAGGACGCCAGTTGAAACAGCGTTAAACCGTCATGAAACAAAGCAAAGATACGCAGATGTAACTAGGCCCTCCTGTACACAGTGGACAATTAAACAAGCATCGAAACCTTGAAAATTGTGTTCGTTTTATTTGGGGTTTACGCCGTTTTCAACATTATTTCAGTTATATCACGGCGACAGTTCACTTATTCATGATTCCCTAGGTAAACACACCAGTACTAGGCTAGGAAATGTGCCTTGCCCAAGGGCACTCCGCTATGACCGCCGTTCCGCGAGTGGGGATTAAACTCGGGACGCCAGGTTTCAAAACCCCGACGCTAACCATTCGACCACGGCGGCTTCATACCTTGAAAATACGAAAACATATTGTCAGAAAGAAATGATACATTTTATTCACGATAATTGGATTTCTACTTTGGAACGTACATCTACAAAACGCATACAACTTAAATGCCATACTATATAATACATAACATCGTCAACTGAAAACAAGACCATATTGAATTTTTACGTTGTCGTTTTTTGGCGTTGCTTTCCCTCCCACTCGGCAATATTGCCATTTGGCGAGCAGATACCCATATAATGTTGTTGTTTGTTGGCGTTGTTTTACCCTCGTACTGGGCATTATTGCCATTTGGCGAGCAGATACCCATATAATGTTGTTGTTTGTTGGCGTTGTTTTACCCTCGCACTGGGCATGATTGCCATTTGGCGAGCAGATACCAATATCATGTTCGCAACGCATCACTTATATCACGGCGTGGTAATACTAGGAAAACACCGTGTGATGCCCGGTTTGGCCAGTGACAAATAGTCCAATGAACACAAAGTATATGGATGTACATGTCTATATGTCTGCTTTTCCGTCCATGGGAGAAAGTCAAATCAGTGCCCGTGAACAGTGTTTCGACCATACAATGTATGGATTTATATGTTTACATTTCCATCCAGTGGAGAAAGTCGAAGCAGTGTCAGAGATTAGTTTTTATATGCATATCTATATATCAATGCGAGAAAAGTCAAAGTAATATCCGACACAATGTATGAATTTATATGTCTGTATACCCAAGGGGAGAAAGTTGAAACAGTTTCAGTGCACACTATCAGAGGTACCGATAAGGAGGTGGTATTCAGCTCTTTTTCCCACAATTTCTCTCTTATTATTAAAGCAAACCCTGTGTTGTGGGTACTCAAAAGAATCGTATCACTGAGACGATTTTTTTGAGTACCCACAACATAGGGTTAGGGGGTCAAATAAGGATTTTAGAACATGCACAACGCCCATTGTCTAGAGCTCTGGAGCATTCCGGCCCACATCAAAATGTATGAATTTACACGGAGAGAATGTTTAAGCAGTGCCAGTGCACAGTTTTGTCTACATTCCGGTCCATGGGAGAACGTAAAAGTAGTGCTAGCTAGCGATACGCTTTAATATGCATGTTTATACTTCAATGCGAGAAAAGTCAAAGTAATATCCGATACAATGTATGAATTTTATATGTCAATATTTCCTTGGGGAGAAAGTTAAACCAGCACTCCGCCCCCCATCAAAATGTATCGATTTACACGAAGAGAACGTTTAATTAAGAAGTGTCAGTGTACAGTTTTTCGCACACAAACGCTGGATGTATTTAAATGTCTGTATTTCCATGCGCGAACATTATACTGCCTGTCCTGTAAGTCCTACAGTGACATCTTCCGCTCTGCCTATGTTTCTGACAGGAGCGATTAGTAAACATCCCGCTACAGCCGAGATCTCGACCTCCCCTGGCTGGTCGCCGAACCACGTTATCCTGGCACACACCGAAGGTTGTTTTACAGAACGGTGGGGGTCGTCCGCGCCGGGCTTCAATCTGATAGAAGGTGAGGAGAACCAGCACCGTGGTGAAGAGGATGAAGGTCTTCATGGTTTGACTGAAACAACAACAACAATATTTATTTATTGGGGTTTTACGCCGCTCTCAACATTATATCAGTTATATCACGGCCGACAGTTCACTTATTCATGATCCCTGGGTAAACAAACCAGTACTAGGCAAGAAAATGTGCCTTGCCCCAAGGGCACTCCACCATGGCCGTAGTGCCGCGATTGACAACAACAACAAACAGTGTCGTAAGATAACGTACGAACTAAGTTTACCCTTTCCCAATATGAGCCGTTCCACGAGAAAACCGACATTGTGGACTCGGCGTAAAGCGTCGATCCGGATCAGCCTAAGCATGCCGCGAAGGCTAGCCCGGACAGACACTTTTCGCCTCCTGATGATTTTATGTTTCAGGAATCATTACTCTATACCTCTATCCCCCTGCGACGAAATGTGTCGGCCCGGATCAGTCTGCGCGGACTGCGCAGGCTGATCAGGGTCGGTACATTACACAGAGGCCATAATGTTGGTTTTCTCGCGGACGGCTCATATGTAAACGCTTTCTGACGCCGACATATTTTGAAAATATTGTGATAAAAGGAGACATTGCTCATCATGAGCAATGTCTCCCTTTGTCACAATGCTTTCAGCTCTATTCAATAATTATGCGTTCGCTATTTAGATAAATTACTGATTTTTGCCCAGATTCTTTCAAAGTAGTCTGCTGCGGATTTTTTGTATGCGGGAAAGAATTAATTTATTATTGGAAGCTGTGTGCCCTTACCCTTTAGTCAGTTGCCTGGCAAGAGGGTTACGTGGAGAAGCCGATCCCTTGTAGGTCAGTCGGTAGAGAAGCGAGCTTTCAATCTCGAGGTTATGAGTTCGAACTTAAGCACGGCCGACATTCTTTCCGACGTTTAACAGAACAGAACAGAACAGAACAGAACAGAACAGAACAGAACAGAACTTCAACAAGAGTCAATGCGAAAAGGTATCACGCGTCTTATACCACCAATAGGCTTACGGTCTATGGGGGGGAGTTGTAAGTCAGTCGCTGCGTAGAAGCCAGAAAATCAAAAGGGTAGGTAAATTGGCAACTGTGAACACTCTTGAACAACGGCATCACGCCCAACCAAACACTCAATCAATTAATTGTGCGGAGAATTGTTGTAAGAGAGCAAGACAACACAAACTCCGATTGATTGATTGATTGATTGATTGATTGATTGATTGATTGATTTATTTATTTATTAGGGTTTTAACGCCGGTTTCAACAATTTTTAAAGTTATATCACAACGGCCAATTAAGCTACTCATATGTTTCCTGGTTTGCCCACACCAGTACACCACACACAATATACGTTCCAAGCACTTGGCTGCTTTTTCCACATAGACTGTTAGCCCATTGGTGAAAGATGAATGACGCTGTGTCACAGTGACTTTTGTCAAACATCGGAATGAATGTTGGCCGAGCTGGGGTTCTAACTCACAACCCCTGGATTGACAGCCCGACTTTATTATTATCCTGCAACCCTGAGCGCCAAGGAGTGCAGCCACTACAACCATTTAAAAAACCCAAAAAAACTTTGGTATGACCCGGCCGAGCATCGAACCCACGACCTCCCGCATCATAGGCGGACGCTCTACCACCGAGGCGGTACCTTAAAAATCGAATTCCGCGAGCACTGGTTAAGTTAAACATTGTGCATGCTGAATATAAGCTGAAAGCTTGTTTCGTGATAGATGTAAACTAAACAAGGGCACCGCAAAGCGGATGCATCCCCTCGGTATTCAAAGTCCAATTTTGACATTGACCTTTAACCTATGACCTTGAAAATAGGCTTCTAAACCTTGCCATATACTAACTGTATACCAAGATTGGTTAAGATTGGTCGAAAGAATGTTCAGTGAAGAGTGGTCACAAGGTTGTTACGGAGGGACGCATTAAAGGAACGAACAAACGGACAGTCCCGTTACTATATCCCCATCGCAACCTTCGTTAGCCGAGGAGATAATAACTTTAACCGTTTCCCACATGAAGACGCATTTTGCCATATTTTCAGCAGATATCTATGTAATACTTTGTGGCAATAGGAGAAATAACGCACTGCACGAAAATTGGGATTTAATTAAGAAGTAAATTTCCTTAAATTTCCTTGCAATCCCAATTTTCGTGCAGTGAACTCTATGAGCCGTTCCGTAAGAAAACCAACATAATGACCTCTGCATAATGTATCAATCAAGATCAGCCTGCGCAGTCCGCGCAAGCTAATCCGGGCCGACACATTCCGTCTCAGGGTGATAGAGATATAGAGTAACGAGTCCTGAAATAGAAAATCCACAGAAGGCGAAAAGTGCCTGTCCGGGTAAGCCTGCGCGGCATGATTAGGCTGATCCGGGTCAATACTTTACGCAGAGTGCGCAATGTTGGTTTTCTCGCGAGACGACTCATATACAACAAGAAATTTCTCCGTTTGCCATAATGCTTTCAACTAGGTCTTTTAATCATACTTGCATTTATAGAGATTCTTTGCTTGGATGATTTCAGAGTCTTCCGCTGCAGACTTGATGTATATGGGAAAGGGTTTAACCCTTTCCCTCATACGTATGACAATTCTGCAGCAGACGACTTAAAACATATTTCGTCAAAAAATGGAAACTAGATAAATGTAAATGGATAACCTATGTCAAAGAGTGGTAAACATTGTGGCGAAAGGAGAAATTGCTCGTTTTGAGCAATTTCTTCTTTTTGTCACTATGTTTTCAAAAAGCCGTCTGCTGCAGAGGCGTCAGAAAGCGTCTATATGAGGGAAAGGGTTCAAACTAAACAAAGAGCAAATAAAAAAAAAGTGATGAACATATCAAACACATACCACTTGTTCTGTTCTGGTTTATATAATTCCTTTCTCAAAGTAACGTCCGCTTTCACTTAATGATGCTTAAGTTCTAACAAGTTTATCAAATACCGTGACTCAATGCAACCGCTGAACGCCCTTCAATAGCAATAAGTGCGTGTGGTTTTATAGACTGGAACCGGTACACGGCTCATTTAATATATATCTCTCTCTGTGTCTCTGTCTCTGTCGCTCGGTCTCTGTGTCTGTGTCTGTCTGTCTGTATATCTGTCTCTGTCTCTCTCTGTATGTCTGTCTTTCTCTCTCTGTCTCTGTCTCTCTGTCTCTGTCTGTCTCTCTCTCTGTCTGTCTCTCTGTCTCTCTCCGTCTCTATCTCTCTCTGTCTCTCTCTGTCTCTCTGTCTCTCTCTGTCTCTGTATCTCTCTCTCTGTCTCTATCTCTGTCTCTCTCTCTCTCTGTCTGTCTGTCTCTCTCTCTGTC